>CM051368.1:15467569-15517569 GCA_028015245.1 Cardamine occulta | reverse complement strand
TCTGAAAGGAATTGTTTCCAATCTAAAGTGTATTCCCCTGTCAATGGTTTGCCATGCATTGAGCAGAACCGAGCCTTGTTCGTTTCTTGTACTTCACAAGTTAGTCTTTTTATCAAAGAGATGAAGTCTTAATTTACTCACTTAGATTTATTCCTCTACATTTTCCAGAAATGTTACGTACTTGTGTCCTGCCAAACACTCTCATATCTCAGAACCACCTAGAGGAGCGATTATTCCAGACAAGGTATGGTTACCCAAAGGAGTTCGTCATGAACATTATAGTCCATCTCTGCATTAAAAGAAATAGAAACTTAGGTTTCGTATTAGCGTTTAGGAGAATCTATTTGCTCGCATCTCAAATGTCAATGTTTGTCTACTGAATATTTATTGCAAAACAAGTGGAACGATATTTCATTATTGAAGGAGAACGTGCAGATCTTGACGACAGCAGATATAAAGCCATTTCCCCCATTATGGCATGAAGACAATAGCAACCGACGCCGACAATCTCGAGACAGGTAAGGCGATTATAGTTCACACTGACATTTTTAAAAGATCATATTGTGAAGTATGTTTTAAAACGATATGATATATCTATGGTGCAGGCCACAAGTGGCTGGCGCTATAGCTGGACCTACGCTGGGAGAAGCAGCTCATCGTCTAATCAAAAACACCCTTAACATGAAATCCTCAAATGGTTCGGCTTCAGGACTAATTGACCCAAACGCATACTACCGAAATGTACCGGGTAATCATTATTATGGTGGAGTCACTAGACCAAGAGCAGTGGTTCCCTCTTACAGGAAAGCATATGACGATGACTCCAGCTATTACTACTACGGAAAGTATAACAATGGCCCACAGGGAAAGTTTAACAACGGTCCAGGATACCCTGCTCCATTAAATGGTTCACCAGACTATAGCCGGAACTACAACTCCAAGATAGCAATGGAGCAGCAGAACCGGGGCGGATTGAGGGCTGGAATGTCTGGTCTATCGATAGACGATAATGGCAGAAGTAAACAATTGTATTCAAGTTATACAGAAGCTGCTAATGCAAATCTAAACCCGTTGCCTTCACCGCCCACTCAATGGATGGGTACACAGCAGCCAGGTGGGAATTATGGCGGTGGTGGATACTATAGGGAAGGAGTTGGGTATGGTTATGGTGAAACAAACGGAAAACCAGGAAAGAAACCGATTTATCAAGCCAAGACACAACAGAGTCATCGAGGTGCAAATGAATGAGATTATTAGTTGAGGGTGCCGAAAGAGGTTCTTCTGTACAGGCGAAGTTTCTTTCTTTAGCTGCAATGCTCCTTTTGTCTGGTAACAATGTTCTGGCAGGCATCTTCTGCCATCAATTCTCTAAAATTTATGGGTAAAAGGCAAAATGTACAATTTACCTGTGACATTTCTTATGTTATATATTATTTATTACATCAAAACATGTTTTAGAGTCTGCAGACAGCTTTGGCAATTGGATTATTCGAGTTTTTCTTCCATCTGTCTATTGGGTCTCTTCATTTTTTGCCAGTTTGTTTATATTAGCTTTCCAAAAACTAAGACAGAACATCTACACTTTTTTAGTGATTTTAGCCCCTAAAATAGTTATATTTGATTCACAATGAATACACGAAGTCTGCTTGGAAGTATTTGTTAAACTAAAGAGGAGCCTCATTCCCCATAGCATCACATCTAATGCACAATTGGCTACTTGACATGTAATCTAAACTACTAAATTGGAAACTGGAAAAACCAATGTCTTATGTCGATCAAAGGATTGTGAAGTGGTGATGGTTAGCTTCTTTGCCCAAATATACCCCTCTCTGTTTTAAAAATCAGTACATAGTATATCCAAGGCCCAAGTGGTTGTACCTCTCAATATAACTTCTTGCTGGTATATGCGATTGCGATGATTTTGGTTCATGGAAAGATGTTTTCTAACTTTTTGGCTTTGATTATTATGCAAAACCATGTTTATTTGGAGTCTAATGCCTAGAAAACACACCATCTAGCCTCGGAAATACATAGAAACCCAAATACAAATCCAGTAAGTTTGATCAAAAATAAAAGTTAACGCTTCTGGTCCTAGTGCTTTATCATGACCTATTGCAAAGTGCAAACTTTCTAACTTCTCCAAACCTTCGTTATTATTTGTGTCAACTGTTCATCAAAACCAAAATAAACCTTGGATTCCATACCATCCCAAATTGTCTTCTTATCAGTTCCACAAGTGGGTAAATCTTTCTTGAAATTACCTTTTAATTTCCTCTTCCAAATCTTTATCTCCAAAAATTTCTTCCTTCTAATCATTTATCAACATGAAATAACTTATTTATGTGATTGAGATCTCTGCCATATTCTCTCCATATCTTAACTAGATTAAAGATTGATCCAACTGATTTTCGAAATTCACAAAGTCCTCATCGGAATTAATCAATTTTGAGTAAACTAGGCATTTGACTATAGGAATTAGAGTATAGAACTTGTTTACCAGTTGACTCTTCATTAACATAAATGGTGTATTTGAAACATTATAAAAATGGTGACATGATTAACATAATATAACAATTTACGGAATTATTGGATGAAATAGCCACTCAAAAAAAGCATAAAGAAGAGTAAAAGAGAACCAAAGATTAAAGCAGTCTTCTGACCAGAAGTAAGAGCATTACCACCAAAACCATATTGTTGATTCTGAGCAAAACCAGCAATCTCAACCATTTTACTCTCAAAGAAACTTTGAGCAGCTCCACAAGTTGGACATCTCCAATCTTCAGGCAACTTATCAAACTGAAAACCCGGTGGGATCGGGTACGATGGATCACCCGCTGATTCATCGTACTTGTACCCACATGATCTACACTCATAGATCCCTGTGTTCAAAACCGCAAACTTCTCTTCTAGTCTACGTTTCTCCATTGCGTCATCGACTTCTGTGGTTTCTGTTTCTTGGGTTTGGTCGGGAGAAGCAAGAGGTGTCGTTGCGTCGTCTCTTGAAACAGCTAAGTAACGAGAATGGTGATAGTTTGGGTAAGAGATAGTGATGAAGATGTGGTGGTGAAGGTGTTGATGTTTCTTGACATATCTAAGAAACGGTGTCGGTTTGAGAAGAGAAGAATGGGAATGAGACTGAGAAAGAGGGGTAAAGGAGAAGGTAGCACTCGCCATGGTTGTTCTTTTACTTCTTATAAATTCTTGGTTTGTTCATTGTTTGAGAGATGAAAATGTCGAAAGAGTTAGACAAGGATCCATTGGAGAGGAGAAAGGCATATGCGCTTGGATAAGATTTTTGACGACCACGTGGCCTTATTTCAATCCACTTTATTTCTTTACTTAACCCCAAAATGTCTCCCCGGTCCGACTAACACTTATGTCAATTAGGAAACAAAAATATTCAAATTCTAGTTGATTTTTTTCCTATTGAAATATAAATATTTTTATGGGATATAATTTTTTAATATGTTTTAAATTTTGTGCTAATGGACAAAATCCTTTTTTAGTTAATTGATGATTTAAAAATATAAATATTAACTTTTTATGATATTGGAAAACTAGGTAACATATTCACACGATTTTGTTTTGTTTTGTTTTTTAGAGATGAAATTTAAATATTCTAAAATTAAGATAAAACATAACCATTCAAGCATAACTATTAGCCGGGTCTCGTTTTGGAGCGTGAAAGTGGGAGCAAAGGGTTCATGAAAAAGCTACTGAAGTTAAGGCCCATTGCAACTACGTTCCTAAAATCTGAAATAGGAGACAATAACTCATCTTCTTTCGGGTTTGAAACCTGACACAATTTGAGTTGTCTAATTGATATATGGGGCGCAACGGGGCCTCAACAACTAGGTATCCCCATAACAACTACGGTGTCAGACATGTGTGATAGCAGGGGCTGGAACATTCGCAGACATCATAATCACCGTTTTCAAGACTTTTTGCAGAGACTACATGATATGCCTGCTCCTACACCTGAAGCAGGTCCTGACACTTGACTTTGGCGTCAGGGAGCTGAGAAATTCAAACACAAGTTCTCTTCGAAATATACATGGGACCTTATCTATTAACCCTCAGCTCCAGTGCCTTGGCATAGAGTTATATGGTTCTCCTACCAGATTCCACGATACGCCTTCATCACATGGCTTGCTATTCTAGACTGTCTTGCTACATGGGCAAGAACGCGAATTTGGGGTTCAATACAGAGTTGTCTACTTTGTGGTGACTGGTGAACCAAATGAATCTTGTGACCACCCCTTCTATGTATGCTCTTATTCCTTCTCTGTTTGGAATTATTTATCGGGAATCTGATAGACAGACCGATTACACCGGTCGGGAGTTACACCTTTCAATATCTTATTCACCATTGTCGTTCAAAAGTGGAAAACATCATGTTGAAGCTTGCGTTCCAATCATCGATTTATCACTTGTGGAGAGAAATAAATGGGAGAAGACATAGCTTCCTTTCTCACTCTCCATCTCAGGTGGCTCGTACGATTGAAAAACCATATAGGACCGTCTCCTAACTCGCTTTGAAGAGCCACCAGAAACAGAATACAATCTTCTCTGCTTTCGACAGCAAACCAAGCCGCCATCAACAAATTGAAGTGCCTGAAGCAGCCATGCTCTGTTTCTATTTTCTCATAAAATAGCTATGTTTCTTTCCTTCCCACTTGTAAATTAATACACCTATTTTGGTTTTAATAAATTTAACATTCAACCAAATAAAATGATGGTCCAAATTTAATGATTCTAAAATTAAGACAAAGCATAACCATTCAATGATGGTCCAAGTTTTTAAAATTTATTTCAAGTTTTGTTCGGCTTGTTTCTTCATTTTGTTTGATGTTTGTGTTGCTTGCTCCCATTTGGTTCACATCATTTATCTTTTCTATGATATTTGTTCCATTTGTGATAAATGAAAGGATGTCTATCAATTATATTTCAAAATTTATGTAAATCAAAAGATGCATGAAGTCTAATAGAAACTCTAACTCAATAGACTAAATCGAGGTCTCATGTCTTAAGGGATATAATTATCTGATTTAATTTCCTTCATATGCATTACATCCATATTATTTATCAATCATATATTCTCTACAATCACTACTTGATTCTCTCAACTATGTGAAAGTATATTTGTAATTGGTTGTTAGACTCAAGATGATGACACAGACCAAAACAAATGATACATATTCCACTGGAACATGGGTGAGTGTGTTTGTGTCACAAGAGCGTGTGTGTGATACAAGCGATGATACATATGACATTGCAATAGAGGTGAATGTGTGTGTGACACAACCAACTATTTGTGACATATGAGCTGATATTGAAAAGTTGATATATAAAGAAGATCCAATAAGGAAAGTGTCACGTGGGCTTTGAGATCATTAGAAAAGCCATGTGGGCCATGTTTCAGAGAGAAACCTAAGCTAGAGGAGCCTAGGGTTCTTGCTATTGAGAAGCATATAAATAGGGTGCAACTGCAACAGAGAAAGGTTGCACGTCTAGGGTTTTGCTGAGAGAAGCACACAGGTTGTGTGTGACATCACCCCACTAGACATGTAACATCCGCAAAACCAATAATGAGGGTGTATTTGTTGAATTCAAAGTTAGGGGTTGATTTGTTTAAATCTGGAAGTTGCAGTCGGGTTTAATTGATAATTTTGGAAGTTTAGGGCCAATTCGTGATTTTGGAAAGTTATGGGTTTAACTGATCGAATTGGAAGTTTCGGATGGGTTAAATTGATTAATTTAAAAGTATCGGGTCAATTGGGAAATTTGGAGAAACATGAGGACCGTTCGGTGTAATACGGAAACTTCGATACATATATGTGTATGTGCGTATACATCTCCCTCTTCGTAAACCTAGCCGCCTCCATCAAGTGCAAAGGGAAGAGAATTAAATTGCTTTGGTGTTGGTGTTGTAGTGAGAAGGGGAGCGGAGTTGTGGATTTGACGTGAAGAGAAGGCACGGTCGTGGTTGCGGAGCCTTTCGTCGGTTGTGGAGGTAAAGATTTCTCTCCATCTCTCTAATTGTTCTCATTGTTTGTTGTGGTTCGGTGGTGTCGTCGAGTTCGATGGAGGTTTCGGTGATGTGCCGTGACGGTTGGTTTGTGGTCCGATGGTGTGGCGTCACGAAATCGTCGAGGCGTGACGTTGGCGCTGCATGTCGCCAATGGTGACGTCGTCGGCTTGGTCAGTGGAGAACGTCACGTCGTGGTGTTGGTCCCGGCTGGAGGTACAGAGCCGCCGCGTGAGGGAGATGATCCTTCTTCCATGGTTTGGTTGTATTAGATGTCGGTTTGTGGAGTGGCGAATGTTACGGGTTGGAGGGCGGTGGTGAACTCGGGTGGTGGTGGTGTTTGGACGTGATGAGATGTTGGTTGCGGTGAGAACAAGTTCGGGTTGTCGTCGGCGGCGTGTGAAGAGTTTTGGGTGATCGGTTTAGTGGACCTGTTTGGGGTGGTCGAGTGAATGGTTTTTAGTTATTATTATTTTTATTATTTTAATATTGATTAATAATATTTTAATATTATTTTAATAAATATTAATATTTTATGTCCTGCATATTTTTGGTAAATAGACCTTTAGGATTCTAAGTTTGTCGTCAAACCTTACTACGCATATATTCAAGTTTTTAAGGTGAGTCTTTGCGTGTTAGAATTGGTGATAGCGTAGTATAATCTGGTGATAGCGTTGTTTGGTGATTGCGTGGTTATTTTGTGGTGTACATGTGTTGCATGTTTATTTTGGTGTAGATGACTGTGTTGTTAGCCCTGTAGTTTTATGTCTCATTCAATATCTTTTATACTGAGGCATCTCGTTATGTGATGCAGGTAAGGACTGAGTTTTGCTGGAACTCGTGGGACCAAGGCTGTGGGATGGATGACATGACCATGGTCGTTTTGGTGTTATTTATTATTTAATTATTATTTATTGGTTGGTTTGAATATTATCTCCTTCCGCTAAGTTGTTTGTTTGATGTTGACTGGTGTTTGGAATAAATTAATTGGAGTTTAATTTATTCGGTTAAGTTGTTAGAAAATTTTTAAAATAGTCAGTTTATCTGTTGTTCAACTGTTCCGGTTTAGTAGATTCCGGGATGGGGGTGTTTCAAGACAAGATAGAGAGAATTGTTGGTGGTTTTGTTGTGAAGCTAAACTCGTTGGAAAAGACAATGAGTGGTAGTCTTCTTTCATTATAATTCTAGAAAAGAGTGGTATGGTATCCATATAGCAATTGTAGGTTGCGGCCTTTTCTAGTGAATGATTTCTGGACTTAGTCCCGGGGATGTAGGTTAACCGAACCCCGTTAATAAATCTGGGTCGTCTCTTTAATCTTATGCTCATATAATCTTTCATCATACAAATATATAGATCTAGCACACAAATAGTATTTTTATTTGGTAGCAGAGCCAACCAGCCGACATATACAGGCTGAGATCGCACAAGGGATAGTTATTTGTGGTTAGAAGGGGGTTAGAGAGAGATTGATGAGAGAAGATGGTTTTCTTAGATCTGATTTATAGAAAATTGTGAAACAGAGAATGCAGAGCTATTTAGATTGAGTATCTCTTTGCTGTTTCATCATGTCTCAACGGATATGAAGTTCAAGTTAGATGTATTAAGCTTATTGGAGTCTTAAAGAGTTGATCACTTGAATCTGGGCTGTAAAGAATAAAATAAGAAGAAACTATGGAAGAATTTCGTGGTTGAAGAAGAGCTACTTTTTGAATATAAAAAAAAAGCTGTTGAAACTTGTTGTACCACAACCCGTAGCTCTAGCTGTTTCAGAATCTGTAATCGCTAGCTTTGTTGAACGATTTGCTGTATGACCCAGAAGATGATGTGCAAGGTCTCTCTTAAGGAGGAACAATGAGTTTTGCCGCAGTTGTGCTCTCAAGTAGGGAGAGAAAAGATCATTGAGATTTTTTTTAGTTCCTCAAGATTAAACTGACCTAAAAAAGGGAGACAGATTGAAGTTACTACTCATGTAGAGGAAGATGTCTCCCAAGCTAGATGATGTGCAAAGTTAGCAGCTGTTTGATACATGTAGCCATGGAGGGAGAGCTTCATGGTACTTGATTAAGGGAGAGCATGTGTACTCGTATTTGAAGCATAAGAAGCTCTGCGGTATGACAGAAGACAAACATGTTCAATAACTGAAGATGCTACAACTTCTATATCAGAGATGGAAAACAAACAAGTGATGCTGTCTCTGCATGTCACTGAAGCAGAGATGTCAATGGTGCTAAGATTAATAGCATCACTTGTGCAACGAGATAAATGATATATATGAAGCATGTGAAATAGAAGTGAAGGAATACATGTCAATTTCGGATCGTGCTACAAGATCAGAGCAGTTCATGAAGCAAAGCAAAACAGGTGTGTACGTGATATGCTCAAAGTTTAATCCCTAGAGCTACACCGCAAGTGCACAGATATGCAATTGTAGTATACAGGGATCGAATCCACAGAGACTCACAATATTTCACAATAGATTCTTTAGTTTCGAAATAAGCTAAGTAAGATAGGAGATAAATAAAAACAATGCAGAAAAGTAAATGAAGATTGTTGTATTAAAATGGGAAAAACGTCAAGCTCAGAGAATTTCTCAGGAATTCAAGAAATGTAAATCAATTGACTAGTTAGGATCAAATTAAATTCCAGTTCTAGAACTCAAAGCACTAACTTAGAACTAACTAACTCCCGCTGTGAAAATTTTCTATGCCTAAAATCTAAGAAACCAAATTCCTTTGTGAGACTTAAGATTTTAAACAAGCATTAAGTTCAAGTTTGATTTGTTCACAAATTATCTAATCCAAATTCCTTTGTAATTATCAAATTTTCTCACTCAAGGTTTTGTCAATTTTCAAATCACACCCTCGTGCTAATTCAATAACCTAAGATCTAGATTCTAGGTGATCAGGCCAGATCTACCATTAAGGACAACCTAGGTGAAGAACTTATAAAGTTATGAATCCTAACCAATCAATCAATATTACAAATCCATGAAAACCCTAGTGAGAATCTCTGAACCTAATAAGTGATCTACTCAGACATAATCAATGAGATCAAAGACATGAATAGAATAAATATCATAATAAAACTCAAAAGAGAAATAGAAACAGAGGTTCAAGATCTTCTCTCAGAAGTACAGAGTAAATTCAGCCCCAAGCTCTCAATATCTCCAAAATTCTCCTTCCACAAAGATAGATCTCTCTTCTAAACCTAAAAACCCTAATTAATGCTCTAAAACATGACTTGGGTCTTTTTGTAAATAATAAAAACTTTTGGGCAAAGTTGCAACTCTTCAAAACTTGTAAATTTCTGAGTGTGGCTTCAGTGGGTGTCGATCGACACCAAGGGTCTGTCTAGGCTCCAGCTTCAGCTTCTCAGCAACAATGCTCCAAAAAGTCCAAAAGTCCTCAAATACGTGTAAACCTGTAAAAGACTCTAATATGACTCTAAAGATACATAAAAGACTCAATTAATAACATATATCATGGCTTTAAAACCGTAAAAACTATGATTTATCAACTCCCCCAGACTTAGCTTTTTGCTTTCCCTCAAGCAAACATAAAACTAAACCGGAGAAAGAAGTTTGAAAATATAGAAACTCATTTCGTCATAGGAGCACCACACTCACACTCACCATAGTAAACCACTCAGAATTCTTACCTGACGGGATCCAGATCACCATGTACATCACCGTACACATTTGCAGTTTTCCAGATTCAAACCACAATTTTGCAACATAGTCCATAAACCTTTCATTGCCGGGTCTCATCTCTGATCTCAATGTCAAGGACCTTCTAGACTCATTCCTATACAATACAATGATGCAGCAACATTACAAAACTTTTTGGTGCTCTTTCTCTCCCCCAGACTTATTATTTTTTTATTCTCAATTTTTTTTTTTTTTGACAAAGGTGTAGGCGAATAATGGCATCACGAAAAATTTTCCTAACCTCGCTTCCAACCTTCGTGTGATCATCTCTTTCAAAGTAAAATAATGGTGTCATTGAAAATTTTTAGAATAAGGGAGAGGAGTACCGTTTCGTTTACATGGGTAGTTCTGCTGTCAAGTATAAATGACGAGTCAAGCCCTAAGAGAATCAATCACATCAATGAGGTAAAAGGAAAAATCAGAAATTAGCTCAGGCATTAGTGGATTTCTGTTGGAAATATAGATGTCTCTAGTCAACCGGTCAGCCTTTGGTTTTTTCATTAGTCACAGATGTTAGTCAAGTTTGAACCAAATGGTTACTTAAGCTCCTGCAAAATGTGGTGGTTTCCTCAAAAAATCCTAGTTTCATACTAAATTTGACTCGATAAAACAAAGACTCAATTGACTCTTAAGAAAAGAAAAGATAATGTTAGTAACTACCTCCCCCAAACTTAAACAACATTGTACCCAGTGTTATAGAAGCATGAGTTTGGCGAAAAGATAAACAAAAAACTCTGAGGACGAGGAAAGTGAAAGTTACCTATGCAGGGTCCCTGTGTCATGTGGAGCCTAATCCTCATCACCATCCTCATAAACTGCAGCGGTAGTAGCGGGGTCAGGTGTCGGAGAATGATGACGTCTCCAAGTGGGGGGAGGTGGACGTGTACAAGTGACACCAGCAGCTATCATCCTCCACATCTGGCGCATAGTGCTGACCATATACTGTCGAAAGCGGGACCATCCTCATCATAGCCTGCGAAAGGCTCCGGGAATGTCAGGTCAGGAGGGGGTGCACTAGTACGGTTGTCAACCACATCATCCTCAGCGGTGGATGGTACAAAACTAGAAGAAGCTCCCTTACGGAGCTTGCAGCGTGGGACAGAGCAGACGCGTCTGGGATCTGGCTGGAAGCTCAGTCATACTGCATCATCGTCTGTGAGGGACGTGAGGTCGGGCAACGGAAGCTGGATACTCTAGTCGTGATTCTGTGCATCAGTAAAAACCCAATGGAGGCCGGGTTTCATCCAAGTAGCGCTCCGCAGATGGTCTTGGTCCATGAGCAACCTATCGGTGTTGATGGTGTTGTTGCTCAAGATGATCCCAAAGTACACAAAGATCAGAGTCAAAAGACTCCCGACACCCTCGACCTTCTTCCCTACAAATGCTTTCGTCTTCAGTGTGCAGAAATGGTTGGCGAAAATTGCGCCCATTTTGAGATCTTCGCATGACTCTCCCCATTCCCAAACCTCCTCGGAAATCATATGACCAATACCATGGTACAGTAGAATGAGCTCAGACTTCCTCATCTTGTTGGACTCGGCTTTACGGAGGATGGTGTTCCCCAAAACACGCAAGACATACCTCAGGACCAAATGTTTAACCTCTGTCTGCTTGCTCTGTTTCGAGTCATAAACCCCGTTACCAAAGAAAGACCAGAAAGTCTGAATGTTGTGCCATTTGAGTTTTTCCTGAAACCATACAAACCACACAGATCGAATACGGATGTGATACCTCACTCCTTTGCACATGAAGGACATGACCCCTTCTTGTGCGACCTTGGGCCGCTCGTTGGTGTAAGAAACCCGGCATGTAGCTAGAAACTACCGCACTAAATCCGTATATAGGTTGTACTGCTTCATTGTCAACGTGCCTAAACCAATCTGATGTAGAATCCTGAGCACATCATTGTGTGGCCGATGCCCATCGCCTTAATGGTGTTTTGATCGATGAAACAGGTGGGCTTGATCTCCACCGATAACCACGCATTGTAGAAAAGGTGGCATACTCGTCCCAGCTGTCCGAGATGGGTTGGTTGAAACACTCCAGTTTCTCGGTCTCTGTCTTCAGATCATTGGCCCAATTGACTCTGCTCTTGATCTTGAGATGTTCCACTTTAGGCCAAGGGGCACGGATCTGCGTGAACACGTATCTCAAGGAAAGAGAAAATGGTGGTGATGAGGGTAGTGAATGAGGCGGTGATGGTGAAAGTGTAGGCGGGTGCGAACTGGATGCACTGTCTTGTTGCTGATGGGATTTCTTAAGCAATGTACTTGGCGGTAGGATCAGTTTGTTTCTTCTTGAGGCTCCTTGTAGCGTTGTACCCTTCTCTTTCCTCGTAATAGCCACTTCTTTCATTACATTGTGGCTCTATTCTATGATGATATATCTCCTATCAACCTTGAACCGTTTCTTCATTAGTGATCTGTGGATTTTTAAACTCACTCGGAAGCTCTGGTGCAACATTAGGGTAACGAAGCATTTTTCTCGAAGGAACAAATAGTTTTGGATCAAAAGGATCATCATAGGAAGTTTTTCCAGCCATAGCAAAGAGGTTAGCTTTCTTACCTTGCCTTTCCTTTCCCTTAAGCTTAAGTAGATCAAGATATACTTATGAAGACTATAAAGCACCACACTCGGATGCTTACTATGATAGGATGATGAAAGCTATGCACCAACTTGCCAAGGAGCAGTAGAAACTTCATGAAGAACTCGATGCTTAACTTTCGAAGATGAAGACGGATTTTGACTCGAAGCTATCTACTCTAACTTGCCACATTAAGCGTGTGGAAGACCAAATTGATGAGCTTAATGGTGAGTTACTGAACCATAAGGAGGACATAAGAGAGCTCAGATCAATAGTTGTCAACACAGGATACACCATCGAGGCTCTAGAAGATCGACTTGAATGGAAGATTGAAGCTTTGCAGCAAGGTTTCACCGACCCCAATGACTATGCTAAATGGAAAGATGATCAAGCTTACCTAGCCTATGATCAATAAAAAGAAGAAAGAGCTACTGGAGAAAAGCTCACTGCCCCAACCAAGTCATTGGAGTTGACTCACCAAAAAGATTATCAAACCGATGAAGAAGAAGCTTACTTTGAAGAACAAGCAAACGAAAGCCGATTTGATGATTTGACAAGAGAAAATTCTGAGTTCAATGGTTTATCTACTGGAGAAGATGAGGAAGAAGACCTAGGAGAAGCCCATTGCTTCATGACTACTCGGATCCCTTGTGAAGAAATTCCCGAAAACCACAATTTTCATCAATTTCGAAACCAAGGAGAAGCTATTCACCGAGCCAATTTCAGACCACCTCCAGCATCTTACCACGTCTATGAAGATTGGAGACCTGCCCCACGCCATCACCAAGGCCATTTTCAACATCCTTACCTAAGGAAGACCGAAGACTTTCAAAACCGGTTTCTGCGGAACCACCTTTCTAATCGCCTTCCACACCAACTTTTTCAAGATCATGCCAATGCTTGATAAAGAGGTTTTTGCAAACCGGGTTATCAAATAACCCTTACATCATTATAGTATAAAGGGTATCAAAATCCACGGAGAAACGAGCATCTAACACACCAAGAATCCAAGTTTCATTCTAATCTAAGCAAACAAGAGTTTAAGAGGTTTCAAACAAACTTTAAATGTAAATAAGGCGGTAAAAGCAGTTTAAAATCAAATAATAAAAGGCGATGAGTCTCGGGAATGGTTATGATTAAGATGAGATGATGGATGTTTGATGATGCATGAACATATGATCAACAATATCCTAGGCTAAAGGATCAACAAGTAAGACTAATCCACTTTTATGACAATAATCTCTTCAACAATCATTCAATCAACAATAACTCTCATTAGCAATTTAAAATGATCATTGAGCATTAAGAATCAAGTATAATCCAGCCACAAATCCTCTTAGTCAACTACTCTCATAGGTAAGGAATGAAATGCACATTTAGGTTTCATTCAAGCATTTTAACAAACACTTTGTGGGCATGAAAATGCAAATGATCTAGATTAAAAACCTCTTGCCTAATCTAGCAATATAATCAACCTAAATGAAGGGATAACATATAATCTAGTCCTAAACATCACCATCAATCCACCAACTCACTCATAGTCATGAAAACACAAATCAATTGGTTTGATTGATGCATAAACATGACTATAAGAAGAATAGTTGAAAGATTTAAGAAGATAAGAAGATTTGATACTTTGAAAATCCCAAATTCATACAAAAGTCTTAGCTAAAGCTTAAAGAGACTAAGAGAGAAAATTAAGAAAATCAAGCATAACCCTTAACAATAGGGTAAAGAGTATTTATATGGGAAGCTAAAATTATGGGTCAACACATAATAAACCAGATTTTGACTAGGTTTAGGGACTTAACAAATAGACTCGGATTGGGCTCCATTGGTTTCGCCTAAGCTGCTACAAGTGCCCGCTGTCTTCCACCGGTCTACATATACCCGCTACGAGTGCCCAATGTCTTCCACCGGTCTACACATGCCCGCTACAAGTGCCCGCTGTCTTGCCCGGAAAAATCTCAGCAGCTTCGTAGCGACCACGTTTTGGCCACTACACTATCCCGATGGCGTCCACCGACTGTTCCTTGACCGCTACACATCGTTTTCTTCATCAAAAGTTTCTTCTTTTGATATTTTCTAACTCCATTTGATTCAAATGTTCCAAGCTTTACTCCAAGGCCTAAGGACAAGGGAAAAATATGCAAATATGCAACTAAAACTCCTAAGAATGCAATGTGAATGCAAGAAACTATATGAGAAATGAACTTTAAAACATGCTAAAATGGCAACATATCAATGCTTATTCACAACAAAAGAGTCTAGATGAGAGACTTGAGAGCTTATTGAAGCAGTGCATAGATCAACAAGAGACAAGTACAAGAAAAATTCATGAGAGGATAGATATAATCGAAGGAAGCATTTGGGGACTTGCGAGCCGCATTACTATGTTGGAATGGAAAAGTGCAGAGGGAGAGCTAGCCCTGGAAGACACATCTACACAACAACAAGAACTTGAGAGTGATGAGGATGCTGAATCCTTACCTTCTGTACCTTGTAAGACTGTTACAATTCACAAAGAACCGCAGCCATTGCGAGAACTCGAGGAAGGTGAGATTTTCGAAGGAGAAGAGGAGCATTTCGGAAGAACAAGACTCCAAGGTAACCCACATGGTCTTAGTCTTTTAAGGAATTGATGGTATCCTCATATGATAGGCATGAAAGAACTCGGAGACTTCAACCGAGCCGTTTGACAGCTACCGCAGTATACATCTTTTGCAAAAGCTTGTTCCGTATATCATATTGATCGTTTCTTTCTTGAGAGTTCTAACACAAGGAAAGAGATGAGAGAGCTTTATGAGCAAGCTCTACAGTATCCAGGGCCGTTGAGAACTTTACACAAAGTGGACAGCCCCGAAAGATTCCTTATATCTTGTTCTATAAGAGGAGTTGAATTCAAGGATGCATTGTGTGATTCAGGTTCATGCATCAACCTTATGTCTATGAGAGCTGCAGAGAAGATTGGTTTAAGCACTCTACAGCCTTCAGAGATTCGCATACGACTTGCGAACTCTTCATCTACAACTCCCGAAGGTATGGTCTCGGACATTCATGTGAGAATTGGGAACTACAATGTTCTAACGGACTTTCAAGTGATCAAAGTCGAGAAAGGGAGACCTACACAACTCATCTTAGGAGGATCTTTCCTTGCAACAAGTGGAGCTATCATTGATTGGCCGAACAGAAGGTTATCTTTTACCAACATAGACTGAGAAGTTTTCTACGAAGCCGTACCTTTTGTACCAACATCTCAACGTCCAAGGAGGAAGAAAAATAATCCAACAAGGAAGCCACCAGAGCTGGAGAAAACCAAGAAGCTTTGTTTAAGGACAGACGACCCATCTCACTTCCAATAAGGAGCGAACCAACCGTCGAGCCAACGACGTTAAACAAGAGCGCTTAGTGGGAGGCAACCCACTTGTAAGTTTTTATTTTAGTTTTAATTTCCTTTTGCTTTTGATGTTTTTCATGTTTTATTTCAGGTTTTTCATAAAAATACAAAAAGAAAATAGAAAAGAAGAAAATATAAAAGAAGAAAAAGAGAAGAAAGTCGAAGAGGAGCCGACCTAGGTCACAGGAGCTGTGACTGAGGTCAGAAGAAGGGACGACCTATGTCACGGAGCCCGTGACCGAGGTCATGAAGAAGGACGACCTAGGTCATGAGGCTTGTGACCGAGGTCATTAGCAAAGTCAAGTCTTTGCCATTTCGATCATTCCCGGACACTACCGAGCATTCCCAAAGCTATCTCCTCAACTCCCTAAGGTTACAAGGCTTGCAAGCAGTGGCAAAAACATCCCCTAGACCGGTCAACCCCTTGGCCAGTCATGTGTCCTTGACCTTTCACATCTCTCGTGACCGGTGTCATATAAGTAATGATCGAAGAAATTTTGGAAAAGGAAGCTTGGATCGCAAGATTGGCAACTTTGAAGATCGCATCGTTCCACAGACGTAGATCGATGTTCGGTAGACGTAGATCAACGTTCCACAGATGAAGATCGCATCGGTCCACGGACCACATTTCATCGTTCCACAGATCGCATTACATCATTCAATGATTCGCATTACATCGTTCCGCAGACCACATCCCATTGTTCCACGGACCGCAGTGCATCGTTCCACAGACTGCACCCCAACCATTCCAACACTGTTCCATGACTGTTCCACGTCGTTCCACAGACCATTCCACAGCTGTTCCACGTCTGTTCCGCGTTGTTCCACAGACCGTCCAGCGACTGTTCCGCGTTGTTCCACATACCGTCCAGCGACTGTTCCGCGTTGTTCCACAGACCGTCCAGCGACTGTTCCACAACCGTTCCATGAACCGTTCCACAGACTGTTCCATGGACTACTCCACGACCAAGCTGCAACCTTATCAAGACCAATCATTGGAGACTTAAGTCACCATGGAAAAGATTTCAACCGTGGCCGATACGACATCAACGAGACATCACCACCACCATCTCACCAATATTTCCACCACCATTATATCTTTAGGTTTGTTTTTATTTTCTTTATTTACCAAGATTATTGATGGTTTTTAGGTTTTTGTCTCAGGAAGGATGCAATTAGAGATTTATCAACAAGAATTCAATGAACTAAACCGAGTTCATTTGATGTCAAGCAACAAAAAGAAAGAAACATCGGTTGGTCGCCAACAATCTAATTCGAGGTGACATTGTTCTTAAACTCAACTCTTTCTTTATGGTTTCTCATCCTCGTCTCTTTCTTATTTTCTCACCGAGGACGGTGTGATTTAAGTCTGGGAGGAAGGATGTTCCATCCTTTACTATTGCTGCTTTCTATTTTGTTGACTTGAGACCTTTTTCCATTTTTACATCGATAATTTTGCTTATTTTATGCTGTTTTTATCGAGTCAAATTTGTTTCTTTTGTTTTATTGAGTCAAAATAGTTAAGGAATTATGAACTTGTTTTGATGGATTATCTGAATTGAATTAACACTCTTATGATTCAAAGCTTAGCCGCAGAATCGAAGTTCGGAAAGACTATGGGTTGACTCAACATTCCTGAAAGTCTCTTGATATTGGAAAATAAGTTAAGCCAACATTGTCTCTAAATCTTATCGAAACCTAACCTGACTTTTAATTTCTTATTCAGGGGGTTTGGTATTCATTGGACAAGACATATTCGAGCCTTATAAGACAATGCAATTCTTCACTAGTATGCTTCACCTCTCCTTCCCCTTCGTAACTCAAAAAGCTAAAGCAAAACGACATAGTGGATGTGACAGAGGGATTTTGTGCGTAAACCTGTGCATCTTTTGGAGTCCCGCGGATACTTGTCCCAAAAGAATAAAAGCAAAAACCGACATCGTCAAAGTGAACCGAGAGATTTTGTGTGTAGACCCATTCATCTTTCGTGACCTCATGGAGACTTGTCCAGACATCTCTTTAAAACACAACTTGCATTTAACTCTGTCTGAATTTTTTGATGGTAACCCACTGTAAGGTCCAGTTTTGTGAAAATGGTTGCGCCTTGAAGCTTATCAAGCATATCGTCAACCGTAGGGATCAGAAAATGGTCTTTCACCGTAGCGTTGTTGAGGGCGAGGTAATCCGTACAAAACCTCCATGATCCATCCTTCTTTTTGACTAAGAGTACCGGTGAAGAAAACGGACTTGAACTTGGTTTGATTAGACCCACCTGTAGCATCTCATTCATCTGTTTCTCAATCTCTTCTTTCTGAAAGTGGGCATAGCGGTAAGGGCGGACATCAACAGGATCTATGCCTTCCTTTAGAACAATGTGGTGCTCGATGTCTCGCTCTGGAGGAAGCTGGGATGGTGTCTGAAAGATGTTCTAGAACTGTTGGAGAAGACCAAGCAACTCTATATTGGTTTAATCTGTCATTTGGTGAGGTTCGTGCTCTTGAATGTGGATAGAGAAAAAGGCCTGACCTTGTCTAACGTCTCTAGATAACTGCTGTGGTTGGGCCTTTGAAATTCCTTGGCTGCTGAGCCCTTGAATGAATCTAGTTTGGCCGGCCTAGTGAAACTCCAGGGATTGGGCCTTCAAGTCACACAATATAGACCTTAACATCTCCAACCATTGGACCCCTAACACCACATCAAGGCCCTTGAGTGGTGAGGCATAAAACTCTAGCACAATATCGATTCCTCCCAAACTTATCACAACCTTCTGATATTTTCCACGACACCGTAAGAGATGACCATCAGCAACGTGAACCGAGAACGATTTTTAAGTTGTGATTTTTAAGTTTAAACGATTCGCCGCCCGATCGCTGATGAAGTTGTGTGTCGAGCCGCTGTCGATCAAGGCCATGGCTTGTTGGTTCGCGATTATGGTGTGTACTCGAATCGTTCTAGGCGATCCCTAACCCGTTAGAGCCTGTAAAGTTATTTCCGGCTCGTTGTTAACTGGGTTGTCGTCTTCTATTATATCCTCTTCGGCTAAATCGTCATCTTCTCCTTCCATTAAGAGGAGCTGAGTTTTACGCCATCTGTGACTTGGAGTGTATTTTTCGTCGCAACTGAAGCAGAGGTCTAGGCTACGTTTTTTCTGCAACTCATCTCAACTCAGGTGTTTTGGTGTGAGTTGTGGCGTCGGGAATCGTGGTGGCGGTGTCATCGCGTTACCCAGTCGGTTAGCTGGTGGAGTTGGGTAATACGATATGGTAATGGTTCGTGGTGTAAACACTCGCCTCTTTTTCTGCATTAGTTCATCTTTCATCCTGGCTAGACTGATCACCTCTTTCAATGTTTTTGGACGAAACATCCGTATGGATCAGTAATGTTCGATTGTAACCCGCCCATGAATGTACCAACCAATGCCTTTTGAGACCATCCATAGACCTTGTTTTGAAGCCTCAAAAAGTCGCGGAGGTACTCCCGCAGTGTCCCTATTTGGTGAATTTTTAACAAGGCTTCATCAAAGTTCTCGCCATCAGTTTGTCCAAACCTCGACCATAATTTTTCTTCGAATGTTTCCCAAGTGATGGAAATATGTTCTTCACCGAGAGGCTTAGAGGTGGCCTGCCACCACTCATTTGCTTCGTCTTCGAGATGGTAATATGCGAAGCCCACTCGTTGTTCTCTTGGAATTTCTTGGCAAGCAAAATATTGCTTGGCTTTGCTCACCCAAGATGTCAGGTCTCCTCCTTGAAATTTTGGAAATTCAAGCTTCACATTACGGTTAATCATCTGCGTGGAGAATGGGTTTGTGTGATCTCCTCTGTGGCCTTGTGTCTGAAGATCATCACGCTGCCGATTGTTTCTCGATCCATTGGACCCCTCTTTCCTTAAACTCGTCATTGCATCTAATAACATTCGTTGAAAAGAATCTTCCAGATTTTTCAGCTTGTCCGTTATACCGCCATTGGTCTTTTGAATCTCGTCTTGAATCATCCCCATAGACGATTCCAAGTCTGCGATTCGGTCTTTGTTTCTGGTCATGGATTCCAAGGGTGTGGTTTCCAAGACCAATTTCTGTTTTGATTTTTTTGGTGGAATGGTTTTGAATTGACACCAGGAGAGATGTGGTCCGGATCAATTATGGGAAACGAAAAAAAAAAATTGCAGGAAAGAACTGCTCTGATACCAAAATGATAAGACTTCGATATCGAAACAGGAAAAAACAACTCAGATTTTTGTTGACAGTTAAGACTGCCTATTTTTGGCTTTTCTCATTTTTTAAATAGGAGCAAAAGTACAGAAGCAAAATGACACAATGGAGTACATAACTCCAATACAATGGAAATGGGAAAGTGGTGAGATTGGGTCCTAAAGAATAGGAAAACCAGATCTCTTGTTGACAAAGTAAACAACTAAAATTAATAACCAAAACTGAAATTAAAAATCGTTTCAGACCAAGTACTTTTGGTTTGATCTCTTGGTCCGGTTCGACACTCTCCTCTGCACTTCATCGACCGCATCACAAACATTCCCAAATCTAGCTTCATCGAGTCCCATCAAAAACTGATGCACTCATTCTTCTGCAGCTTGTTTGGCGAACTTCTCCGATGCACCACAACTTTAATCCGGAATTGGCTTGTAGTTTATAAACTCATCCCACTTCAAGGAGGGTCTTCCAAAGTATTCTATTACACTGGAACCATATTGTTTACACGAAGAAATCTCTGACTTGAGCTAATACTCACGCACCGCATTACAAATTTCGAAACACCTTTTGGTGTCATACTAAAGTTTATACGCATCCGATGTGAATGCGATTGTGGATGGAGGCTCGGATCCATCCCACTATCATCGAGTTCACAATTTTTGACAACTCTGCATCGTTTGGCTTCTCCTTCTCGCATAAACACTTAAAGGATCCGTCGATGAAGCAAATTTTGCGCTTCACGTGCAAGGTGTTCCAGAAATCTTGCGCCCACTCGGCGTAGTTCTAGCCATTCAACAAGACTGAAGAGATCAATGTCTTGGAGTTGTCAGATGGCGATAGATAATATGCCGATGCCATCACACTATCACCTCCCTCTATTTTGACGCCAGTATCGCTCATCTCCTTGTTTGTTGCTATGTTTTTATGTGTTTTGTTTTTCAGTTTTGTGTATTTTAGCTTTCCCTTTCTCACGATTTGATCAAAGAATTTTGGATCTTCTACTCTTGCTGTGATGATAGCATGTAAATCGAGAGAATATGTTGTGGGAAAGTTATGTTCATTGATTCAGATACAATTATATTTATACTTTACATGAGATAATACTAAGGGGGGGGGGTTTATTCATTTGTGGATTTTAATGAATTTAGATTTTGAAGTCAGATTTGGAAATTCATGTAGAAGTCATGGAGTTTAAAATCAAAGATAGTGAATTTGAAAGTAAATACGTGGATTTGAAAACATTCATGGTGAGGACTTATCAAACAACTAGATATTTTTTTATGATAGAAACAAAACTATTGGAATAAAATATAACAACGAGCTAAAAATCAAACAACTCTCATTTCTTCATCTATGACTTTCATGAATGATTGAATCCGTCCATATATCTGTTGCGATTGTTGCTCTCCACTGATTGGCATATTCTCTCTGTTGATCTTGGGTTCTAGGAAATTCATCATTATTGTCTTCAATAACTTCTTCTACACTTTCTTCAGGGAAAATATCTGATCGACAATACTTTCAAAGAAAATTATGTAAACCAGCACATGCAAGTGCAATTTCTGCTTGTGTCTCATAGGGAAAAGGAGGCGCAGACTTAAAAATTAGAAATCGAGATTTAAAAATACCGAAGATTCTTTCAACTACGTTCCTCAAGGATGCATGGCGATGGTTAAACAACTCTTTTTCATCCATTGGTTGAGAATTTTGACCAGAAAACTCTTGTAGATGATATCTGACACCACGATAAGGAGCTAAAAAGTTTGGACAATTTGCAAATCCACAATCTACTACATAAAATTTCCCTGAAATGAAATAATAATATAGTTAATTATCTTGTTGAAGAAGCATAGTTACAATTAAAAATGATGTACCTTCTGGAACTGGTAGATGATTGGTGTTTCTTGTCAAATCATCATTTAATATTCTGGAGTCATGAGCTAAACCTTCCCACCCACTAAGTACGTATATGAATTCAAGATCAAAATTACAAGCAGCCAACACATTTTGTGATATATCGCCTTTTCGGTTGCGAAAAGCGGCCGCATCTTTATTTGCTACCATTGCAAAGATATATGTACCATCAATAGCTCCAACACAATTCTAAATAAATGATAAAAGTTATATTCCATAAAAGATAATATAAAGTATAAGGACACATAATTAAAGAAGATTATACCTTAAAATATGGATAAAACCTCGTACTTTCTCTAATTTTGTCAGGCACTACAAGCTCAGGCTTAACCATTAAACTTGGTGCAATTTGGTTTAGAGCCCGAAAAACTCTGTGAAAGTTGTTACTTGTTATAAACATTGATCTCTTAAAAGTGTCTTTTGTATAACAATACCTCGAATTTTGGCCAACTATTAGAAGGAAAGTTGCCACCATTTCTTCAACGCTAATATATTTTGTATCTTTTAGACTTGTCTGCTCCCGGATGACCGAACATAAAAAGAGAAAACCTGCTGGAGTCATACGATACAACTGTCAAAAATGCGTAGCATCTTGTTTTAGCACACTTTCTATATAAGTTTCACCATCTCTTGTAATTACACGTCGAATGGAAGGTTGGACTCTATTTTGTTGTTGTTTCCTCAAATACAATATACGAAAGAAGATGAAGAGCACTAATAAAATAATATCATCATCTAACTCATCATCGCCATGTAATATATATATATATATATATATATCTCTTTCTTTATGGATTTCTTGATCTCCATGAAGTGCTTTATCCATGTTTGATGATGTATACCTTTGACATAAAAAGACATAAGAGATAAGAAATTTTCGTAAAAGTAAAAGATAAGATAAATATATAACAGAATAACATATCAATCAAACAATAAAAACTAGACATTAATAAAACATAGACATTCACGTATAGTCTACTATATATAACTATGCATATATATATATATATATATATATAAATATAAACGACCAACTAGCTTATGGATGAAGACAAAGAAAAAAAAAGTTGAGATGTGTTGAGCATAACAACAAAAATTCAAAAGAATAATTGACTTACGTAACACAAAAAGTTAAGAGGAACAGAAGCACATAATTTTGAGGTATAAAATTTATCCATAATGCTCTCTTATTAATAGTTTTTCTTAAAATAGTTTACATTTTTTATGTAATTTTTACATTTTTCTTTTCTGTAAATTTTACATTTTTCTGTAAATTTTAAATGTATATTTTACATTTTACAAAGGCAGATTTGACTTTTTTTTTAATGTAAATTTTACATTTTTAAAAAGAAATAATTTTAAATGGAAAATAATTATGTATAAGAAAATTTTCCAAAAGCATTAAAATAATCGTAGAAACAAATTTATTTAGATCAAACTTTTATAATTATTGACTTCTTTCTATGTTCGTAGAAACTTTTCAAACTTTTATGTTAAAAACTATTGGTTTTTTTTTGCTACATTTGCAAACGATATTTTCATTATCATATATCAAAATCCATAACTATAAAAGCATAAAAAAAATCCAATTCATTATAATATATCAAAACCCGTGACTAAAAGCATAAAAAAAAAAGTTCAACAATACTAGAAAAATAAAATTGTCCAAAAGTAAAATACTAAAACCATCCTAAGAAATAATAACTTATCACCCCACGATGTTAGCTTAATCCAACCATAACGCTCATCAGTGGACATACTAATGAATACTTCTTTCATCTCTAATTGGTGAATCACTTTGACCGCATCGTAACGAACATTTTGTTCCAAGTCAGGGACTTCTTTTATAGCTTCCCACACATTATTCCTTTTTTCTCAGCCTCTCTTTGTTCAGCCTCTTTTTGTTATCTTGTTTCTCTTTCTTCTATTAGGTTGAAGAGTTTATGAGTGACTGTTGTCAATGATTTCATCTCCGTATGGACTTCTTCATCTTCATTCTGAATGATGAGACATTCATCTGCATTGTTAGTATTACTTCTACGTCTCTTTCTTAAAGGAAGCTTTTCTAAAGAACCCCTTGAACTGTATAATAGAGACGAATGTGTTTCATTATCCTCCTCGACATTCATGTAAAAATCTTCAACATAATTTGTGTGGTTTTTTTTTTTTGCAATTCCACCTGTTCGAGCATCAATACCATCACCTAATCCAATAGCTTTTCTGCCGGTTGCTACATTGTTTTCAAATATCACTTCGAGATCCTCAAAATCTTCAAACGTTTCGTCACTTAAAGTTTTGTGATTCGGATGCGACTAAAAAACAGAATACAAAAGTCAATACAAGAGATAATTATATATTAAAAGGAATCGTATCAGATGAGATTAAAACCAGAAAATAAAAATTAATACATGAGATAATTATATCCCCAGAAAAGAACACAGTTTTACTAATTAAAAGCTTCCACATTATATATAATTAATTACATAACCCCACATTATAATTGATGCCTTTAGTCCAAAGATGCATGTAGTTTCCACATATTGCTCATCACCGTATCAAAAAGGCTAATGCATTATAAAGTTTACCATGAAATAATTATCTCACACTTCATTGAAAGCTGTAAATCGTTTTGTGTTTGGATCCCATCCAAACCCAGAACTGAACCGAAGAAGTTCAACACCACTTAGATATTTTCCCTTCAAGATCTTCATTATGTTTACATAGTGTTTATGATTTTTGTTACCCTTATGTGCTTGATTAAGAGTAGGTAGTATTTTTCTTTTCACCGTAAACTTGTTGAATACACCATTCGCACCACGTCATCCCTGAGCAACACTTTCTAAACTTGTTAATCAAAGTTTTGCTTTCTTGTGGACTCCATTAAATGTATTGACCTTTTCCTCGACCTTGTTGTGAATCTCCTATTTTTTTATTAGATTTTTGTTCTAAAAAAAAGCTAAGTTAAACAGTTCTTTATATAGAGGTTTTTTTGCCTAAAAATGGAAGATTTGACAAATATATGCAATATTTTTAGGGCAGTTTATAGAAAAAAGTTCTTACAAAAAAGTAAAATGGACGTAAGATGAGATGGAAAGAGGACAATTATATATTTTTTCAAATCAATTCAAAATATCAAGGTTTGACTTAAGATTTCAACATTTGCATAATTAGAGGGAAAACAGTTTTAAATTCGTTCAAATGCAATTTGAAGTCAAATTTATGTACAAATCTTTTAAGTTGAATAACACTTGATTTTAACTTGTATTTAAAAATGATATAACCAATAACACATGATTTTAATAATGATCTTAAAATCAATGAATAACACATGATTTGATTTAGAAATCCAAAGTCATTAAAATCAATGAATGAATAAATCCCCTAAATCTCTTCTATCTCTATTGACAATATTCTGCGGCCGTTTCGAGGATTTTAGATATTTTTGAGTAAAAATAAATAAACCGAATCCAAAATTATTTGGTAGGTTTTCTATTCAAATATTTAAACCGAGCTAAACCGATTAAAATTCTAAAATACTCGAATGGTAAAACTCCCCATATCTGAAATATTAGAAACCTGTAAAAAAACCGATCCAAAGTCTAACCAAGTATCCGAATGTCCGGGTTTAATGGATATAGTAAACCGGTTTGATTCATAACCGATTGCTAAACCATAATCTACTTTATCCTAAAATCTAGGGGTGGGCATTAATTCGTTCGAGTTTATGTTTTGATTTTTTGGATGTTAGGGTTTAGAGACAATATTAAGTATTTCATAACTCGGTATCTTCGGGGTTGGGGGTATACCCAAAGTATTAGAAAAGAATAAAAAATTAGTTAAATTTAAATAAAATTTGGTTATATTTTCACAAATATAAGTAAAAAGTGTCAAATATTTTAGTTATTTTGATTATTTTTTTGTCTGAAAATTTAAACTACTCGAAAATACTCTAAAACCATGATTTCCAAAAATAAATAAAATAATTTAAATATCTAAAATATTTAAATATTTTAAAAATTCGGATTATTACAAGTTTATATATTACTAATATATTATTATTATGTTCTTATAGTTTGAGTATGTTCGGGTATCTATTTGGGTTTGGGTTCGGATCGGGTGTTTCAGATTTTTTGGATGTTCGGGTTTAGAGATACAACACCCGTTCGGGTATTTCATAACTTCGGATCGGGTTCGGATTGAATTTTTTTGAATTGGGTTCGGGTGCAGATTTCGGGTGCGGATTTTTTGCCCATCCCTACTAAAATCCACTTGGAAAAATCTCCCTCCAAATATTTCTCCAACAAAATGTTTATCGTCATATACCCCCAAAAATGTTCTTCATTTCTCACCACATAAACCCTAGAAATCAATTTCACAACTCCAGATCCAACAATTGATCATGGCAGCGTCTTCTACCTTACTGCAGTTATCTCCGCTTCAATGGAATCAACCTCTTTCATACCATCATCGTAGTGCTCTCTTCTCCTCCAAACATCAACACAAATCAAATTTCATTCGTCTCAAAATCGCCGTCAAATATAAACAATCAACGTCTTCAGATACAGATTCGAGATCAAATTCGATTAATACTCAGATATTGAAGACTTCATTTGACAAAATCGCGATTCAAATCAAGAAAACGATAGATTCTTTGAAGAAACCAGCTATAACCGCGATTTTGCTTGGACTCCTTTTGTTCTATGATCCTAATTACGCTTTAGCAGCTTCTGGTGGTAGAGTTGGTGGTAACGCGTTCTCGTCTCGGTCTCGAAGCTCTTCATCTTCTTCACAGTCGTATTCTGTGCCGCGAACATCAAATCCGAGTTTTTCATACTCTGCTCCGTATTATGGACCGTCGCCGTTTGGTGGAGGTCTTTATGTTGGTCCAGCTGTTGGTTTTGGGTTTGGTGGGTTTTCGAGTTTCTCTTTGATTCTCTTTGGTTTCGCTGCGTTTGTTTTGGTTTCTGGATTCCTCTCAGATCGGTCACAAGATAGTGGTGGGATTTTAACAGATACACAGAAAACTAGCGTCATTAAACTACAGGTGACCTTTCTCATTAGGAAATTTGGTTATTGAATTTTAGGTTTCTTAGGAAAGGGTCTCAGAGTAATTATTAAAACTCGCTATATACGTTCAAAAGACTGAGTTTTTAGGATGGATGAGCATATAATTTTTGCTACAGATGTTACGGTTTCTCTCTAAGCTTTGTTATATTTATGCTTCTTTTGTAAGTCATCGAATTTTACAACTTAGGTTATTAAAATTTTATGTTTATTAGGAAATGGTTACAGAGTATTGCGAGCTTGCTATATACCTTGAAAAACTGAGTTTTTAAGATGCATGAGCATATAGTTTAGTTACAGAAGTTACAATTTCTCTATAAGAAATACAGAAGTTATATATATGTTTGTGTAATTCTTTGAATTTTAGGTTTAGAACCGTTCTCATTTTGGCTTTGGTTATTGAATTTTATGTTTCTCAGGAAAGGGTCTCAGAGTTACTGCTTATAGCTCGATATATTCCTTCAAAAGACTGAGTTTTAAAGATGCATGAGCATATATAATTTAGCTACAGAAGTTACAATTTCTCTATAGCGTTGTTATGCTATGCTTTGGGTAATTTATTGGATAGCTTAAGTATATGGTCAGAACATGAGATTGAGAATTTGCTTATGTTTCATTAAATTCGTTTGAAGTTGCTATTTATTTGGAGTCGCTATATACCTTCAAACAATTGAGTTTTTTTGTAAACCTTAAAGATTTATGAGTATATAGTTTAGCTACAGAAGTTACCATTTTTCTGTAGCTTTGTTGTTATATTCTCTTAAAGCTATATTAATGCTTGTGTAATTCGATGGATAGCTAAGTATGTGGTCAGAACATGAGATTTTGCTTCTGTTTCATTTGAATTCATTTGGATAATTCATCGGATAGCTATTTATTTGTATCTTTGTCTTCTCAGGTGGGGTTGTTGGGTTTGGGGAGGACCCTACAACAAGATTTTAATCGTCTTGCTGAAAGTGCAGATACATCCACATCGGAGGGTCTGAGCTATGTTTTAACTGGTAACCTTTTTTTTTTATGTATCTTATCTGTTTTACCTTATCAAATTTTCTTTTTGTTTTCAGAATGAAGATGTTGTGTATTGTTTTTGTAGCTTTGACTGTAGTACTTGTTGCACTTTGTTGCTAGATTGGTGAAAAGTGTTAATCTGAATTGCATTAATGATGATCTTTTTTATCTTGAGTCAATAAGCTTAATCTATGTAAATGCTTTGAGTCAGTATGCTTAATCTATGTAAATGCTGGAGGTTTTAGTTAGACAGTTCCATGGTAAATGCTAACGTATTAGTTACAGCTGGTAATGTAAACTGCTGACTTGTATAAACTACTTATCATTGATTGCATACCAAAACATTAATTTTCAGGTTCATTATTGTATTCTCAGTTCAGAGAGTTCCGGGATTATAAATTTACTTTCTGACCTGTTTGTTTTTCCTTCATTAATGCTTTCTCCTTTTACTGTAATGTGTGGTTGTAATGTTGTTTCATGCGACTCATTTTTCTGTGTATTACAGAGGCAACATTGGCTTTGCTGAGGCACCCTGACTATTGCATCTCGTCTTATGCATCAGTAAGTCTACTGGTTCTTTCATGTTTTGATTTGTGTGCTCTTCATATTCGACCTGGACTAGTAATTCTGTAATCTTCCAGTGAACATAGATGCAGAACCTAACCACTCTGTTTGTATCATGTACTTATCAGGTAGATGTGAAGCGGAGTATAGAAGATGGAGAGAAGCGATTTAATCAACTCTCCATTGAAGAACGGGGGAAATTCGATGAGGAGACACTTGTTAACGTAAATAGTATAAAGAGACAAAGCTCGAAGATTCAGAGAGCTACAGGTTTCAGCAATGAATATATTGTGGTAAACTTATTAAAACTCTGAGTTGAACATTTAGTAGGATAGGGAAAGATAGTTAAACCATGTCTAGAAGGAAATGCACAAGTATTTATAATGAAGTTGTTAAAAACAGTGAATGATTTGCAAAAACTTGCCCGGTGGTTAAGAGTTGTGTCAAATTGTTGGAACAAGTTCTGAGTTGGGTTCGAGTGTAGGTTATATAGATTTGGTGTTTGGTAGTTTTTTAACAGTAAGTGTTGTACATGTTTAGGTAACCATCTTGGTGGCTGCAGAAGGTATACATAAACTACAGCCAATAAACGGAAGTGCGGATCTAAAGGAAGCCTTACTGAAACTCGGGTCGATACCAAGAAACAAAATAATGGTAAGAGACTCTGTATGTATACGTTAAGTTGTATAATCATGAAAACGGTTTAGTCTTGCAATTGAAAGATGTAAAATAAAATGTTGCAGGCAGTAGAAGTACTGTGGACACCGCAGAACGAGACAGATGCTTTGTCTGAAAGAGAACTACTTGAAGATTACCCACTTTTGAGGCCTTTGTAAATCATTCTCATAATACCAAATAGAAACAATCTTGTTAAAATTATAGCTTCTTGTATGTAAACACCATAACTTGTCTTTATACAACAAACCTCTATGACCAATTATAAAAGCTGGAAATGAAGGAAAATAAGAAGCTAAGAGACATGTTCCAATCTAATACTATTAATTTTAGGTCTGTGCAAAATCCCGAACCCGAAAACCTGAACCGGAACCGACCTGAAAAATTCGGTTTGGGTTGGGTTTGGTTATGCTTGTTTTACCCGATGGGTCTTGCACTCATATACATATGGATATTGGTTCAGTTTCGGGTATTATCCAAGAACCGATCAGGTACCCGAATAAGCTCTTGGTATTTTGGTATTTTTTTGGTATTTAAGTATTTTGCAAATATTTTTGGTATTAAGTACTTTTACATGTTTGAATATTTTTGCTATTTTCGGGTATTTTAATACATTTTGGATAAAATTACTAATTCGGGTCCAATAAACCCATTAATACCAAAATGGTACCATATATTTTTGGGTTTTTATGGGTATCATTTTTTTTTGGAACCGATCCGATCCAAAACTCTGTGAATATCTTATACAGGTCCAAAACTTTTATATCCGAAAGACCCGAATCCGATCTGTTCCTATCTGAACCTGACCCGAAAACCTAAACACAGTTAAATATCTTGGCTTTTGTAAAGTCAAATCCAAACACCTTAAAAAAAGACGCATGCAAACTATTTTATTTGCTAGAGCTAAATTATATGTTTATCTAAGATAGGTAGGCTAAATGATGCATCCAAACCTATTGTCGGTATTTAGTTCGAACAATATATGTATCTATTAGTTTGTTTCTAACAAGTATTTTTTTTAATGAGACATGTAATTTAGCGGTTTATGCTTGTATCGTCGTTATCAAAATATCCAGATTCAAAACCGTATAATGAAAATCTTAGAAAAAATAAATATTTAAAATGATGGAAGTGAAAACTAGAAATGGGCAAAATGACCGAACCGAATGGCATTTTACCAAATTAAGCCAAAATTTATCAAACCAAATCTTCACATGACTAAAACGATATAGAAATTTCATCAAAGCAAACCTTAATTATATGAAATCGGACCGTATAACCGAAATTCACTAAAGTTTAATATATGTACTGAAATAAAAGATACATTTAACTACAAAAAAATATATATAATAAGTTCTATTTATTTTTGTTATAAGTTATAACTTTTTATTCAAAACCAACCCGAACCCGGACTGAAGCAAACCGAAATAAAATTGCAGCCCATATGGACATTATCTAAAACCCAAAACCTGAAGAAAAAGTAAAAAAACTCGATATTTTAATAATTAGTAGCGTAAATCTGCACCAAGTCGGACACTTTTTATTCCCTCAAGCAAAAACATGCAAGCAACATATTACGTTATCGAATCTTATATATATATAACCATACGGATACATATTAAGCAAACAACAAAGAGGAAAAAAAAATCAAAGCTAACAAAGAAATTTCCAAATTCGGATCTCAACCTTTTCCGAGAATGATCGAAACGGTATTCACAAGCCAAACTCTAATCGGATTCATCTCCGATACAAAATCATTTGAATCAATCACCAACGACTATTTCAAAATTCTAGATCTGGACAAAGACGGAAAGCTATCATCATCGGAGCTCCGACAAGGTCTTAACCGTGTGGTTGCGGTGGAATCTGAAGTCGCATCAAGAGAAGAAACCGATAGCGTTTACAATGCGATTTTCAAGAGATTTGGTGAAAATTTGGTTCCGGAAAAATTTAGGGATTTGATGGCTGAGATTTTGTCGGCAATGGCGAGAGCATTAGGTAACTCACCGGTGATTATGGTTGTTCATAATGATGGATTGATTATGAAAGCTGTTCATCATGAACTGAAACAAGGCAAGTGATGTCCTGATGGGATAATTTGGGTTTATAATTTGGTTACGTTTTGATTTTACGTTGAAGCTTTGTTTGATTTGGAATTCGAACTAATGTTGTTGATTGATATGAATTACTTTTGATGAATTAACCTCGAGATTGTTTCCATTTTAGCTCTCTCATTTTTTGTTGGTTTTATGTGTAATATATATTTCGAGTTGTTACTGATGTTATTGGATCCATCTCCAAAATTATGGGTTCTTTTAAGTGTATTAGATTCATTTTGGTTAAAATCACATTTTTAAACCATATCACACTTGGAAACCAGAGCTATCACAAACCATATATATACAGATCTTGTTTCCATGTGTGATTTGGTTCAAAATCTGCATATTGTCGACTAAAAAAAAATCAAAGCACAAGTGGAAAATAAATAAAACTTTGCTAATATTATTTTTTTTGCCGGTAAGGTAATCAAATCCATTAAGCATCTAGGATGCGGTTTTTCTCATTGGAAAACCAATCCGGTGAGTTAGAGCTTACATGGAAAAATAACAAACTTTGTGCTCAAGCTTTCTTTGACAGAAAGTCGGTACGGACATTCAAATCACGAGATATAAAAGAAATAAAAAAATCAAGAAAGAAAGATTTAAGAGAGCTAAAATCATCCATCTCCGGTGCAAATGATGGCCAATCCTCTTGCACTCCAAGTAGAGTTATGAAATCCTTGTAATCGGTCTGGAAAATAACTTCAAAGATGTGTAAATCACTCAAACATCTCATGCCCCAAAGTAAAGAGTTGAGTTCTGAATAGAAGGGGTGGTTGAACGACGTTGGCTCTTTAAACCAATGTGCATGATCTTACCATCCGATTCAGGACCCAACCATGCCCACTCGGGCTGCCCGTCTCCGACCAAGATCAATTTGTCTGACAAATAAGACTGTGATGTGCTGGTTAAGGGTCTTCTGGAATCTGAGGTGACGTAGCTAAAGATATCACTACATCCTTAGCGTTAGCTGTCCAAAAAGCTTCCGCCTCCTACATCGCAATAGCTAACGTGACATCCGGTGCCACCTCTTTGTTCTCGAATACCTTTATGTTTCGAGCCTTCCAAATAAACCACAAAATCCACGGAAATGATTTTATAGAAAGAGCATCACCCTCTACTTCCTTGGCTCGCCACATAAGATATTCAATATTTGTGAATACTGATGTCAAGGGGTGCTCGTTTGGCGCTAACGGAATGTTTGACAAAGCCCATACTTGCTTTGTCGGGGGACACTAAAAAATACATGGTTGATAGTCTCATTTTCTGCTTCACATCGCGGACATGTCCTATCAATTCCAATATGCCTATCGGTGAGTCGTTAACACGAAGGTATACAATCCGACATGATCTGCCACACAAATTACATAAGTTTTCTCGAGGTTAGAAGCTTTCATGATTGTCCCTACAGTGTATTAACACTCGGTACCTGAAAAAAGAGGTCACAATCTCCTCTCTAGAGAGCCCCCTCAATATTTTTTTTTTTTTTTTTTTTTTTTTTTTTTTTTTTTTTTTTTTTATTTTTGCCTTTTTTTTTTTTTTTTTTTTTTTTTTTTTTTTTTTTTTTTTTTTTTTTTTAATGGGAGGGGGGGGGGGTTTAAGGGAAGGGGGGGGGGGTCTTTTTTTTAAAATTAATATTAACCAAGGGCCCCACAAAATTTTTTTTTTGTTTGAGGAAAAAACTCTCCCTAACCCACCCTCAATTAAAACGGTCTAGCCACCATAATGCTCCTGCATCCATAAGATGGGTTATAAACTGGCTTGACATGAGGCGGGTCAGAGTATCTGAAATAACTTCTCCTCAGCATCCGTGCTAGAAGAGAATTTAGGAATCTTATAATCCTCCAGAGTTGCTTCGCCATAAGGGCGTGGTTAAATTCCTTGAAAGTGTGGAAACCCAGCCCTCCAGCCGAGAACGGTTTGTATAACTTTTCCAAAGCTATCCAGTGTATAACCCTTGCTATCTTGTTTCTTATTCCACCAGAAATTTGAGATGGCACTTCTTAGCTTCGTGCAAATATACTTGGGTAAAAGGAAACACGATATTACATATGTCGGAAGGGCTTGCGCCACGAATTTTATAAGGATCTCTTTCCCTCTCCGGGAAAGAAATTTTGTGTACTACGAATTGATCCTGCTGTTAAGTCTATCTTGGACAAAAGCAAAAACTTGTGCTTTAGAACCATGTACCTTATCGGGAGTCCTAGGTAGGTGGACATCCCTCCCTCTTGGGTAATACCCAGAGTCTGTTTGATGTTGTCTTTTGTCTCTGTTCCAACCTTTTTCCCAAACATGATGGACGATTTGGCTTGGTTTATTTATTTTCCCGAAGCCTCTCCGTATAAACGGAGGATATTCAAAATTTTTGTGCTTTGTTGTGCATTAGCCTTGCAGAAAAAGACTATCATAAGCGAAAAGGAGATGTGACATTGGAGGGCACGCTCTTGATAATTGGAGTCCATGGATCCTGCCAAACCATTTCACGTTGTTAAGTTGTGCAATCAGTGTTTCCATGCACATGATAAAGATAAACGGTGATAGTGGATCCCCTTGTCTAATTCTTCTTGTCGGTAAAATACTTCCTCTTGCTTCTCCACTAATCAGAACCTTGTATGACACAGATCTGACACAATGCATAATCATACATGTCTAGTGAGCTGAGAAGCCCAACTTGAGCAACAAATCTTGTAGGAAAGTCTATTCAACCCGGTAATAAGCTTTACACATATCAATTTTGATGGCCCTGTTTTTTTTTCCAACATGCTAGATTTGTCCTCAAAGCATGAAAAGTTTCCTAGGCAATATGGATGTTATCTGTGATGAGACGTCCTGCAACAAATGCTGATTGAGTCTCTGTGATGGCACTCGGAAAAATCTGCTTAAGTCTATTGGAGAGAACTTTAGAGATGACCTTGTGTGCTACATTGCAGAGGCTAATGGGTCGGAATCCTGCCATCTCTCTTGGTCTATCCATTTTTGAGACCAGACATATGTTTGTCTCATTGAGTCTTGGAAAAAATTATGTTCTTATCCCCTTCTTTCAACCATAACACTCGGCTTTTCTGTTTTCGGAAAAAGCTCTTCTTCTCGGAAAGCATCACAAAGTTTCCACTTCAGCTGGGTTATTACCTTGGTGTTCATCATCTCATCCTCCTGAGCTTTGTCTAGTTAGGCTGTTAAATCGTCTATCAGCTTTTCTGCATTACATGAGTTTTCCTTTCGCCAGCTGGATATTGATCTTCTGCGCATTTGAATCTTTTTTATAAGGTCCCATGGTTCATCAGACCCAGGTGGTAACCATCCTGCTATTACCACGTCCTCAAAACCTGTTTTGCCCAACAAAGGTTTATCGAACATGAAACTTTTTCTTACTTTTTTTTGTTTTAGCGTGTATGTACGCTAGAATGGGTCTGCGGTCCGAACCACATCGTTTAAGACACTCCACATTAGTGTGAGAAAACAGAAGTACTAATCTTCGTTGCATAAAGCTCGATCCAGCCGACACTTTACTAGCCCATTTTTCCTGCGTCCTATCCAAAATAACGGATTTCCTTTATAAGGGAACTCAATCACACCACAATTATGGATCATCGTATTGAAATGTAGGAACGAGCTGTCAGACATCTTCTTGCCACCTTCTTTCTCATGATGTCCCCTAATCTCGTTAAAATTGCCTATTAGAAACAATGGACCATCACAGACAATGCATGTATGAGTAAGTCTCTCCCAAAATATTTCTCGGTATTGTGATACCGGATCACCATAAACAAACATCATGTAAAATTTATTGCCATCAATCCAAGTCTCAACATCAATCATACGTTCATTTGAAAATAAAATATCAACATGAATGTATGATCCGGTATCCTCCCATTATCTGCCCTTCTAAATGCTCTGCTAGGAGGAGTTTTTTGATGCACTGTCTTCTCATGCTTATTCTTAGAGCATGAACCAGATTTCTCACAGTAAAGAACTTTTTCTCCTAATCTGTTTATGGCCTCGTATACCTATTGACGCCCAAATTTATGCTCCTTATTTCTGCGAGGTTTCTTCTCCTTTCCGTAACTTTGCCTTCTCCTTTTCGTAACTTTACCTTCTAATCTCATTATCACGATTAAACTCTCGCTCGTATCCATAATGCTTAGGCCCCACGAAATTACTAGTCTCCATACTTGGACTGTTGAAGAGTGTAGGGGTGACCTTGGTAATAGTGGTAGGCTTACCACGGAGGGCTGTACCGATACTCCTTTTGTTGATAGCTTGAAGGCCTGCGAGAAGGAGATGTTTTACGAACCTTCCAGTCCCTATTTTTGTCAGCATCTTCCCGGTATTATGCTTGTTTTGGGCGCCAAGAACTAATGGCTACAGACTCTTCGTGTCTCATTTTTCTTTGCTCTAACTCGGATCTTTTTTTCTCATCCATGTTCCCCTGGTACGATTTCTCCACATTGGTCTCTAATCTGTTCCAAATTGGTCTTCTCTCTCCATAATCTGGTATGTCAAACTGCTCCAAGTGAATTCTATCTGAAGTTTGTCGATTAGAAGAACTGGCTAACTCCTTTCGAGTAGTCTCTCTGCATCTTAAGCTTGTATCAAAGTTTAGTCATGGGATCATCCTAGCCTTTGATGACATGGGTTCAAATCTATACTTGTTAGAATCTTCATCAAAAACTCGCATAAGAGATGTCTTTTTTTCCATCTTCTGTTTCCTTTCTTCCTCTGTCAACTCCGGACAGGATTCTTCTTCATGAGAGACCAAACCGCAAGTCAAACAATATTTCTTAAGATTCTCATAGAACAGCCCGACCACCACTTCTTCATCATATGGGCATTGTGCTTTCTTTGAGAATCTTAGAGGTTATGTGGCATCGATTATTACCTGAAACTTAGCCTCCTTTTCACTTATCTCTCCCACAATTCCAAGAGGCTTACCAATTGCCTTGAATGTATCCTTGTTCCAATACTCTGGTGGGAGATTCTTAATTTTTACCCAAAAAGTAAGAGTGTTTGGGAAGTCACTTTTCGAATCAGGCGTCCATCTCTCAAAAGCTATGTGCCACTGATTGAAGTGACAATATCCTCTTCCTTGTCAAAATCGAATTAGAACCTCGTTTCCCAGATCGAAATCTCTAACTCTACCCTCGACATCCCAGATCTGGGGACGTGGTAGGAAGCTTAGAATTGCGGTCATATTTCTCCCTTCGCGGAAGCTTCTGCGAATCAAAGTTTCCTAAAAGCGAAAGAAGAGATCATATGTTTTTACTGGGGAATGATTATCGGCTCGTCATCTGTATCTCTTGAAGAGGCTCTCCCCATTTCCATCGATAGTTGTCCCGATGTCATAATCGTAATAACTGGTTGCAGAAGAATTTGAGAATTGAAGATGAGATTAATCACCAATCCCAGATCAAAACAGAGTAAATCTCCAAATTAACTTGAAAAAATCGTGTTAGAAAAAGTAGAAACAGATGTAACTATCAGACTCTCGGTTAACGAGGAAAAATTGCTAACAAAGATCTTCTAATTGGTGAAATCGATGTGAGAGCCACCGTCTTGGAGATCATCCTTGGAGTCACCTTCCATTGAGCCAACATCTGAAAAGCTCCTAAATCTGAAAACTCTCTCACTCGTAAAAAGACAAATTTACCCTTAATGATCTGCTACGCGCGCTATCCACATGTTATATAGTTTAAATTGTAAGTGATACCAAGCAAAACACTATGGCTCAGTGGAAAAGTATCTGCTACGCGCGCTCATCCGCTTCGCGCGACCAGAGTTCGAATCTCATATGTGCAGTATAACTGGGTATAACTCGGTATAACTGGGTATAACTGGATAGCAGTTGTACCGAGTAGTCCGAGTAGGTACAGTATTACTTGGTATTACTCGGTATTACTCGGTATAACTTGGTATAAGTGGGTACCAGTTATACCTAGTAATCCGAGTAGTTATAGTATAACTGGGTACAACTATTTTCCAGTTATACCCAAAGGGTATTTTCGTCTTCACAGACTTAATGAGGGATACGTAGATTAAGTAGGGACATAAAAGATTTCATTTTCCCACTTAGGGACATCTGAGACGTTTTCTCCCTTCCTTCCATTGCGGGTAGGGTTTTATTTCGCTTTTGTTTGTCTAATTTTCCTTTGCTAATATCATATGTATGTATTTGTAAATTTTAACTCTTATTGATATTTGTTTAAAATGATGGTTGATCTAAACCTTCTAGGTAACAACAATGAAAACAACAAACATATGGGTTTTCCATAAGTAATCAATTATAAGCTTCAAAAGTAGGCATTACCAAAATCTAACTCTAACCGTATTTCAGACCGCAACCATTCCGTTTTTAACTATAACCAGAACGTAACCGTATTAAATGGTTAATAATTATAACCGTTAACCGTAAAAATATAATAGTTAAGATTAAAATAAATTATTAACCGTAACCGTTAATTAACTTTAACCGTATAAAACTTTTTGGTTAACCATAAAATTATAACCGTAAATGTTTTATAAATAGAGCAAAATGTACATATAATCAATTATATTAATAAATACTAGTTGATATATCATCATCTAGTTCTTTCAATATAAGTTAATTTTTTTATAAAAACATCACTAATATTAATGTTTATCATTATCATCAAATAATCAAATTTTATTCAACCGTAATAGCCGTAACCGTATATAACCATAACCGTATATAACCGTAACTGTTTTTAACCGTAAATGTTTTAATCATAATCATATTAACCTTAAATTAAATGATTAAGGTTAAGGTTAAACAAAAAATATAATTATAACTGGTGGTTAATTAACCGTAACCTTGGTCATGCATATTCAAAAGTCAAAACTCATATGAAAAAAGAAGGAAAAACTATAACAAGGAATACATCGCAGGATAAAGATTCATCTCTTTCTCTTGCGCTATTACTTTCGGGCTGCTTTACACTTAATATAGCGAGAAAGAAATAACCGTAGACATGGTGAGCCCCCAAGGCGAGCAGCACAATTAATCCAAGTTATTGATAAAACATGTTCGAAGCAAGTTATCTTCTATTCGACAAATGAGAGATCAACAATATGAAAAGGACATGGAGACATGGTTTTGCACAAGATAAAAACCACCGGCTAAGCTCCAATCTTTGATTGTTTGATCAATTTCATTTTTTTGGTTTTAAAAAAATTCTAGAAACAGTTTACAGCTCAAAACGATGGAACATCCAGTTGTAAAAATGTATTTTCGGGTTGAATAAATTGAACATTCAATTCAAAAAAAAAAAAAAAAAAAACTATAACAAGCATATTGTGTTTCATCAGTAATCAATTACTATTGGTAGCTGAGAACAGATGAAAACACCATTTGTCTGTTATAGTTTTCGTTCCACTTTACCAATTGTAGATGTCAACCATGTGTTAACCCATATGACGCTGAAGGCTATTCCGATTGCAAACTGTGAAATCAGTGTATTCATTTTTGCTAAAGTTCCTAAATCACAAGGCATACAAATGTATTCATCAATAAAAAGACACATATGTATCTATATGAACTTTGAAAAATATGTCCCACAAAAAACACCAATAACAATAGCTGAAGGTAAAAGCATATTATCAACTTCATGAGCAAAATGAGTCCATGATTAATCCGCGTCATAGCAGAATCTCTTGGAGAAAAACCAGACCACCATTATCTGCTGAGACATAAACAAACTCTTGATGTTTCTGGGTAAGAACCAAATTTTATTTGTTATGAACAGTTAAGGATTTTTTGTGGCTTTATTTGTGAATATGTCAGTTATGAAAAGAAGAAGAGAGGAAACTGAAACCTCAAAACTCTAAGGGCTTAAATGACATTTCTTTAACGATTTGTATTATTATAGTAATTCTAGTAATTTTAGTAATATATGCTAAAATATGATATATTTGAGTTTTTATCTCTTTATTTAAAGTAATGATATAATATGGGTTTTGAGGTCCACAACTAATTAATGATGAAATACTATATGTTTGTTGTTTTCATTGTCGTTATGTAGTAGGTTTTGATAAACCGTTAATTTTTTGAAAAATTAATAAAATGTGGATTATAATAATTTACCAAACAAGTGTAGACATTGGAAGATTGATTAAGTGAAAACAATGCATATAAAATATTAAGTTTATTTATTTTCCTTGGTTTGCCACATAATATCATAGTTGTGGAAAGCTTACGTTATTAGTTACCACAGTTTCATGACAAAGAGTGATGTTGTTTATCAAAAACAAAATCAACAATATTGTTGTTTTGTCTTGCCATGAAAATGGATTTTGGCATGAATCAAGATAATTAGAAATGACATTACCAATGGTCCTAAAAATAACATTACCAATCGCCCTCAAAATGAAAATTTTAACAAAAACTCAAACATGTAACCCCATATTGAAATATCATTTTTTTGGGATCTTTTATTCTTTTATCGTTTTTTTTGTTGTAATCTTGTTTTGGTAATGGTGGATATATAACACCCGTCTCGACAGACAGGCCAGGACAACATGTTATAACTTAGTACCGTCTAAAACACTTTTTTCCGACCACAACTTCTTTAAACATACTAAACCGAAGAAAAAAAGAAAAATGATGTTAGAGTAGATAAAATGGTACAACTATATTCACTCATATTTTACCTACAAATTTTATTGACAAGCTTATGAAATTCCATCCACGTTTCCAGACAAAAATACCCTCACGTGCATTCCATCCATCCTTCTTCTTCTTAGCCCTACCTTTTGGAGTTTAAAAATCTCTCAGAAAATTTACCATTGCAATTTTTTTCGGGTGATGTGGGTGAACCTGATTAATTTCATAGATATGCAAACTTGTTGCACACCTATATACCATGTTAAACATTTAGATCTGAAAGACCAAAATCTCCGACACCATACTATATATACATCATCCAAACAAGTCCAGAGCCAACTAACCTAGTTGGCAGCGCTCTAAGTTATAAGCGGAAACCTTGGTTGTCATTTTTCTACCCAAATACTTTGGACAAGGGTACCACTAGACTATAAGCCTCTCAGACCCATTTCAGTCTTATTTTCTAAAAACCAGAAATTCATATATAAATCAACGAATACAAAAATGATAAATTGAGTGACACCAATAAACGTTAAAACTTAAAAGCATAGAATCGACAACATCTCAGAGTTTAGCCCTAAAACTACAATCACTGGCTTTGATATTAATTCTATTATTTGTTGATAAACTATCAACAACAAGCTTACAATTCCCCAATATCCGAATCTTCTTCATCTTCAACTTCCCAAGTTTGACGGCAACAGGAGCATTCACTTTTAGATCTAACGGTACACGACCTGTCTGTTGTTGTTGCTGCAACGCCGACATAACACTGTTTCCGTAGAGTGCTCTTCCCGTTAAAGCCACATTCAGTTTAGTCAGATTGCGATGTCCTTGATAAAACCTCGGTAAAGGTCCCTCGCAGAGCTTTGTCTTGTTGTACCACACACCAATATGTCCTCCGTTCTCGTAATAAATCCCAATTTTTTTGTTGGGATTACGTGCTGTGATCTCCACTTTGAACTCTGCGGAAAGAGAGAAATCTAGGTTGATTCCAAGATTGGTAACTTGTAAACTATTGACCTCGTAACCCGGAAGTTTAGGGTGGAAGACAAAGTATATAACCGCTACTGCAATTGCTAAAGCGATCAAGGCAAAAATTAGAAGGCTTAACGCCCAACAGAAACATTTGCAGCAGAGATTTCGCTTCTTATTGCGCATTGGAGGAGGTGGAATTGGCTGTTGTATCGGAAGCTGGACCGTCTTTCGGGTAGCTGATGATGTTGTTGTCTTGTTGCCTTCTATTTGAAGAACTGGATGAACTCTTTGTTGATCTCCCATTGTACTCTACAACTTTGTATTTAGTAATAATAATGCACCAACATGTATTATATAACATTTATATGGTTGTATTGTGAAGTTGTTGTTGTAATGGATGACTTTACCAATATCTTACCTTCTTCACCAATAACGTTGAATTAATCAGAGACAAATTTAAGGGATGAGAGGTTGTTCAACAGTAACTTTATTTAATTCGATAAAGACAAAAGCAAAAAGGTATTCACTACTCAGTATGGTATATTGGTTTAGTTAGGATGACCACTTTGGCAAAATTCCAATGTTTTCAACAATGTCTTCTTCATTTTTTTTTTTTCATCCTTAAATAATTAAACAAAATTTATTTAACAGCTTCTTACAAATTATAAAATAGGAAGCTTTGGAAGAGCATTTGAATCTAAGCACATCTACACTGGACTTGTATGTTAAGTATGTGGTTAAGAGATATGATTTGATATGTGGTGGTTCATGTATATATCTTGTTTTTTAAGAGAATATTACAGTAAAACCTCTATAAATTTATAATATTAGGATTTTAATATTTTATTAATTTATTATGAAATTTATGATAAAATATTTTATAGTGACATTTTAAAAAGCACAAATTTGAACGATCTTAATCACATTATAGTAATATTTTGTAAACAGTCAATTCTGAAATTTCGTTTTGGACAAATAATAGTTACAAAAAAAAAGAATCAAATTAAATTTGATATAACAAAGTTTGTTTTAGGTGATATAATGTTAAAGAATTTAGATGAATTTATTTTTGAAAATAACATTCATCAATAATAATATATGCCGAGAGATCAAAATAAATTTTGGTTATAATTTATAAAGTTAAAGATGACAGTATAGTTTATTTACAACTGATAATGTTTATAAAATTAGTTATAGCATTTGAAACTATTAAAAGTTTTTTTTTTTTTTGAAATTCGAAAACAAAAAAACCAGAAATGTGTAATACAATAAGAAAAATAAAAAAATGTAGAAAAACTATAAAAATATAAGAAAAACAACATATATTTATCACACGTATATTTACGTATATTCATAGAATTATTAATTTATGATATTATTGGGACCATATATTTACATAGGGATTTCTAAAAAAAATATTTTCTTATATTATCTCATTGAATTTTGCTAATTTTTACTATGGCCCGATACTCGAGTATTAATTACAATCTTATATTATGTATTTTATAGTTTTTTATTAATTTAACGAGTATTAATTTACATATGTTTTACTGAATATCTATTAATTTGAGAAATCTAAAGGTTTAAATTCGAGTATCACATTTTTTTATTGATGGATATACTGTAATTAGTAAATTACTATGGTTTAGTTGGATACTTTACATGTTTTTATTAGGTTAAGGCTCTTGTATATAAGGTTAAGCCTTATCATCTTGTGAGATAAAAAAAACCTTTATACTAAACTAGATTTCTTGATATGCAAGACAATGCCTAATGAATTGGTCAAATGGTTTAAAACACCACAAACATGACCTTTTCATGAAGCACAACTATGGGATACAAGTATGCAAGCATGATAGATCGAGAAACGAAAGAAGGACACAACAACCAAACCAGCGCTTCTAGAGGAGTCTGGGCCACACCAGAACACAGTTCTAGCGCGCCCACGGGAGCTCCAGCCGCGCCAGAACAACCTCCATCTCCTTTTTGCATTCTGCATCGTCCGATTATCACTCATCCATCTCCACTGCATCCATACATTAATTATCCATTGCAGCATCACTGCAAACAACTATCTTAGGTATGTTTTACTTAGTTTTATTTCATTTTAATATTAATAGTTTTAGGTTATTTTCAGGAAGGATGCAATTAGATACTTAAACATTATAATTCAATTTGGACTAGTATAATCCAATCGATGTCAAGCAATAACAAGAAAGAACCAAGACTGAATCACCTTGTCTCCACCATACCATCATCCATCACCATCACCATCGCCTCCCACCATCCATCCCACACACACCACCATCGTCCCATCTCATTTCCAAACAAGGTGATATTGTTTTTAAACCAAAATCTTTCTTTTCTAATCTATCTATTTCATTCTTTTCTCTTCATTTTATTCCACCGGGGACGGTGTGATTTAAGTATATGGAGGAAAGGATGTTCCATCCTATACTTGTTCCATCCTATACTAATGGTACTTCTATTTTGTTGACTTGAGATCTATTTCCACTTTTTATATCAATATGATTTTATCGAGTCAAAAGTTTTTATTAGTCAAAACTAGCAGGGAATAAAGACATTTTCATATGATGATTTTTTACCCATTATGTGTGGAGAGTTGTTTTTCCTAGGAAAACTTGCAGAATTCGGTAAGAGCGGACAATACCTAGAAGCTCAAGATCCTTTATATATGTCTCCTCATTAGATTATAATTTGAGCTTAATGGAATTTTTTACATGTCTCGACTCTAAGATTCAAAACTGCGGGATCGGGTTGTTACACATAGTAATATTAACGAAGCATCATCAGTTATGTGCGCAACATTTTAACCATCAAATTTTTACTGTTCTGGTGTAACGGCCGACAGAGTCTGGTGATATTCTAGTGATCCAAAAAAATCTGAGCTGATTTACTTAATTACCCATTTTTATTGATCCAAACAAACCAAACATTTAAAAATTAAAGCCTTGAATGACAATGGTTTTTAGAGTGGTTTTTGGTTTTAGATTTTTTCCAAAAATCTAATTTATTGCTATTCACTATTTTGTAAAAAATAGATTTCCTAAAAAATAGAGAATCTGGATTTTGATGGTTTTTCCACATTTATAAAGAGAATCCAGAATCTCACTTAGACCTTGAATGACAATGGTTTTTAGAGTGGTGTTTGTTTTTAGATTTTTCAAAAATCTAATTTATTGTCATTCATGATTTTAGAAAAGTGAGTTCCCTATAAAATAGAGAATCTGGATTTTGATGGTTTTTCCACATCTATGAAGAGAATCCATAATCTCATTTATAGGCGTTTTTAGGAGATTTCAAAAAACTAAAATCTACAGAAAATTAGAAACTAAAAAAATCAAAAACCAAAAACTAAAAGCCAAAAACCACTAAAAACTATCAAACATTCATGGCCTTAATATGAGTTTTTAGGAGATTTTGAAAAACAAAAATCTACAAAAAAATTAAAAACCAAAAACCAAAAACCAAAAACCAAAAACCAAAAACCAAAAACCAAAAACCAAAAGGCAAAAACCACTAAAAAACTATCAAACATTCATGGCCTAAATCCCAATCGATCTAAGCTTACGAATATAATCATTAACTGATATCATACATGTAATGGATACCAACTGAAGTTATTTTTTATTACTAATAAATCATCACAAAATGTATTTATTGCTAAACCAGAACAACTGATATCATACCCGTAAACTTAGATCGTTTGGGATTTTTTTTAATGCTTGATTTTTTTTATCGATTTAGTCTTCAGTTGGATTTAACCAGCGGTTTAGTTTAAATTTTTTCCGGTTTGGTTGTTAAATTGAGTTGGATTTTTGATCCAATTGACATGCATAACTAAGTAAATCAGATCGGTATTTCTGGATCAACAAAATATTACTGGACACCTTTGGCCGTTACACCGGATCAATAAATAAATTGATAGTTGTGTAATTATGAGAATATTAAATTAGCTTGCATGTGTAGTTGTGTCATGATCTATAGTTCATGAATGTCAATATATGAAATCAATAGTTCATGTAGTTATCAGAACATTAAATTAGTTTACATGTGTAGCGATGTTGTAGGCTATAGTCTGCCGGCTTAGTTTTGAGGGATATCTCTTTCTTTTGTATGTAATTTCGGTTATTTTTAATATATTAAAAGGGAAAATGTCAAAGAATATATGAATAGAGGATTCTAGTTAAATTTGGAGACTGTTGGAAATGTTTTATAATAAAATTTACTACTATAATCAATTTTTAAATGTAGAGGTTGGAATGTCAAATAATGTTATTATATAATTATAATAGGGAAAATCTCATAAAAAATCTTCTAAGGTGGCAAGCATTTCCACTTTAAACCTTCAAAGTTTTGCACGTCCATTTTAAACCTCCAAAGTGACACTTTTGCTACTTTAAACCTTCAAAGTGGCATTCTGATTTGCACCGACACTTTAAATCACGGAACAGTTAACTCCTCGTAAAAATAACTCATGCTTGGACTGCGAAAAGTCCTGAAAAAAGTTATATGCATGTCGAAGACGTAAAGTTCAAAACGAGTACGAGTCTTTCAAGTATTTTGATTGGTTTAATGTTGAAAAAACACATGGGAGTTTACTTTTCCGTCAACGAAGTTAAATATTCCGTCAATAGAGTTAACTATTCCATGATCTGAAATGTTGGTATAAACGGAATGCCACTTTAAAGTAGCAAAAATATCATCTTGAAAGTTTTAAGTGGAAGTTAAAAACTTTTAAGGTTTAAAGTGGAAGTGCTTGTACTTTGGAGGGTTTTTTAAAGGATTTTTTCAATTATAATATTTTGTAAGAAAGATTTTATAATTTATGGGTTTAAAAGTTTTTTTCTATTTTAACTAAAGATGAAATTAAAGCATGAGGCCTAACGGTTCTAGCTGAATGTAGAATTTAGCTGAATTTATTTGGGTAGAATAACTAATATGAGATGATTCTACATTTCATGCAGACAATACTAGCGTACTCTATGTAACCAGATATGAGACCTTGCCTACGCTTGTATGGACCGTTGAAGCCAATAAACATATAGACTTCTCATGGATTAGGCGTTAAATACTTTCATATATATAAAAGATTGGGATATACATGGACTTTGTCATTAACAAATGTTTTGTTTTGTGTCTGTAGACTTACTCTTATTGTTTGAATCATGGTTCGAAAGAAGGAACATCATTTGCGGTATGCGTCAAACCGTAATTCAATCTGTCTAAAATATTTCTGTATGGATCTTCCTCTCGTTTCTTCAACAAGTAGGCTATGTTCTTCTCCACTTCTGCTTTTGCTTCCAAGTAAACCCGGTTTGCTTCTTCTTTGTCTTTCACAAGTTCCGGTCTTCCCTTCGTCTCTATCGGTTTCCCAAACAGGTAATAGAACCGACCCGGGATTTTTGGTATTAGTCCTGGTAAGTACAGTTGCTGGTTTGCCACTTCTCCACTTGATTCATCCCTATCATCACAGCACTCAACATTAATAATACTCTGATTGTTTCAATCTACATTTTCATTATTTTCATGAATGGCTTATGCAAATTGTAAACACAAACACCAAAAAAATGGAGTAAAAATTTGTATAACTATTTCAGTTAAATGAAAAGTAAATTTTACCTCAATTTAAATCTTCCCGAATCACCAACTACTTCCGAGATATAGTCGTTGAGAATTGGAATCTTCATCAAGTCGTTGTAATCAAGAATTAACTGCAATAGCAAAAGCAAATATATATATGCCTCTTTTTAAAAAATGTACACAAGAAATGAGAATATTGGGATGTTTTGCTGTAACAGGAAGCTTACGTCAGCTATGTCGTCTTCACCAACCGTTCCAAATGGTACTATTGTTGCACCAAACCGTGCTGCCATTCTTACAAACTCTTGCTGGTCAGGCCAAAATAGTTTGTATTGTTCACCCTGTAAGGTCGTATATATAATCAGAACCAGCAAAATCTAAAATATGAAGGTTCAAGTCAACTGTGATCAAGATTTTTCCTTCACCCATATAAGTGAAAGAGATGAAGATGGCTAACCCGGTAATGGAGAGCCTCTCGTGCACCGCCAGGGTAGAGAAGAACATGAGATTTAGAAGATAACAGCTTGAAAAGATTGGTTGCGGTAACAGGATAGGCACCAAATACTTTAATCCAATCGACATAACCAAAGTTTTTTTCTGAATCCATTTCTGAATACAGAATCGGATGAGCCATTCCGCGAAAGAGAATGTTTTTCTCTTTTATAAATGCCTCGGACATTGGTCCAAGTTCAAGACCCATCAACATGTGGTAACCAACAAGTAGCACTGGTCCTTCATCTGGAACTCCAGCAAGTCCCTTCACTATTCTCCCATCTTCCATAGTTGACAGAAACACTGAACTAACAGCAGTTCGTAACAATCTGCTCGTCACAAGGAAAAAAGTCAGACCAGATACATCACATAGACCTTAGTTTATAAGAAAAACCCACATTTGGGTGTCTGTCGCTAACTTATTACTGAATATATAATAGATGGAGCTTAGAGAAGTTACCCAAGGGTTTCATTAAGGGCGTAAGCAAGTTCTCCCTTACTCGGAGGCAAGAAATCGGAAACAAAATCATATCTCCAAGAGCGCCGGTACTTGCATGTACCTTTTATAACTGTGAGCAAACTGATACTATCTTCCTGGAACAATGAATAATAGTAAGTCATCCTCTGTATTTTTCTCTACTAGTAAGAAACTACTCTGATACTACTTCATTAGTTTCATCTACTATCCAGAGCAAATGGAAATACACTTAATGGTGAATTAGTATGTGAATTACTATTATCAAATTACCAGTAAAAGGGTATGTCCGTTATCCTTGAAGCATCGAACTGTACAGTTTTTAAGTACCCCATAAAGCCGCTTCGCTTCTTCTTGGCTAGGAAGCATCATGTCCTTTCCACTGAAAGTCCATGAAATCCGAATTCATTTATATCTTCTTGATGATATGTCAATCATTGTAGACCAAGAGAAACAAACAAGAGACGAGAAATGTGGTACAATAAGGAGGAAGATTACCTAGCAAGGACCAAGACTTCGGCTTGAACTGCATGGATGCGGGAATTGGCATAAGCAGCTCCAGATCTCAGCAACTTAAGCTTCCAAAGTAAAGTTTCCCTTGGAATAATTTCACCAAGATCCTGAAAACGCATGGTTAAAAAAATGACAATTTGTATAGAAACAGAAGTAAGAAAATGCATTAAAAAACACTCACAGAGAGAAGAGGAAGCATAGTTTTAGTAAGCCTCTGTCTCAACTTTTCTATTTTTATGCTTGCTGGAAGTTGGTTGTCAATACCAAGTGTAGCCATCTTTATCGGATCACCTAAATATCAATAAAGCCTGAGCAAGGATAATAGAAGAAGAGAATATATTTAGGACTTATTTACTTATACAAAAGAGCATCACTTCATGTACCCATAATAAAGCTTAGAACATATGGAACAGTAAAATGAAGATCTTCTGGCACCATCTCTAATACAGGCAGCAACGGCTGTAGCGGTGACTTCTCAAATGATGTAGCTAAAAGAAGGGAAAACGTATTAGGTCATTCAAAAAAGCTTATATGCAAGTAAGCATTTAGATACAAAGCTACAAAACTGAACACAAAATGTTTGCTGACCTGGGTTGACTAGAATCAACACCAAGTCTAATGAACGGTTTCTGGCAGCAACAGCAAGAGCAAGGCATCCTCCAAAGGAATCGCCCACTAGATATATCGGCTTATTTGGACGTGTAGCTTGCTCCTGCTTCAAAACATCTTCGACTACTTTCACCAGCCCTTTATGGTTAAACCAACAGTAGAGAACATTCAGAGAAAATCGAGCAAACAACATGAACAATTAAAGACCTTATACAGAAGCACTCATTAATTATTTCATTCAATCCATTTCGAAGTCTTTTATATACATATAATAAACGTATATTTGGACAATCATATTCATTCATGGAAATCTTTTCCTCGCATTATTACAGTCTTCTATTTGATGTCAAAGACAGTGAGCTGAGTACTAATTATCTAAGCATTGTTGTATGTATATACACGTAAAAATTCATTTATATACATCACATGCATCTAAAAGAGGGAACAGAAGCCATGGATTATCTATTCGACGATCTTAAAGAACAAGTACTGCAACATACATCCTTAATATTTCTCACCTTCAAATGGAGTTCGATCATGTACAGGAATATGTAGGCACCAGACATGAAAAGCCCTGTAACCAGAAAATTCAATAACAACAGTCAAGACTGCGAACACTTGTGTGATCCAATAACAAAAGCCCTGTAACCAGAAAATTCAAAAACAACAGTCAAAGTTATGTGACATTCAACATAATCGAGAAGATAAAATGTAAACTTATGGTCGTTTAAGTTGTTTGGATTAGACACTATTACTTCTGCATTAAGGGTTCAAGTATATATACCCATTTGTAAAATATTAATCCAATATCATTTCAGAAAAAAAAGCCAGAATTTACAAAAGAGTGAACACATACTTGCCAAGAGCTTTGTGATGTGGAACAAGACCCATCCCTGTACCATCAAGCCCTGTATAAAATATGAATCATCAGGCATTACAGAAAAGTCAAAATTATCAAAAAAGCTTGAAACGTTGGAACAATTATCTGAGAGTAAGATACTTCTGATAGAAAAACAGTAAAAACCCATTACTAAGAATTTAACAAAACAGCCTAAAGATTCAATCTTTCCTCCATGAAAACACAAAGAAATGAGAAAATGAATAAACTTTAGAAGAAAAGTACGCAAAGTCTGCAATCAAACTAAACACCATTGATTCAAATTATACCAAATTACTCATTTTGTTTAAGAATCTAACAATGAAAAAACAGTAAAAACCCATAACTAAGAATTCAACAAAACAACCAAAAGATTCAATCTTTCCTCCATAACAACACAAATAAGTGAGACAATGAATACAAAGTTTCTATCTTTCTGCAATCAGACTAAAGCAACTGATTCTAATTATACCAAATTATCTGAGAGTAGTAAAAACCCATAGCTAAGAATTCAACAAAACAGCCAAGAGATTCAATCTTTCCTCCATAACAACACAAATAAGTGAGACAATGAATACAAAGTTTCTA
>CM051368.1:15392469-15467469 GCA_028015245.1 Cardamine occulta | reverse complement strand
TTAAAAATATTTGTCTACTTCAACACTAAACAAGGGAATTGGTAATTGTATGATCATGCAGCGACCACAAAACAGGGTGTCTCACCCTTACATTTGTCATATTTCTGTTACTCCCTTTGTAACACTTTTATTTCTCTAGTACGAGCACATTTCTAGACAAAGTTAGTGTGCCGTATAACAACACCTGAGTCCATCTCCTTTTCCTATGCTTTGTTTCTGTTTCAACATTTTGACTTTTGTTGCAGCAAATCCTTCTTAAAAGATTTATATTAGTTTTTTCAAAACTCAGTTTCATAATCTGAACCATTGATAGTTTATTAGATTATAAAAACTTTAAATTATAAGAGTTTAATAACACGGTTAACAATTTGTTAATATAGTAAGGAGTTAGTCAACAATCTATTAGTCAAGTCAAGTATAAATCTGTAATTGTATAAATGAGCCTTTGGTACACACTTACTACAGATTTTAGAATAATAAGAACATTAGTTCAATACAATCTATTATTAGTCAAGTTCTATTTCTTATTCTTTGGTAATCAATCAATTTGACTTGATGACTCATTATTTTTTATTGGGTAATTTATTTAAGAAAATTGTAATTTGAAAAGGTGTTATTAAAAATAACAAATACGTAATGGAAAAAATTTAGGTAAAAATCAAGAGTTCAACAACAATTAAATGGTAGTAATTAGACAACCTTAATCTGATAAACAAAATGTTTACATAAATCACACATCTTGCAACAGTTAAATAGCATAAATAAAACCGTCCAAAACATATTTTAACATATTTGGATAAAGAAAACGATTACCATTTCCTCAGTTAAACCTATTGCGTCTAATGGAAATATTATTTTAAATATATTATTAATACTAGAAAGCCAAAACATTAATCCTAAAAAAAAAAAAACAAGACAGAGTTAAGGGCACAATGATGGGGAGCACATGGAGACAGAACATATGCTTACATCCAAAGAGTCATATGCACAACCAGCAAGTCAACAGCTCTTAGCCACCTTGGCTTTCTTTTTCTTTATTTTCTAATAGTTACTTTGTTACTTTGTTTCTTTTTCTTCGTATTATCCATTTTCCAAATTGTACATGTTTTTTACTTCTATAATCTAGATTGGTACCTGTTCTTTACAATCACAACAAAATTGACTTTCAAAGTAAAAGTTACAACAAAAATTATTAATAAATCTATTTACCTAACTTTAATGCTACTTTAAGACAATTTTGGGAGAAGTATGAAAAAGTCGAAATATTATATCCCAATTTTGGCAGACGTTCGGTTGACTTCAAGTGGGCAAAAAGATAATCTTCCTTCGATAGATGATACAAATATACAATTTTAAGGTGAGCTAAATGGTAACTAAATATTGGTTTAGAGATTTTGTGGACCTTTTATAAGAGTTATTAGTGCATGAGGTGGACTTTGATACTAAGGAAATACGATTCGATTATTTTATAATTAAAATAAAGATTAGAATTAGTATTATTTTTAGTTTACACAAAAAATCACGGTTATGATTAATTATATATATATATTGTTTTATTTTTAAAACGGTTACGATTATACTTTTAAGGTTATACTATGCGGTTAACTAACGATTTTTATACGGTTACGATTTATTAACGATTACGGTTAAGCATAACTAATATATTTTACGGTTATGGTTTTTAATCATTATATATGGTTATGGTTGGAAACGGTCTATGGTCCGAAATATGGTTACAATTAGATTTTGATCATGCATACTATATAGTCAAATTATGTGGATACTTTGCATGTTTGATAGATTCCCAAAATATAAATAAGAAGAGAATACATGCCATTTTGAATATTACATACGGAAATATACAATACTAACAATCTATCAATGAAATTTTAATAAGTTTGTCATACAAAAGTTATTATTTTTTTATATTACATGTTTTACTTTTGTCTTTTATTTTTGATATATAAAAAGTACTTTTATAAATTATATATATGATACTGACAGAGGCGTGCCTCATGGGTAAAAAATAAGACATTTGCCTTAAGCTCCCAAATTTTAAGTATATTTAAAGGTCCTAATTTTTTGAGAAATTCCCTCAAATAGCACAAAAAAGGTTTTTGTAACAAATTTAGCACATATTTTCATTTAGGACAAAAATAACATTTTAATAAAAGGTAATAATTTAATTTTTTGGTTTGGGTTAAGTATTTTAGAATTTAGGGTATAGTTTTTAGGGGTAGAAGAAAACCCTAAACCCTAAATCCTAAACTCTAAAACTATGAGGTTAAGAGATTTGTGCTATATAAGAGAATTGATCTTTAATAAAAATGCTATTTTTGTCCTAAATGAAAATGTGTGCTATTTGTGTCACAAAACTTAATTTTGTGCTATTTTTGAGAATTGGCCAATTTTTTATTTTTTTAATATATTAGTAAATATTTATTTTAATGCTATTTTAGTTTAAAATTCTATTTCACATACTAAAAAAATAGTATTTTAAATTTTAGTATTTTATAAATTAAAATAATGTTAAATAAGAAAATATATTATAAAAATAGCATAAAAATTATATTTTTATTGTTCAGAAAAATAGTATAAAATTATTAATTATTTTCATAGATTATGAAATAGAATTAATTTTCTCTAATTTAGTATAAAACAATACGTAAAATTTTAGTTATACATGTTTATGGGCAATTCTCAAAATAGCACAAAATTAAGTTTTTGTGACACAAATAGCACACATTTTCATTTAGGACAAAAATAACATTTTTATTAAAGATCAATTCTCTTATATAGCACAAATCTCTTAACCTCATATTTTTAGGGTTTAAGATTTATGATTTAGGGTTTAGGGTTTAGAAAACCCTAAACTTTAAACCCTAAACCCTAAACCATACCTCATACCCTTAAAAACTATACCCTAAATTTTAAAATACTTAACCCAAACCAAAAAAATAAATTATTACCCTTTATTAAAATACTATTTTTGTCCTAAATGAAATATGTGCTAAATTTATCACAAAAACCTTTTTTTGTGCTATTTGAAGGAATTTCTCCATTTTTATTATGAAAAATATAATATATATATATATTTTGCTTTACTCCTCTAAGCACAACTGTGGATATTGGTTTAATAGTTTATTATATGATATGTAGTCAATCATATAAATTGTTTAATTATATTTGAAATCATGCCATCCATTTCCTTAAACTTCCCCATCCATACCAATCCTCCTAGAATTAAAATCAGTCAAGCAATTAAAAATCAACATCACCACTCTCACGCTGGGTCAGAGTCACTAATACTTTAATGGGTATTTTTGTCCTAAACAAAGTTCCACACTTGCACAACGCATAACCGTTGTAATTCGTCAACCAAATGCCAAATCTACCCTTAAGGAACCTTCGAGCAAATCTCTTAAAACGGCGGCTAAAATGTAAATAAAGAGAAAAATTTGGGGTCCACTTTATAATATAAGCAAAAAAAATGTAAGAACGTGAACGATCCGCGCGAGCCACACAAAAAAGGTTCGAGTCCAGCAGAGAGAGAGAGAGATTGCTTAAGAGACCTTGTCGGACTTCAAATCAGTTTCGGTACCGGAATTTAGGAACTCCGTTCAAATCCGGAGCCAAAAGGATAAACCTTTTTTGTTTCTTTTATCCGTTTCTCTTTCTTCTATTGGAGAATTTCCAGAGACTGAAGTCGCAAGTCAGAGGAATTGTTTCTTGGGTTTCAGTTTTAGGTATCTGGGTTTTTGATTCCCGGAGTTCAATTTCGGAATTAAGTCTGTTTTGTGAGCAAAGTTAGGGTTTTTGTATTGGGTTTGACTCGGAGATCTCTTCGAAATTTGAGAAATTGGTGAGAGATGTCCACGCCTTTGAAGGTGTGGCAGCGTTGGTCTACACCAACGAAAACGAGAACTCCAGATTCGAATGGGTCTAGTCATGGAAAGGGTTTAGATATGGTGACCCCAGTTCCGGGTCCAGTTAGTGAGATCCAGTTTGATGATCCAAGAAGATTGCCTGAGAAAATTTCAGAGCTTGAGCAAGAGGTTTGTTTTTGTGATCTGTTCGTTTTACTTTTCTCTTTTTACTTGTCTTACGATTTATAGCTAATGGCAATGTAAAACAATGTTTTCCTCTAATAACTTTGTCGTTTGTAAATTAATCATCTTTATTCTTTTCAATGGATCTTTAAGAATTTTGTTACTTTGGTCTTCAATGCTATGGTTTAGTTTCTTCTTTTAACTATGGATGTACATAATTCTTACTGTTGCGTCTGCCAAAACAGCTTTTTGAATACCAACACAATATGGGTCTTCTTCTGATTGAGAAAAAGGACTGGGATTCCAAATGTGAAGAGCTTAGACAGGATATTGAAGAGGCGAATGAGTGTCTTAAGCGGGAACGTAATGCGCATTTGATTGCTATAGCGGATGCTGAGAAGAGGGAAGAAGGGTTGAGGAAAGCTCTGGGGATTGAGAAACAATGTGCACTTGATGTAAGATTCTAAATTTTTTCAAGTTTCCTAACTGTTCTTTGTGTTTCTCAATTCCTTTTTGATTTTGCAATTTTGTCTGCTTGCCTTTTCGTTTTAGCACATAAGGTTTATGACACTCTTAAACTGATGCAGCTGGAGAAGGCTCTGCGGGAACTACGCTCTGAAAATGCAGAGATCAAATTTACAGCTGACTCAAAGTTGACTGAGGCAAATGCTTTGGTAAGTAGTGTTGAAGATAAATCTCTTGAAGTTGAGGCAAAGCTGCGTGCTGTTGATGCAAGACTTGCTGACGTTAGTAGAAAAAGTTCGGAGGTGGAGAGGAAGTGGAAGGAAGTGGAAGCTCGAGAAAGTTCCCTTCAAAGAGAGCGGTTTTCCTACATTTCTCAGTATGTATTGGACTTCTTGCTTTATATCTTTTTTTTATGTTGAATACTTTATTGTTGTGCCGCTTCCCTGTTCTTTTTGGGGAATGACTTAACTTGTTTTGTTTCTTTTTGTCTCAGTCGAGAAGCAGACGAGGCAACTTTGTCAAAGCAGCGGGAAGACTTGCGTGAATGGGAAAGAAAGTTGCAAGAGGGAGAAGAAAGAGTTTCCAAAGCTCAAATGATTGTAAAACAGAGAGAGGACAGAGTGAATGAAAGCGATAAGATCATCAAGCAAAAGAGAAAAGAACTGGAAGATGCACAAAAGAAGATTGATGCTGCTAACCTTGCTGTGAAGAAATTAGAAGATGATGTCAGCTTGAGGATAAAAGAGCTTGCTTTAAGGGAGCAAGTAAGCAGCTCATTTTTCTTGTAGTATTTTTATTATTTAAAGTGCTTGGAATCTTGTCCATTTACAAACTTCCTCTGGATGCAGGAAACTGATGTGCACAAGAAATCTATCGAGACAAAAGAGCGAGAGCTACTAGCTCTGCAAGAGAAACTGGAAGCCAGAGAAAAGGCAAGTCCTCTCTCCCTCCCCCTCTCTTGCTCTATAGAAATATATAAGTATTTCTCTGTCACCACCTTCTGTGGATGAAATCTGATACGAAGTAAGCCCCGGGCTTTGATATTTGGATGACCAAATTGCTTGCTGACTATAGCAGAGAGTTATTGTCCTCTTTGTGCAACTGATTACATATTTTGTGTCACATTCTGAGTGTCATCTTCTGGACAGAAAATTTTTTCAGTTTCCATCTCGATTTTGCTTGCTCGCGATTGTTTCATATTTTGTATCAGTTTCTCTTTTGCACTTAATATGATGACATAGTTTTATGCAATCATATTCTTAAGAAGGTTGATATCTCGTTTCCACGTCATTGTGATGATTACATCTGTGCTGGGTGTTGACTGTGCTAGTTGTTTAATGTTGGCTTATTAACAGATTGCAGTTCAGCAACTTATTGATGAACACCAAGCTAAATTGGATGCAACACAGAGTGAGTTTGAATTGGAAATGGAGCAGAAAAGAAAATCTATTGATGACAGCTTGAAGAGAAAGGTTATAGAATTGGAAAAGAGGGAGGCTGAGTGGAAGCACATCGAGGAGAAAGTTGCTAAACGTGAACAGGCATTAGATAAGAAACTGGAGAAGCATAAAGAAAAAGAAAAAGATTTTGAAGTAAGACTGAAAGGCGTAAATGGCAGAGAGAAAGCCTTGAAAAGTGAGGAAGAGGCAATGGAAACTGAGAAGAGAAAACTGCTCGAGGATAAGGAGATTATTCTCAACCTTAAAGCTGAAATCGAGAAGATAAGGGCTGAAAATGAAGCAAAGCTATCAGAAATTCACAAAGAGAAGGAGGCGCTTAGACTTACTGAAGAGGAGAGGTCTGAGTATCTTCGACTGCAAACCGAATTAAAGGAGCAAATAGAAAAGTGCAGGTCTCAGCAGGAGGTGCTTTTGATAGAGGCTGAGGATCTGAAGGCCCAAAGGGAAAGTTTCGAGAAAGAATGGGAAGAACTTGATGAGAGGAAAGCTGAGATCCAGAAAGAACTAAAGAAAATAACTGATCAGAAAGAAAAACTAGAGAGATCCATTCACTTGGAAGAAGAAAGGCTGAAAAAAGAAAAGGAGGCAGCAAATGAAAACATGAAAAGCGAGCTAGAAGCTCTAGAAATGGCAAAAGCTTCATTTGCACAGACTATGGAGCATGAACATTCAATGATCTCTAAAAAAGCTGAGAGCCAAAGAAGTCAACTGCTTCATGATATTGAAATGCGTAAAAGGGAACTTGAGGCTGATATGCAGACTAAACTGGAAGAAAGAGAAAGGGAGTTACAAGCAAAAGAGAAGTCATTTGAGGAAGAGAGAGAGAAGGAATTGAGCAATATTAATTACCTAAGAGATTTAGCCAGAAGAGAAATGGCGGACTTGGTGAACGAAAGACAGAGAATAGAGAAAGAAAAGGTAGTAGTTGATGCTAGCAAAAATCATCTTAAAGAGCAGCAGACAGAAATCCGAAAAGATATTGATGACCTTGTTGCCTTAACCAAGAAACTGAAGGAACAGCGGGAACAATTCATTAGTGAGAGAAACCGTTTCCTTTCGTCCATGGAAAGTAATAGGAACTGCAATCCGTGCGGTGAACTGCATTCTGAGCTCGTGCTTCCTGAAATTGATAACTTGGAAATGCCTAACATGTCAAAACTGGCCAATGTTCTTGATAACGAAGCACCAAAGCAGGAGATGAGGGATATCTCCCCAACTGCCGCTGCCTTAGGATTGCCAGGTCCTGGTGGGACGGTGTCATGGCTCCGGAAATGTACTTCAAAGATTCTTAAGTTGTCCCCAATTAAAATGACAGAACCCTCTGTTACTTGGAATTTGGATGATCAAGGACCTCAATCTATTGAGCAAGCTAACGTGAACAGTGGGCCATCAACTATGCATGAGGCAGCGACGAACTATTCCTTTGATGGTCAAAAGGCCGAATCTGAAACTGGCACAAGAGAAGTCGAAGTCACCAATGTAAACTCAGACGGCAATCAAAGCAATATCAACAGCATAGCTCAAGAAGTTGCCGCAGATTCTTTGTCCAATCTAAATGCTGATGGTCAATCACGCATGAGAGGGAAAGCCAGAACCAGAAGAACACGCTCTGTCAAAGATGTTGTTGAAGATGCCAAAGCTATATATGGAGATTCTATTGATTTATATGAGCCCAATGATTCAACCGAAAATGTTGAGGACTCTGCTAAAGAATATGATGGAAGCACTGCTGAACCTGGTCGTTCTGATAAAGCAACTTCAAAGAATGGACGAAAACGTGGGCGTGTGGGTTCTTTGAGAACTTGTACTACTGAGCAAGATGGTACCGAGAGTGATGGAAAATCAGATAGTGTCACCGGAGGAGCACGTCAGCGGAAGAGGCGGCAAAAGGTTGCATCAGAACAACAAGGAGAAGTGGTGGGACAAAGATATAATCTCCGACGACCTAGAAGGTTACTTCAAATCCCATTTACTTTCAAACACAGTCCCTGAGGATAATGCGTTGGAGCTGTTTATTTGTTTTTTTATTCAGGCTGTTAATAACTGTTTTCACATTTGGGTTATCAGGGCGACTGGAGAAATCACACTTGCTAAGAAGAATGAAGAGACTGGTGGAGTACAACAAGAAGAAGAGATTCACTGTGCTCAAACCACCGCCACAGCATCAGTAGGCGTTGCTGTTAGTGATAATGGAGTAAGCATAAATGTGGTGCAGGTAAAATGCTCTGACAACTTTAGCTACATTGTCGTTTTCCCCTTTTGCTTTCGATTTTCTCATTCTTGACAAATCTGTTTCTTTCAATTGTCTGTTTCAATAGCATGAAGAAGCCACAGGAGACTCTGAGGATACAGATGCTGGTTCACCAAAAAGAACAGGTGAGAGTGAAGCAATGAGTGAAGATGTGAACAAAACACCTGAAAGGGCTGACTCAGATGATGAAGAAGATGAATCGGATGCAGAACATCCCGGGAAAGCCTCCATCGGTAAGAAGCTCTGGACTTTCTTGACAACGTAGCAGCGATCTTTGATCAGAGGAGTTAGGTTGGCGTATGATGATGAAGAGCTAATAATCTTCTTCGGTTGACAATATTAGTGTTTGCTTCTTGAGAATCTTAGCTACTTAGGAGACTTGTGTTAAGTTCGTGGTGGATCTTTTTCACCAATATGTAGTGTGTTTTTTATTTATTTTTATAGCTCTTTCTACCACAGTTATTTTCTTAAAGAAGATCTTCAAGAATTCTCCAAGAATTCTCAATTCTTTTGGTATGTTTTAGATGTTGATGATGTATTTTAATGAGAGTGGTTGCATTTGATCTATTTGTCTTTCTATTTCTTGGTCATGTTATTTACGTCAAAGTCAAACAAACCATTCATTCAAAAACCGTGCACAAAAAGAGAAGTTATAGCCACAGGGCACAATAGAGTGTACAACTGAGAAAGAAAAGCCGTGGATTCTTGTATTACGTGCAAGTAAATCGGTGTGAACATTAAATGATCTAGGAATATCTGAAAGATTAAAGAGAGGAAACTTTCCCTCGAAAAAGCAAAATCCGCAAGCTCTACGTGATATATTGGCCAGTCGTCAAGGATATCAATGATGGATATGGGTTCTTTGCAGTCCATCTGAAGAAGTCATAATTATACATTTCATAGACCACACTAAGCCCGAGAGTGTGAATGGGGTGGATTCAAGCCATCTAAAAGACACCATCCCAGACCACAAGTAGGGTCCGTCTCCTTCCATGCTGCATCTTTTCTGCATCAGAAACTACATGCATCAAAATATTCGGTGTAGCAGCAGGTGGTTCCTCTTGATCCGGCTTCTTATTTGCTTCCAACAATTCTTTACACTCCCTAACTGCAGTGTCTAGAGTTTCTCCGGCAATCTGCCTTTACCCTTAAATAATTTATCGTTTCGTGCCTTCCAAATTATCCATGGGAAGCATCGGATCTGATCTAGCTGATCCATGTCTTCAGCTTTCACTCTCCAGAATAGAAAATCAAGATTAGTATATAAAGCTTCAGTAGGAAAGAACAAAGGGTCAGATCCAAGTGGAGTTAGAGCCCAGACTTGACGAGCAAGCAGGCAGCTAAAAAGAAGATGGTTCATAGCCTCCGGCTCTGCTTTGTAGAAAACATCCCGACACCGCCTGCCATATAAAGTGTTTGACTTTACGCGACGTTTTGAGCTTTTCCAGGCGTCAGCTTCTAATATAGTAGTACAATGCTTGGCTCCGTGACACACACGGGACATTAACCGGAGTTTACCGACAAGGAAGATATACCTTGTCTTGCATGTATAGAATATACTATACAAAGAATATTATATGCCACAAAAATAATTATATATATGGACAATGTTATACACAAAAAGGGAAAAAATATCTTCTCTCAATATAATTGAACACAACAAAAATAAAGAAAACAACAACACTCAGAGGCTCTTAGCACTCTTGACAGTTAACGAGAAACGATTAGTTTTTGAGGTAAGAAAAGGTTTTTGATCTATACAGTGTCTTTTATAGTCAACACTATCAGCATCAGAGCACCTAAGCAATGTACAACAATTCATCCTTTGACTTCATCGTCGCGAAACTTCTTCTTAAACAAGTAGTCCTTTATTTCTCTGAGAACACAAAGATATGCATCAAGTTTAGAAAGCAAAAGATACAGAGAAGATAACATAAATCATAACTAAACCAATGGAAATTTACCTGCAGCGCTGTATGGGGCATTCGAGATCATCGCAATGGTTTGCGTGTATACTTAATACCTTCCCGAATTTGCTAAAAATCCTAAATTCCCATCTCTTTCTTTCTGCATTTTGCTCTGTGATTGAACAATACTTTAACTTCATTGCATCTCGGGTATGAGCAGGACGACTTAGTGGCTTTGGATTTGCACTGATGGACATGCTTTAACGCGTTCAGTATCTCAAGAACCTACGAGAGCAATAAGTTTCTTAATTCAGTAAACAGGTTCACAAATAAAACCAAAGAAAAGAAAGAAACAGATATGTTTTCAAGAACGTATACTCACCATTACGGTTCTAGGCGGCGCTCCATTAACTGAAGGTAATGTAGGGAAGAGATGAAGCTGAAGATGGGTTGTTCTTGTTTTGGTATAGCATCCAGTGCAAAGCCGAATCATCGAACAAATCAAACAAGGGAAGTAAATCATTCTTGAAACATCTTTTCCGCAGTCCCCGCAGGTGAGACTTCTAGAGGTTTGCAAGCAAGGATTCTTGTTTGAGGTGTGAAGATGGTGAAGTATCATCATCGAAGAATGCTTGGCACGTCGAAGCATTTCAAAGCTGTAATTATGATTTTGAGAAAAAGCTAAGAACGCTTGTCTGCTTTCGAACAAATCGTTTTCTAGGATGATATCATTATCTTCTGTTGTAGAAGATATGCCTTTCACCAGAACCTGTGGAAGTAAAACAAAACCGAATTAAATAAAATGCGCTTTTTAAAATTTCCTAAACAAGAATATTATCATTCTGATTAAGAAGGCTAATTAATTACCTTTGAGAGCTCATGTTCCTCTTTGCCATTCATAGTATGTATGTGTTACCCAGTAAGCTCTTGTTCTGCAACATAGCAGCTTTCACAAAACTGAAGATTCTTGCACTTGTTGCAAAACCATCTAAATCCCGATAATATGGCCTTCGAACAACGTGTGCATGAATAATTCAATTCCACCACCATGAAATCTTCCTTGTTTTGGGATACCTTTTTTTCGAGCTACACACAAAACAGAATAGGTAAAGAATGATTTAAAACGTATTTAAACTTGAAGTGCATTCAAAACGTAAATGATTTACCTTTTGCATCAGGAGAATGTTCTTAGCATCATCAATATCAACACAACCGCTACTATCGTAGCTCAAACCCTTTAGTCTTTTTCTAGAAAGCGATCTAACCATCTTCGGCAACTCATTATTGCCTTGACTCTCAATATCATGAATCAGAACCTCAGCATTACTGGACCAGAAAGATCCTTCAAAGTAAGGCAACCGCGCAGCTGTCAAGGTATATACCTCTTTCCCAGCGAAGAACCGTTCATGAAGGTTTGTAACATTCACCACTACACTCTGCTTGACTGCTTTATCCAGCAATGTCACATACCTGCATTAATGTTTTAAAATGTTAAATCCAATTTCCTCACAAAAACCATAAAGCCTTGATCAAGTGGAGAAAAATAAACAAAAGACTAACCATTGACGAAGCTTCTTAGTGTTGGGGGTATGTTGAGTCTTAGGATGAGAATACAGAATGTAGTCTTCTCCTTTTTTAGGTGGACACACTCATATATAAGACGTAGTGAAACCTCGAAGCTTACAATACTCAAGATATCCAATCTATCAGAGAAAAAAAAGATAGAAACATGTCAAGGTCAATAATAATTTAATTGGTATTTAAGCATGAGAACGAAACAGAAAAATGAATAGATTATCAATATTTCATGATAAACGAAAGTTCGAAGAGCTTCTCCTGAGAATGTCACTCTCTCAGGTTTAAAGTACTTGACGGAATCGAGATATACGATGTATGTAGTGCGTTGGTTTGGTAGGCTACATTCTGATCCAAACTCTTGGACAAACATCGCAAAGATGCATATATCAACTCCTTCAACTTTCTGAAACAGAAGAATAACCTGAAACAACAATATTTATGACATTTAAAGTAAGGTTTTCAAATACATAACTGTATAAAAAAAAAGGAAATATTCAATTGTGATATTGAATTTTCACCTTTGATCTGTAAGGGAATTCACTTGGATAGTTTTCTTTGTGAAGCAAATCAGAAAACTTTTTGTTGACGATTGAGGTTTTGTCAGCCGAATACACGACTCTGAGAGTAAGATCTTCTAGTTCTAATACCTGGAAATAAAAAGTAACAAGTTCAGTATAAAGAAACATAAATCAGGTTTTGAAAGTGAACCTCAAATCAACAGAAACCACATCATTCTTACTTCATCAATGCTCTTCCCAGTAGCTTTTGCAGTTTTGTCTCTTTCGTCTTTAAGACGCCTGAATAGTCTTTTCTCTATAAAGTAGCTGAGGATGGTTTCAGGCAAATCTTTTGCTCCCAAATCAGTATTGTCATCAAATCCACTGTTGTTGTTACTCTCACGCTCCTCTAGCAAACATTTGGGACAAATATACTCTGCAGTGTCGTCAGTGTCTTTATGCTTATTGTAGAGACCACATATCTGATGTTGCCATCCCTCACAAGACCCACATTGAACCCACTGATCCAACAAAAGTAGCTTATGTAAGATGTAAGAATTCATGTAATAAGAGAGATACAGAGAGAGATAGAGAGAGAGAGAGAGAGAGAGAGAGAGATGAAGTTTACCTCTTCTGCAACATGGTTGTCAAGATTATTAATTTTAAGCATTTGGTCTCTTACGATATTGATTCCGTATAACGGGAACGTTCTTCTACAACGATTGTAACAAGTATTGCAGACTTGAAGTTGAGCATCGCCTACTTCTTCCTCGGGGGTGTAATAGAAAGATGTGTCTTTGATGCGGTTGGCGCAGAATACGCAATAGAGTCTTCCACCATCACACAATTGACTTACGTCCTCCTCCGTGAGGTCTCTGACTCCGGTCTGTGGAACATAAGTATTAATAACCAAAAGACACAAAAAAGAAAGAAAAAAAAGCAATGAGAAGACCAAATAAGTTTACCTGATCACTACTTCCTTGCTTAAGACTCATGAGATGCAACTTTATTTCTTCATTTGTGAAACGTTCGACCACTGAGACATTTCTATTTTTACGCTTAGAATTAACCTCACACTTGGCTTCTTCATTACATTCATCGGCTCAACAATATCCTCTGTTTGAATCATTCTTTCGCTGGTTCTAACCACCAGATCCTCGAAAGAATAAACCATGGCTACATTTGGTTTTGATGATGTTCTAAGACCCTGAGCAGGCATATTATCCAAAAGAGGGTTATTCATATCATCAAGCTTTGTTAACTCAGAACGTCCACTGATTGTCTCAGTGGCTTCATCAACAAAACAATTGCTACTAACCGGCATTGCATATGAAGAAACCTCCTCAGGACTTCTCTGTGTAGTTGAAACGTTGTTCTGGTGTGCAATGGCATTAGCAGGGAGAGTTGAGTTGGGATATGGCTGAATACCAGGGAGTCTATACCAAGGTTGATGACGAATATTCAACGTTACTCGTGATAACACTCGCGGTCGCTTTGGCACAAAATAACCATCTTCTGGCTGAATTCTTCCTCCATCAAACTCCTCATCGGACTTAACATTTGGCTGCCTTGGTGTTCCGGTTTGATAATTAGTATTTGAGTTAGATTCTCTCGGCCGTCTAAGAGGCTTGCTCTCGTTACCTGACATAACATTAAAACCTTGTACTAGATTCAACCCCTGATCGAGCTCATCACGATCTTCTGATTCATCAGGGTCGAGGTCAACAAAGTTAGGCATCAAGTCCCTACTCCTTTTAGGCGGCGGCATCACCGATGAACATAGATCCGATACTATATATAGAAGATTATGAAGCCCTGCTGATTTAAATCAAAACGAAGATTAACAATGTCAGGATCATCATGTATGTGTGTATATTATAATGTCAATACAAACATAAGAAAAACAAAAAAAAACACAGAGATGCTAAGAAAGAAACATGACAACTTGCAACAGTGTAACATAACCAAAACCATTATATACAATCATAGATTGTTTTACCTTGTTGCACAAGTTAAATAGTAAGTGATAAATTTAAGACTCTACATGATAAATCAACAGATCTACCTGAAATTAATCAATAAAATTCACAATCTATTTCACAATTAAATCTTATATAACACTCTGCATGTTCATGAAATTCAGAAACTGCATTAAATTTTGAATTTTTAACGAAAATCCCCCAAATTGATTGCAACATTCTCCCAGAAAAACCTAAATTCCGAGCTTTGAAACCCTAAACACTTGATGATCCTACAAGAAACGCATAGCAAAACCTAATTAGCTCCGTCAGCTACAATTCATCCAGCGATCATAAAAAAAAAACAATTAGCGAATTGATCGAAGAGAACCCCAAAACAAAACCCTAAATTGAGGTAAAGAAGAAGATAAAACAAAGGTAAAACCTTTGCAATTCACGTAATCTTCTCAGCTTGGTACGCGCGCAAGTGAAGAAGACAAAGAAAGATGTTGAAAGAGAGAAGAAAGCCTCTGACTTCGTTGCTCTCTGTTTACCTTATTTAGACCACCTCCAACGGTGGTTCTTAAATTTTTTTTAAGGGTTCTTAACCTTTAATTGTATTAAATTTAAATCAAAAATAGAGATTAAAACTAAGAACCGATCCTAAACTAAGCAACTTAAGGATCGGTTCTTAACCTTACGTGGCAAGCTCTTATTGGTTTGGGACTTTTAAGTTAATTTTTTTTTCTTTCCCCGACGAATCCACAAAATAACAAAACAAACTTCTCTCTTCTTCGATGGTGATTCGAATGCGACACCACACCACACCACCTCCACCTCCGGCGAGCAACCACCTCCACCTCTCTGTGTCTTTCTCGATCTCTCGGCGAAGTCGAGAATCCAGATCTGTGTCTTTGTAATTTGTACGGAAGAAGAGATTTGAGAGAAGCCATGAATACAGAGGCTGAGTTCGATACGTTGCTATTATTCGAACAAATTCGAAAAGATGCTGAAGAGGCCTACAAGAACAACCCATTCGATGCCGAAGTGTGTTACTTTTCTCTTCGATTCTTCATGTTTTTTAGATTCAATTGACTCTTCCTAGTTTTTGATCTCTGTTTTGTGAATTCAATGGCTGAAATTGAAAAATTACAGAACTTGACGAGATGGGCAGGAGCTATACTGGAGTTAGCTCAGTTTCATAGTATCTCAGATTCAAAGCAAATGATTCAAGGTGCTTTAAAGAATCTTATGCCTCTCTTAAGTCTCTTTGCTCCTAAATGTTTATATGTATATGGTAAAGTTGAAAACTTGAACTCGGTTGTTCATAATGCTTAGGGATCTAGTTATGATTAGAGATCTGCTCTGAAGCTTTGATTGATGTTGTTTGTGTAGATGCTATTTCAAAGCTTGAAGAGGCATTGCTGATTAACCCAAAGAAACATGATGCGCTTTGGTGTATTGGGAATGCATACACTTCGAATACGTTTTTGACTCCTGATGAGACTGAAGCTAAGCATAACTTTGACTTAGCTACTCAGTTCTTTAAACAAGCTGTGGATGAGGTATATTTATTTGCTTTCCATTTTCAGAATCATTGTTGATACTTACCTATTTGTGTTGTGGTTTTTTAATCTGTAATGTTTGTATATTTGATCTTTGTAGCAACCTGATAATGAACTCTACTTGAAATCACTCGACATGACGTCCAAGGTACATTTCTATAGATTGAATCATGTCTTAGCTACCTAATAGAAACCATCAGCCAATTAAGTTCATGTTCCATTTTGCCTCTAAACACAATATAAAGAAGATGACTTTCTCTTTTTTCTTGTGATTTATGTGATTTATGTAATGCATTTGACGCATCTATGTGTCTACTTATCGTGAATATGTGATCACGCAGCCGAAAATCAAGGGAAAGGAATCTTGTATGAAGGAGCAACGGCTTAGATACTTCACCCCAAGAGAGGTTAAGCACATGCCTTTATTTTAACTACTACTGCCTCTCTGGAAAGATGGATCAGCTTTATTTTAGTGAAAGATGATGTTCAGTTTCTGTTTGTGTAGGTAGCTAACTTTCACTAAATATAAATTAATTTGTAAATTTTTTTTTTCTTTTTTAAGAACCCCATTTGGGATTCTACCATTGGACTCAAAAATATTTAAGAACTCTAAGAGAGTTTTTTAAGTTTAATTTTATTAAAAATAAATATTAAAAATTTGTTAAGAACCCCAAATGGGGTTCTCTGTTGGAGATGCTCTTAGGGTTTCCACAATTTCTTTAATATCGACTTAGAATATAAATATATATGAGTCAAACTTTTCTGTAATATTGAGTTTTTTGTAAGGTTAATTAAATGGGTCTTTATTCTTAATATCACATTATTAATTTTCCTCTTTCACTATAGATTTGGTATTTCTTAGTCAATTTAATTATTTTCATATTTTTATCTATTATCTTACCATGTTTTATCCTTTGGTAAGTAAATTAAAGTTGTTCTTATCACTTACCTTTGTCTTTTTCTTCTCTTTTTTCTTTTTAGTTTATGATTTTTTTTGTTTTTATATTTAAATAATAGATACTTATGAAATAATACTGAATTTTTATAGATCCTAGATAAATTATCTAAATATAATACTTCTCTCTGTTTTAATTTATTTGAATTTTATCGAAAAGCCCGCGAATTCAAAAGCTACAATTTAAATTCGATGTTTTTATTTCTATATTGAAAACATAATTTAAAAAATTCAACTAAACGTATAAAATACTAAAGAATTTTAATGGCTGCAGAAATTTAATGAATTTATTTTCTACATGAAAACTTGAAAAAAAAATCAAATATTTTGAAACAAAAAGATTTGCTAAAACATCTAGTATAGTGATAGTCAACAGAGGGAGACCAAAGAGGAAACTTACTGATTATCATTGAACTAAATTGTATAACTCATTAATCATTCTTACGTTTTATCAAATTATCAGGTTCACATAATTTATGTTTTCTCCAAAACAAATGTTCAGGTTCTTAAAAACCTTTGCACCGTGCAAACTAACTCTAAACGAATCAATATCCTAATTTTATTAGAGAGACAACAAAAACAAAACTTCCACATTGATGAACATGTTACAACAAGATTTGAGTTTTAAGGCCTAGTATGTATATACTCGTTATAGCCTTGGTTCGATTCCATCTTTAAACAAACATTGTGCATAGACCGCTCTGGCTTCAGCCTGAATGTTTTATCCATTGTAAGCTTGCGGGTAACTCTTTACCAATGGATCTATTCACCGATGATTTATCGGGCGCTTCAGCAAAACCCGGTGCAAAATCTAGAAAAACTTATGCCTAAATGCTACCATATATATATATCACACATTCACTCAATTAGTTCATCTTCTGCTGCTAAGTCTATATGGATCACTATCTGCCTCTCCCTTAAATTTGGATCATATGAATGAGTTATAATACCTCCTCCTAATTCTTTCAGCTTCTGAGTTTTCAGATCCTGGGCTTCTTGGTCTTAAAACAGACCCATGATCATATCTAAAGCCATACCTTGGAGGATAGCTTGAAGATGGTTCAACAACTGGAGGGCCCAACTCTCTACTATAATCTCGGGGTCGAGTGTGATCATAATAATAAGTATGTTCTGTGTTATTCCGCTGTTGCCATAGCCGCAAATCTGCGTTCTCTGGGATGGGCGCGTTAATCCCCGGAAACCCAACTGTCATTTTCTTTTTTGGCTCTTGAAGGCTTGAATTATCCAAAATTTCACCTTCCTCGGCCTTTACTTCTTCCTCTTCTTTGGTCTCTTCCTCCCCAAATATAGTGATTCCCGAGACATTATCGTTTTCTACATCTATAGAAATATAAACATAAAGTAGAGACAACCAAGTCATGAACAAAGATGCCTTTAATATGATGACGATAATCAAAATGGGTCGGGTTGGGTTAAATTATTCGTTTTGTCACCATGCTAATGAAGGATCAGAAGAGAGAGCAGAAAAGATTACCTAAATATCCTGGTGGATATCCAATCTCTAGCATTCTGTGAAGCCATGGAGGAGGGTCAAGTTCCTGTACGAGACCAAAAACCGCTTAATCAGGAAGCTCTTTTCTCTGGTCTAACTCCAATACCAGAGAAGGAAGGTTAAAATTTACCTTTAGACCGAGAAGCTGACGTGTCTCTGGATCAAGTGAGCCAGGTTTCAATCCATCATACTTTCCAACTTGAGGGCTCTGATAATATCGGGACGGTAGACGAGATCCAGGATTCTGATTTCTTTTGCTTTTATGTTGCCTCCGAGCAATACTAACAGCTGATCGATCAAAAGGCTTTGGACATTCTCTTATGGAATGACTGTATCCACCACAATTGAAGCAACGTGGAGGATCATCAATAATCTCCAAGCCTCTGGAACAATAAATACAAACAAAAAATTTTCAAAAGGATGCACAAGATAGATGCTAAAGTTTCAATAACAAATTCACTATTACAGTAAGAAAATGCAACGATTCTAGATTTGGTTACCCTTCCGAGTTATTTGAACCACTGGCTGAATCTAAACCAATTGTAAATCCACGGTTATAAAGAGGAGTAGTGCTACTTTCCACTGGAACAAACTTCTTCGAAGAATTGAGACTCGTTTGGTAATCGAACCAAAATGACTGCACATGCAAGAATGTATCTATTAGTACGGATTACAAAAAACCTGAGAACTTCAAGCTTGCTCTAAAACATTTTCACTCACCACAGATGATGTCTTCTGCAATCCCACACGCAATGCAGGAAAATAAGTCTCATCACCAGATTCTAGTACTTGTTCTTGATCCTGATCATATTGCAAAAGAAAGGATTCTAGCTTAGGTTGTAACATGATATAGCACAATATTCTTTCAAGCACCTTGAAATTGATTTGACTTTTGCAAAACAATAGAATTCACTGAATTGGCTATAAAAAGCAATTCAGAAGATCTCAAATTGTAGCTACCTCGGAAAAGGAATCTTGTTCTGCCTCCCATTCTGACCATTGCTGTAATAAACTTTCCAGCTTCTGCTTACTAGCTCTGAAAGATGCAGGACAACACAAATTAAAAACAAGTAGAACACCAGCAATCATATAATGACAGCAGTGTTTGAGTATTCAAAATGTTCAAATTTATTGGTCGTCGATTTAGGAGTCTTCTTTTCAACTAACCTTGTTAAGTGTTTATAAGTAACATGAACTGAAGGTTGCTGTTCTTCGGAGGTTGTTCTGCGTCTTTTAACACCAGATTTAGCTGAAACATGGAATTAAAGAAAAGAAAGAAAGAAAGAATACATAATCACAAGCATTCAAGTCTCAGAGCCAATGATTATAGAAGAAACATGTACCAATTCTATGTTCTTTTCACCTAAAGTGTTTTTGAATTAACAATAGGACTATCGTCGGAATAGAGGTTTAAGAAACACAAGCATTAGCAACCTTCAACATAAGAAGAAGAAAAAGGATACAACTAACATCTACTTTGATGGTTTCAACACTCGCATTGACAGCATCCCTAACCTCCACTACCGATGCTTCCCCTGAAAACTGGCCAGTGACATTTCTGAAATCATCTTCTGTTAAATCCATGTCTTCTTCCATGTCTATATTCATTTCCCCATCCACAGCTGATAAAGTCAAGAATAACAGACAGAAATAAATCCCAAAAGCTCTTCTTTACTCAAATTTAAAAACAATCAAACAAAAAAAAACCCTCAGTAATATGCCAATAAACAAAGCTCATAAACTCTCAAAAGCTCTCTCTAACTTAGATGAGTCCCACAAACAAGACCTCATCCTTATTTAAACTAGAACATAATAGCAAAGCCGTCTAAGAAAATGAAATAGAGAAATCGAAACTCTAAATAATTTCCTAATTCAAGTAAACAGAAAGAATACATATAAACATCAGTACCAACTAAAGAATCAAACTCAGGTACCAACAAGAACTGAGGTCAAGTTTCTGACCTTCCAAACCAGAGAAACTTGAAGCTGCCATTTTTAAACAAAACGTGAACTTTCACTTATCATCCACCAAAGATATCCTGCATAACAAAAGCAAACACCATCAGCAATGAACAAACCAAAATTACAATTGCAATATCAAGGAACTTCAAATGTACAGTTTAATGTAATTGCTAGGAATCATCAAGAAACCAATTCTTAGTCTAAACAAAGGCTCGAGCTAGTCAATTCAATCACAGTTCATATTGTTTCCCCCAAAACCCAATTGGCACTGAAAACTTTAAGCAACAAGAATCAAAATTGTTGTAAGAAATCATTAGACTTTGGATGAAAAGTGATTAGCGAGAACCAAGAATCTCCCTAATATCCCCAATTCGAAACGTATAGCAAAGACTAAAGAAGTAATAATACCAAAAACAAGATTTCGAAATCGAAGGGAATATGAAACGACACGAAGCTGACAAAATAGAAGAAATCAATTGGTTTAAACTAGAAATCAAAAGAGGGAAGAAGGAAACGAGAGAGAGAAGAAAGGCTTAACCTTTTTCAACGGAAAACAAAACTGTGTGAGTGAAGAAGAAGAAGAAGAAGAAGAATGGTGAGGCGATAGATCTGTGGAGGGATTCAAAAGAGAGCCTTTTATTTGGCCCGCTGCGTCAATTCTCTGGTTTTTTTTTGGTCAAACATTTTTCTTTTTCTTTTTTTTTTAACATCAATTTCCTTTCTTTAACATCACTATTCATTAGAGGTTAGTTCCTTAGTGTTTTTTTTTTTAATTTCAAGGTCATTGGTTGCTATTACCCTATATATATATTTATGAAATTTAAAATTTATTTCCATATGTTTAATTTCTTTTACAAATTCCTCTTATTTAAAACTTATTTTACATTTTTATATAGATACTAAGGTTAAATATGTGCCATGCTATTTCTAAAAGTTAAGTTCATGCACCTTCATTGTTTGTTGTTTCTATATGAATTTTATCAACATCAATAACCAATGTAGCAAATTTTAATATATACGAATACAAATGCATAAAACATTGAGTTTTCCATAGGAGTTTTCTCCATCAATTCTAAAGTTCAACAATTTTTGGATATCTTCAAATTGGAGCTTGCCATGACTGCTTATGGACTAAAAAAAAATAGATTGAAACAAAATGATCGCTCTTTGATTCACTTTGGAAATTAGGTGGACTCTGGAAACACAACAAACTTATATAACATTAATGATTTTACATTCAATAATACATATATTAAATATAACATCTTACTTTTTTCAAATATATATATATATATAACATCTTAATATAAATTAATTTAAAATTAATTTAAAATATACATATATATATAATTTGTTTCGTGAATGAAATATTATAGTAACATCATATATTATTGGAAATACAGAAAAAATTCATCCGGCACATAAACATAAACATATTAAATTTCATTTGTATACACATTCAGATTTTGACGGTTTAGGGTATATGTTGGAAAATAAACCAACGTTCCACATCGGAAAATGGAAAAATAAATATTTAATATATAAGTCAAGTCAATCTCCAATTAGTATGAAACTTTTTGGGTATGAATCCAAAAACAAATATGTATTGGTTTTGACCAGTTGACCCAAAACGGACAATATCATATTATTATGAGGGCATTGACTTGGGCTTGCGAATTCACAACAATATACTTGATACGAAAGATAATAGTCAAACATTTTCCTTAAGTTACCTCTGATATAAAGATCTAAGAATTCACAGTTTATACAGTCGATGCAATACTTGCTAGCAATCTCAAGACTTCCTCAACTATTGATCCAATGAAATCACTTTTTGAACTGTAAACACAATAACAAAAATGTTTTGCATAGTGTACAATAAACCCTGCATGAAGATTCACCCGTTTCACCGGACTTGTCTTCAAGTGAATGTCTTGTTGTCTCCTCTAAAAAAAAAAAAAAAATCAGAAACAGCGAAAGTTATAAAAAAAATTTTGCAAATACAAGTTTTAGAACCACCACCTTCCAGCAGCAATTTTTCCCAAATACACTTTTTGAACACTTTGGAATTGACCATGTAGGATGATTGAGTAAATGCTGCTGTTGATATCCCAGCACACCCACGATTTCTGGGTTTTCAACATCAGCGGATCTATAGCTTTCAAAATACACAAAAAAGGTAAAATTTTCTCAGATTACAACGCTAGTCGAAGAATAGAGAGAGAGAGAGAGAGAGAAATCAAATCAAAGGAGAAGATCCGAACGATATGCAAATATTTGAATCATTATCGTGGAAAAATGAGTATTTGATGATTTTCTAAATATGCATATGATATTTTGTTTGAGATTATGATTACGTTGATATAGAAAGTTTCTTAGTTTTTAAAGATTACGATGCATTTCAACTTTTTAAACGTAATATAAACGGATAAACGCGTGAGACCTATCTTTCGGATCTAATATGAATTTCAGATGAACACGCGGATCTTTGAATTTTTACAAGTTTTAGAATTTAGAAACATTTTATATTTTATATTTACGTGACATCGCATGATCATTAGAACTACATATTTAGAATACCAATGAGATTGAATGTGTCTTATTTCTTTAATTTTTCAGTCTTTTATCCAATTCTCAATGCGACAAATCATATCTTGTCTTAGCTGACAAAGATGATCAAGACCCAAGGGAATCAGAGTTTTCCAAAACTTGACTTATAGGATAACCAAGTATCATCATACACCAATAGCTATGAGTTTCAATTCAAGATAAGGATCATAATAATTAAATCCAGATCCGGCGGATGAGACAAAGGACCCTTCGAGAGTAAAATGCACACAGATCCGAATGCAACCAAAGTATCCGTCTCCGGGTCCGTCTCTGTCACTGCATCAAATCTTGCTCGGATCCTGATATAAGACTGGAATCACTCCACTTTATAATCACCATATTACCACGAGATTCCAAGCTTAATCTTGCGGAATGTGAAAAGAAGTCAAGATGATGGCGATGATAGGTAATTGAGGAGCCGATTTATTTGGACTGTTACTGTAGGCTTTCGTTTTGGCTTTAGAGACTCTAGCTGTAGAGAAGCTGTGACTTTAAATATTTTTTAAATTCTCACTGTTAAAACTGTAATGTCATATAAATAAATTTTATTATACCATATTTAAATCAAAGTAATGACATAAATAAATTTTATTAATAATAAATTTTAAGGAACAAAATAAAAAAACTCATAAATAATGGTTTAATAATCGAAAAATTCAATAATATATATATATATATATCAACTGATTTTATTAACCTATTTGATAATCACTATTCATTAGAAGTTAGTTCCTTAGTTTTTTTTTTCAAGGTCATTGGTTGCTATTACCCTATATATATATATATATATATATATATGTTTATGAAATTTAAAATTTATTTCCATATGTTTAATTTCTTTTACAAATTCCTCTTATTTAAAATTTATTTTACATTTTTATACAGATATTAAGGTTAAATATGTGTCGTGCTATTTGTAAAAGTTAAGTTTCATGCACCTTAATTTAAATTAATTTAATATATATATATATATATATATATATAATTTGTTTTGTGAATGAAATATTATAGTAACATCATATATTATGGGAAATACAGAGAAAATTCATCCGTCACATAAACATAAACATATTAAATTTCATTTGTATACACATTCAGATTTTGACGGTTTAGGGTATATGTTGAGAAATAAACCAACGTTTCACATCGAAAAATAAATTTATAATATATAAGTCAAGTCAATCTCCAATTAGTATGAAACTTTTTGGGTAGAAGTCCAAAAACAAATTCGTGCAGGCTTGACCAGTTGGCCCAAAACGGACAATATCATATTATGAGGACATTGACTTGGGCTTGCGAATTCACAACAATATACTTGATATGGAATATAAAAGCCAAACATTTTCCTTAATTTACTTCTGATATAAAGATCTAAGAATTCACAGTTTATACAGTCGATGCAATACTTGCTAGCAATCTCAAGACTTCCTCAACTATTGATCCAATGAAATCACTTTCCGAACTGTAAACACAACCACAAAAAGACGATGTAAATTATGTTTATATATCCATTGGATTCACATGAACCATTTAACAACTCTATAGAATTCTAAACATTACAAGTATATATGTCAAACAATAATGTTTTTTAATTTTGTCATTATCAAACCATAATGTACCACACCATAAGACTAATTAGCAACATTAATTTCCCTCAAAAGATATTAAAAAAAAAGATCACATATTCTTTGATTAAAAAAAAAAGATCATATATTCATATATATTATTTTTACTAGTGAGTACGGATCTAGGGAAAAGATTGCAATACCTTTTCTCGTCAAACGTGAGGCCAAGCTTACCAGAAATAAAGGCCAACGCCTCTTTCCATCTTTCAATTCTGGGTTTGTCAAATCGATATTCCCATTCTCGATCTCTGAAATGGTCACCAAACTCTCCTTTAAGTTGTTTCACATTGGTTGTAGTCACCTTGTAGAAGATAGGAAGCACCTAGTGATCACATAGAGATTATTCATGAATCATGCACAATTTTATTGTTAGTAACAACATTTCTCTAGGTTTTAACTCAAATATCTTTCTCTAGCTAAAACTGTGCATGCATATTAATATATATACATGGTCATCATCATCTCACCTTGAGCATGCCTTGCTCTACACAGTCTTTGATCTTCACAGCTTCTCTCAAGCACCACCTTGATTCTGTGTACCTGCTTGAGAACACAACAAGGGCGATTCTTGAATCCTCAATCCTCTTCAAAAGAATATTGATATCTTCACCTCTAAGCTCTTGATTGTCTATGAAGACATTAATCTCATTTCTCCTAAGGGCTTCCACGAGATGGCTGATGAAGTTTTGGCGTAGCTGTTCTCCTCGAAAATTGATAAAAACTTGATGTTGTGGCGGAGCTTCCTTGTGGATCATTTACACGAGACGACAACAAAGAAATAGAAAAAAAGTTATTATGCATATACATTGAGCTTTCCTTTTGTTAAAAGAGTCGCAAAATATTGTAACAATAGATGACTTTGTCCACCTTCTACATGAACATTCTACAAAAATATATATTGTCAAAATTGTAGTTTTACAGTATAATCATCTATATTTAGAAGTAGAAAACACGTTAACACAGACAGAACTAATGGATAATCTACTAAATCTTAAAACGATAAATTCTTGTGAATAAAATATTTAATATGTACTTAATTACACAATATGCAGTTAAAACATCTATTAAAATTTAATTATTTAATAAAACTATAATTTTGAAAAACAACTTTATACTAAAATCCTACTATACATGTTGCTAAACAACCATTTTACTCTACCAAATCAGTTTCTAAACATAAAAAATTTCATCTTAAAACAAATTCTTTTTATAATCAATTTTTAAAATTACTATCCCGCACATAACACCATAGTTAGGAAATAAAAATATACTCGGAATTTAGTAATTGTATCAGGTGTTCGGAGAATCCTTTGAGGAGATTCAGCATCAAGCTCAGCAGCTTCCTTGTACTTTCTTTGAACAAATAACTCCTCAAAACGTTGGACAACCTACAACACCAAAATATCAATCGGAGCACTAGCTAACTTAGGGACTAATTTATCCACAAAACATTCATTAAATACCAGATCTTCAGCACCAGGCAAGTTTCCTCTTTTAGCAAGACTTTCAGCAAGCTCCAAATTATTCAACTGTAGAAAAAAAAAGTATAGAGCGTTTAGGATGGCATGATAACACTAGTCGCTACGTCATTGTATAAAAAAAGTAGAAGTTTTATAGTTTCATTTACTTTACTACTAATGAAAGGTACTATGGTAGCCTCATTTACAGTAACTAAAAGAACTTGTCCTCGCCTAGTAATGGCATAGAAGCCTCCAACTGAAGAAGCCTCAGAAGTCAAGAAAATTGGATCTGAACTTATCCGATTTCTGTATATAGCAGAAGCAGTCTCTAGATCATATACAAACAATAGACCAAGTTTGGTGATGATGTATATCAAACTATATTTGTGAGAGACCTGTTAAAAAAAAAAGAAGCTTCATGAACCTTTCACCATATAAATTAATGTTAAGAAGTGTCCTTATAATGTAACTACAAACCTGCATGGAAACAGGAAAATCATCAGCAAAATCTTGGGGGAAAAAAAGATCTGTCTGCTTTTTAAAACTTCCTGCAATGAGATTTTGAGCGTGAGGTGAGGCAAATACATACCGACTAAAAAAATTTGCAATAAACTTCAGCTATAAATCCATCAAGTAATAAACTTCAGCTACTAGTTTTTGTACCTACGAGATGGTTCTAAAATAAAGAATCTTAGTGCTCATGAAGTTTAATCAAATAATGTATAAATTGTTTGATAGAGTTGAATAAAATTACCCCAAATAAGGCTAACCTGGTTGGGGATCAAGCTCAATGACATGCAACTTTGATCCAGCATTCAAACTCCTCGTTGCAAATAATAAAAGGGTAATAAGATTTTCATTTCCAGGAACCTGATCAAGAATAGCTTCTTTAGTCATACTGTATTTAAATAACTTAAACCAAAAACATATTTTCCATGTATATAATAATCATATATATATATATATATATATATAGTTAAATTCTCAAAATTACGAAACTATAAATATATATATTTATAATAAAACCAAACATAACAACAAAGGATATGACATAGTTTTTTACCTAATTCTACTTTAAGTTCATACTATTCCGCCAAAAAAAAAACATATAAATTATTCTCTCTTTTTTTTGATAAATATAAATTACCTCAATCTGAGCAAATGATGCGGCATGTGCCTCAAGGGCCTGGCTCAGCCGCTGATCGACAGAGAAAAGCTGCAAATTCCCTTTTATTAACAGTGGCCTCTACAAGAAAAGGAAGCACAAGATTCACTTTAAGACATACATCAGGGCTGTATTTTGTTTTTACAAGTTTATTTAAACTAAAATGTGTGAGGACAAGAAGCAATACTTCAGAAGAACCAGGACCGATTCCAATCAATAACAACCATTTCTCATTGGGAGAGAGTTTATAGTTTACAATCACGTTGTTTGCCAGATTAGCTGTTTGATCAAACATCTTAACTGGCTCAGAATCACCTAGAAAATTGGGGAGCAAAATAAATATGAGAAACATCCACTGTGAAATTACTAACATATATAAGATTAAGCTATTTGCTTAGACATCTAACCTTCAATTGAAAAATGGTACACTGAAGTTCGTGTGATCAGCCCCAACATTTTTGGGGTGACCCACTTCCAAAATATGATCTGTAAATGAACCATTAGAGATAACTTCCTAATATATCATTTATACTGTCACAAGTTATTAGTTTAGTATATCTTAAAATGAATTAACAATGAATGAAATGGAACATGTCCCATAGGTCCAAAATTATTCTCAATGTAGAACTTTTGAACACGCCCCTTTAGGCTTTTAACATGATGGATTTTTTGGCACATTCATTTTGACTAGATACGGCAACATACCCTACTTGCAAGGCCGTGCCACCTTTGAAAAAAAATCAAGCAAAGCCGTAGAGCATCTCTATCGGGAGATACTGTGAGAACCGTATCTCATTATTATAAATATTCATATTTTTAATATAAAATAGTTATTTAATTAAATTTAAAGTGATAAAAAAAGTTGTGTCAATAAGAATGAGACATGTATGGTTAACAAAACTTTTTATTTATCAATTTATAGCGTTTCTGCTATTCTATTCATAAATTTAGATTTAAAAAGTATACAATGAAAATAAAGTTTTAAAAAATTGGCGAAAAATGAAAAAAAAAATCTATAATAATTTTATTTGGCTGCACGGCCCTACCTACTTGGGTTAGAAACTTTCATTTCAAAAGAATTAGTAACTCTCTGTTTGTATTACATTAGGTCTCTCTTCTTGCGTCCAAAATTTCTAACACACTTGCGACAGACAAGTTTTTTTTTTTTTTTTGTTAAACCACAAACTAGAGATGAAAAACTAGAAATGATGTAGAAAAAGAGAGTTGATGCAAAATCTTTACACTACTTACTCACCCGCTCAGACATCTGATGCCACTTCAATTTTGTTTTTTGCTCGATGTTTAATATCTCTATATAATCTTGACTAGTTCCCGGAAATTGAGCTTCATAAAATACAAAACAAAATAGGTGAAAACCAAATAATCGCCCAAACGAGAACTTTTGAAAATATCATCTACAAACTATAGTTTTTTAGTGAGAGAGCATGGTCTTTTCATTTTTGTTGTTATATGAAAGTAATGTGTTTTATAATAAGTTAAAATATAAGAATATAAATATATTTTTATAGTAAATGGATATCATGAGCTGTAATTCTTTACAAATTATATTTTTTCTCCATGAATATGGAATACAAGCTTACGCAATGTCACTACTCATGCGTTTAGGACTGAAGCATAACTTTTTTGAAGCTTGAACAAACTTTATTTTTAGCGGTTTCCATATGTTGTAATGCGTCAGTTAATGTGCTAAAAGTGTTGGCTAACACAACAACGCAAGATCTAGAGTTAGATTTGAAAGAAAATATTGAATTACCTTTTAAAGCAAGTATCCTTGAATTTGGGTTCATAAGAGCAGAATCTGTAGTGATAGATCTCCTTAGAGACTGCATTGGCGTATTCATATCTATAATTATAAGACTGTTTTGTGGTGTCGTCTCCCGGACACATATATATTTTTCAGACTCCATTGTAACATTCGTAAACGTGATGGATTCTTGATTGATCCCAAGGCTCGGAAGCTGCAAAAAGAACAACAAACAGTCACGTCACACAATTAGTTTACTTAAACTTAGATATGAGTCGATTAGCACAATATTGCACTAGATAATTCCATTTAAAGATGAACTTCAAACAAATATGAACAGAAGAAAAAAAATTGGGCAGTGATGAGAAATTATATCAGAGACCATAATTTTCTAAAAAACTTTGATATAATTTTTGGTCTCTAATATAATTTCTCATCATATGCTCACCGTATGCGTAATTTCTAATCAAAGATTTTAAAATTTTTGTGCTTGTCATCCTCGAGAAAAGTTTTCTAACAATAGGAATAAATTACAAGATTAAATATCATTTCTCTTTCTTAGGAGTAATATAACTAAATTTAATGCTAAAAAGAAATGCTTAAAATTTAAATTTTTAGAATAATTCTAGAAAGTCAAAACACTAAAAAAAATGAGAAAGAATTCTATCTCAAATTTTTTTTTTTGGTTAATGGATATCTCTCATTCGTTAGCATCCATATCTCTCTTTCCTATGAAACACAAAAACGTGAACCGAAGAGTAGCAGAGAAAATCTTGTGAAGCAAGAACAAAAGATATTTTTGTAATGAAATAAGGGTACTTTCATTTTGTAATGAATTTTCAGTATTGGATCCAGCGTTTTGACTTCTTAAAAAAAAAAAAAAATAGCCGCAGAAGAGGATAAAAATAATATATAAATTTTGATAAAGAGGATAAAAGGAATCTACATATCGCAAATCGCAAATCGCAAAGTGAAACTGAAGAAAGAGAACTAACCATTAGGACCTCCTTCATGGTGATGGGAGCGCTAGTGTCCGCCATGTTTGACGTTAGATCGCTGCAAGATCTGTGGCCAGTACTGAGTTTTTCTTTGAGATAATAGGAGAAAACAGACGTTGAAATCTACAAAACAAGAAATTGACAAGTAGGAGACTAATTATTCCATTATTAACAAAAGTAAACGAATGCAAAAAAAATAATAAGGAAAAAGCTATAAGACCAAGTCGAAGAGACTCGGTCAAGTTATTGTGGATTTTGACCTTCCGATGGATTGCCACGTCATACTCTCTTCTTCTCCATCATATATAGATATTCTCATCCACAATCCCAAGTAGCTTCATCTCTTGAGTTATATGGGTGAGAGAGACCATGCAATGAGATTGCCCAGATCTGCCTTATCATCAATGGCTATATATTGTCATTACTTGATCCTATACTACTTAAGGTATAAATCTAAACTTGTCACCACTTCTCCAGCTACTCTGGGAGTGAGTGTTTGACTTCTCTGGAACATCCTGATTTGCTCCGAATGTTGTCTTGTCTCAAGTCGAACACTTGGCTTTGACTTGGTTATGTCCGTGGCTTCCTCCACCGTCTCCAACGCTCTCACCACCTGTCTCTTCTTCAGTCTTTTTGCACTCAACTGACGCACACATGCAGCTACTGTGATGGGAATGGCCAGAACCGTTTTCCCCTTATTTCAGCTTGCGGCTAATATAGAAACTCCAAGTAAACAAATGTTGGGTTCTGGTCCACTTAGCCCGTGCCAGGCTTTAGCTCAAAACGGACTCGGCTTAAAAGGGCCTGATGTTGCAAAATAAAAATGGGTTAGTCCACGGCTCGGATTGTCAAGGCCCAATTCAAAGGCAAACCGAACTAATTCGAGATAGACTAATAATATGGTTTTTTTTTCGGATTACGGGTTTATTGAGTATTACTCGAACGGTCGAACCAAACCCAAACCAAAAAGTTATTAAAAGTATTTGAACTAAATTCACATTGCTCTATTTCAAATCGGTTCAGTTCAGTTTGGTTTGTATTTACTACCTTGAACACCACTTACCTCTAATTATTGAAACACACATAAAGGCCCAACTAAAACTATTATGATCCAATAGAAATGTGTAAATCAGTATAAATATACAAGAACATTAATAATGTAACCTAGAGAATTGCTCCAACTCTCCTTCTTCCTCTTTTATGATATTGATTCAAGAATCAATTTGATTTTGGTGTTTCTTAAATTAAGCTTTCTCCTTTAGTTTTCTTGGATCTAATAAAATTTAGTGAGCTGTATCTTAATTTCAGTTTCGACCAGCACCTGTTTTAACAACATAATAACATCCTAAATTCCTTAGCCATACACCTAATTTTATTAAGAACTTGAACGTTGATTTTGTTTCCTCTTGTGATTGGTCTGTGTCTACCTCCAACAAATTCCACCTTATGACTCTCTGCTTCTTTTAATTCAAAGCCTCTACTAAAAAGTCTCAGCAACAGACTAATATTATTCTAAAAATGTTCAAAATAGACGGAATTAATTTCAACCAATCCACATTTTTAGGCATCTTTCTTGATGAATTTATGTATTAAAAAAAAGGACGAATCAAGAATTTAAAAACTCACCAAAGAGATGGATCATATTTGTATCTGTTGACAGCTGACCAAAAAGGAAAAATATATACGATAGATGTTTGCATAATATGTGTACACGGCTACACATGTTTCATGTTTCTAACTAGTTATTCAAATTAAACTACTTTTAAGAATGTTACATCGTAAGTCATAAGTCGTACGTCGTAAGCATATATTTTCAAGATCAAATACAAATTTCAATTTTTTTTATTTTTTTTTCCGTTAATGTAGCATTTTCAACTTCAATATACTAATTCCTGTCCACATTGCTTTCTTATTATCCATGCCCTAAACAATTGCGCATTAGAAAAATTACTAGCTTACGCGAGTACGAGTAGAGTACATAATAAGTTATCTTGTCATCTTGTTATTCCAGATTTATATTTCTATCAAATATCAAGTTCAAAACCTGGGGAAATATTAATTAACAAAATAATCCCCTATATATTATAAGAAACGATTATTCCCTTTTGTAAACTTCGTGTTGATCTCTATCCATCTTTCCTAATGAAAACGCAGGCTTTTGGTATCACCTAGCTAGTTTCTATCAAGAAATGGAAGAAGAAAAATCTAATTTCAAGTTGAAGAAGCAAAACAAACTCTTTAAAACCATACTTGTGATAAGCATCAAGCCTAGCTATATATAAATCTACAGTTAATTTCTGTTTATTAAGATTTAAAGAGTTTACTAAATATTTTCTTTTTATTCAGATTTCTCTATTTGGTATTCTTTTTTGGTCAACACTCTATTTGGTATTCATCTTTAATATTCAGGAGATTACTAAAAATCATTTTGCTGAGAAGAAGGTACATAATTTTGTTATTTTCAAATCAAATGTATGATAGTCAAAATTCTCCATGAACCTTTATTTGGTGATGCATTAAAATCTGAATCTTTGACTAACTAAACCATATATAGTACTCAAAAATAAACCATATAATTATTACATTCCATAAAAGTTTTTAAAGATAAGGTCACGAGACTCACATAGTCACAAGTCACAAGTCACAACCTTTGACATCAGCCACACACACACAATATATATTCTCATCTATTGATCCCTATTCTCCATTTTTATCTCCAAGTCACACTTTCAAGAGGTTCGATATTTCTCTACTCTCTTCTTTTTTGTCTCTTTTTCCCCTAAATCCTCTCGTTGAGTTTTGTAAAATTAAAAATACACCCAGTTACATATATGTAGAAGTACACATACACGTTTATATATATACTCATACATGTAAATATATCTAGTTCAATCTTTTCATATCGCAGATTAATTACAAGAGAAATAAATTATAAACGTCTTCATTTTTTTGTTGGGTTTAATTATCTTTATCAAGTGTAGATACGGAGTCTTCTTCTTATTTTGACATCGATCTGTAGGTACTGTGTTTTGTATTAAGTCGTTGAGATGATGATATATATATATATATGCTAATCAAATGAAATCAATACAGATACACATCAAGCATATATATAAATCTACAGTTAATTTCTGTATTTCAAAGATCTAATTATTTTTTTCTACATAAACCAGCTAGTGGTGAGGATGAGATTGGGGAAGATTATGGAAGGCTTGAAGTCGAAGATAAAGACAAGAATAAGGATGCGGAAGAGATCATCATTATCATCATCATCATCATCATCATCATCATCATCATCATCATCGTCTTCTTCATCATCATCATCATCATCAACGTATGAAAAGATAGAGAAGAGTGAGAGTATGAGATTTGAGCTAAGAATCAGAAAGGCAAACAAAATTATCCAAGAAACTCTTCAAATTGCCGACTCTCCTAGATCAAGAACTTATGCTTTTTGATGTTATCTTTTAACATCCAAAATATATTCATACAATATATACATATGGGATTTGCGTGTATGCATCTCTTTATACATATCCATCTTAAAAAAACTGTACGTGTGTGAAAAGTTATATGGATGATGTGATGATGTGAATGTAATGGATCTCATATTAGCTAAAGGATTATTAGGTGACATTAATAATGGTCATCGTTCTGCTTTTTCTTTCTTTTTTTTTTTTGCTTCAAAAAAATATATTATTTCTTGATTTTACTAATTTTTGTTTTTGTAGATCAAGGAATTCTAGAGTTTGGAATCGACATTTTCATTTTAAAAATTTATCATCTATATTTATAAGGTTGCCATAGTAACGGTATTAAGATACCTTTCTATACTTGACCATATTATAGAAAAAGACTGTTATTTTGGAAAAATAAAATCAAAACATTATAATTATTTTTGCTGTTGAAACAAAATTAAAATGATTTTTTTTATATCAGCCAAGTTGCGTTTCAAATTTTTGTGGAGAATCAAACAACTAAAGTGGGTTTTTTGATTTGACCTTCTGAAAATTTTGAGACATAAACAAACAAACCAAAATTAAAACCAAGCCTCAAAGATCAAGCCTAATCTCCCACACTGGTTCTTCCATCTTATCTCCATTATCCATTTATCCGACTCATGTGTCACATTTATATAACATCGTAAAATTGATGGACATGGATTCGAATGTTCTACTGAGATGCTCATAGGAGTATACTGTAGTAAATACACTAATAAAGAAAAGTTATTTATAGAGTATAGTGCAGTAAAATAAACTAATAAAGAAAAGTTATTTATAGAGTATAGTGCAGTAAAATAAACTAATATTTTGGTCAAATTTGGCCAAAATGACTATGATTTATCGAGATTTCTTTGCATTTCATGCTATTCTTTTCGATACTAAGCTGGCTTTTTCTTTAACATGCTATTTTTCGAATGATATATATGCATGTTATTTTTATATTATCTCTGCTATTTGTTAATATCATCCGCGAAAAAATTAACTTTCTATTTACATTTTTACCATTAATTTTATGCCAGTTTTGAGCCAAAATTTGTCTCTTTTAATAGTATAAAAGTTGTAGAACTAACAATGTAGTCTTTCCAAAGCTGAAATTTAATTTCCTAGACGAGTCGGTCAAACATATCACATATGAAATGTAATATATATATATATATATATATATATATATATTGGTAACATGTTAAGTATAATATAAAATTCGTAACTAAGACTTGGAGGGATCAAATCCATGATTCTGAAGTTGTTGTTCAACTAATAATTTTCAAAATATTGTGTCACAATTTCCCTCCCCATAGTATATGGTAAAATATCACCATCTAGAAACAGATTTATCACCGACAAAAATAAACAGACAGATTTATCGAGGTTTTGTTTTCTCTTGTCAGTACATCGACTGATGTGTCTGAACCTAACAAAATTAAATTTTTAAAAGAACACTAACAATATATGAATTTTATTGATATACAATACGCAAAAATATATTCTTCAAGGCCGTTGGTTTATATTGAGAGAAGTGGCAGAGCCAGAAATTTTTTTTAACTGAGGTTAGAAAAACAGACTAAAAATAATATTTTACAAATTAAAAAAAAACTATAATTATATTCTATAAGTTCACTCATAACTTGAAATTTTTTATCATTGTTTCATTTGTTATATTCTCAAATTTTTATTTTTTGATAAAACAAATTAGACACTTATAAACGGGTCACTAATGCCATTATGTAGTGTACTTTTAAAAATTTTCATCCCAAAAAACTTATTTTTTGATAGTTAAAGAAGTAACAACATATAAAATCAATGCTAAATTCAAAAGCTTATAAACCAAATGATGTAAAAAATGTTTCTTAAAGAGGCCATAATTTAGATTTTCTTTTATTTGGCGGATAGGAAGAATAAGAGAAGACAAAGAACTTTGTTTGCTATTTTGTTTATTATTAGAAATATAATTTAGGTGTATTTGTTTATTAACCCATGTAAATCATTGAAAATTGCATTAACCTTTTGGGTTTGATCGTAACGTGAGTTTAATTTTAAAGGTATTGTGATTTTACATGTATTTAAATTAGTTTTCGATTGGATTAATGGGGTCAAAAATTAAATTTTAACTGGGTTCATTATAATTAATGTTAAAAACATGTACTAGAATTTTTGAAATGAGTAGGGTCAGCTGACCTCACTTCATATAGCGTGCTTCCCCCTTGATTGAAGGTCTAAATGGTAACAGTGAAATCTGATTGAATTTGGCAGAATTTTGGTTTTTTTTTGAACTTTTAGTGATTTTTGATAGAGTGTAGCGGAATAACTTAGAATTCAAATGGTAACAGCTGAATGTGACAGATTTTTTAAATGAATTAATTAAATAAACTAAGAATAATATTAATTAAACAATTTTAATTTTCATCAAGATTAATTAAATAAAAATAGTAAAATATTAAATATTAAATTTCATATTTTTAATAATCTTACTAAAATACATGAACTTTTTGGATACCAAAAAAATATATGAATTATTTTATATTCAGTTATTATACACAAAAATTTAAATTGTATCCATTTTACATCCATAAGTTGACGGATTTTGACAGAAAGTTTGTGTTAGGCCTGGGAAAAATATCCAAAAGGTTATAAACTCTTATATCCGAAGAATCAAAACCGAACTCAAACCAAACAAAGAACCGAATGGATAACCGAAATACAATTATATACCAAAAAATATTAATTATGTTTAGACTTGATATAACTCAATTCCAAAAGTACAACTATAAAACCAAAAATATCAATTATTTTTAGACCAAAATATCAAAAATAACCAAAATTATTAATTATATTTGTGAAAATTTAACCAAATTTTATTTACATTTAACCATTTTTTTAGTTTTTATGATATTTCGGGTATTTGAATCTGATCCAAACTCGGATGGAATCGAACCGAACATTAATCAAAAATTATAAATGCCTGATGTGTCTTAGACCCAATTAAATTCAAAAATATCAAAAGATCCGAACCGAACTCGAACAAATATCCGAACGTCCATATTTAGTTTGTTTATTATAACGGAAGAAATAATTAATATATATGTTTTTTTAATTTCTGAATCTGGCAGAATTTGATTAAATAACAAATGGTAACGGTAGAATTGTTGAATATAACGGAATCCAGCTAAATCTTTTTATGAGGTTACGATTTACGGCCTGAGTATATTCTTTCTCAATCTAAGATCAGTTTTAATAATACATTAATACATGTGATAGATCGATTAAAGATCGACAAAACTTCATCATTAAAGAAACACGAAAATGGATACTTAACAAATAGAAAAAGAGACATCGATGGAAGATTAAGTTCTTAGAAATCCATTATATGAAAAAAGTAAATCATAATTTGTGATTTAATGTACGAAAGAGAAATAAAATTGACAATTCAGAATTTCTTTTCTATTTTTTTGTTATTAAAATGGTTGATGCAATCTTAAACAATTTGACATAAGTAGTGGTGTCGTTGTTTAATTGACTCTTCATAACCTAAAAAAGAGGTTGAGACATAATAGAGGTTTATTAAGTAGGTGAAGAAACATGCATGTCCATGACTCTATACATTACTACAAACCAAAATCCCCATAACAAATCCTCTATCGTGTTCTTATTATAAACAATATATGCACAAGAAATTGAGTTTTGAATGAATTCAAAGTACTAAATACGTGTGAAGAGTGTCATGTATATTTAATAGTATTTTCTATTGAGGAAGTAGAAGAATGTATGGAGATTGGGCCATACGGTATAAATTATAAAAAGACAAGAAATAGAGAATAATATTAACACAACACTAAGATCCAACAATGTGAGGACAACTAGCATTTATCAATGACAAAAACAAGCACAATGTGAGGACAAAATCTTACCATATACTTCACCTTCCATGCATCTAACAAACCAAAGCAAGCTCTAGCTACAATTGGGGAAGAAGACAACAAATATGTTTATAAAATAAGAAATAAGATAAAAAGAAATAGGAAACTGGAAGGCACGTGAAAATGAAAACATATAAATCTCCTCAGTCTTATAAGCTTAATTGCGTCAGATATTATTTTAGTTTGATACCATCTGATTTTCTTTTTCTTAAGCTTAAAAATATTTATCTCAATTAATCAATTTTGTCTAATGGAACTTTAAGAGTGATGGTTTTATTTGTACATATAATACCAAAAAATATTAATAAAACAGTAAAAGGTTAGTTTTTTTAAAAATAGACTGAATAAAAAAACGGAAAAATCTCATAAAACCCTTAAAAGTGGCAATTACTTCTATTTTAAACCTTCAAGGTTTTTGACTTTTACTTTAAACCTTCAAAGTGAAACTTTTGTTAATTTAAACTCTCAAAGTGACATTTTGGTTCGCATCGACACTTCAGATCATGGAAAAGTTAACTGCATATCGTCTTGATTGTCATCTAACACATATATAGTATGCTTACATGGTATACATGTTAAATGTTTTGTCAACAGAGTTAATTTTCGGCCAACGGAGTTAATTTTTCCGTTATCTGAAATATTGGTATGAACCAGAATGACACTTTGAAGGTTTAAATTAGCAAAAATTTCACTTTGAATATTTAACGTGGGCGTAAAAAAACTTAAAAATTTAAAGTAAAAATATTTACCACTTTAGAGGGTTCTTATGGATTTTCCAAATAAAAAAAAAACTGGTCCTGACGTTTTTTTTTCTTTGGTTGGAAAAAGACGGGTCTCGATTTACCTTTATTTGTAGTGGATTGGAATTTTTGCAGATCTTATTGATCTGTATTGAGAGGAGCGAAAGGAAGTGAAGCATTATGAAAAATGCAAATTAAATGGTTTGTTCATTCTAGAAAAAGTAAAAAAAATCGACTACTAAGAAAATTTTCATTGACTTCAAATTTGAGATATAGATTAAGTGTCTATCGACATAAATAATCGAAGATGGGTCACACTTTCAACTTACTCTGAAATCACAGAAACTTTGTTTTAGCCTCTATATAAACTCCTCTATTTCAAAATCCAGTTCTCCATTACATGTTAACAATTTATAGATTAGACTTTAGAGTATTGGATCTAACAAAAATAAACAAAAAGGTCTCCAAGACTATACAACTACCCAAACTTCAGTCACTGGCTTAAAACCACACAAAATTTTATCTCATACCCTAACTCTCTTTGACTTGGGTGTGGATCTAGAGTCTACACCCAATTTACTAACCTATATTACTCGTGACTGTACAAATCTCTTACCTCTCATGTCAAAAAATGATAGAAAATATGACTGAGAAACGAAATCTTGTAGTTGTTAGCACATCATGCCTTATCATTTTTATCTGTTGGTTTATAGATGCTATGATCAATGTGAGGGGAAACAAACAAAAAGCCAATCAAATTCAAAACTATTTGTTTTAATCGGAAAAGGGGATCCTTGTAACTTTTAAGGAGGGTTTAGTGGGAGTTGGATTTCTATAGAGTATTGGTTCTAAAAATTGATAAAATTATTATATTTGTAGAGAGTTGTGTGTTTAAAAAAGTTTAGTTATAAAAACTTTAAGAATCTCGTCCATGATATTCTGAAAGTTGAGATTAATGAATAAAATTGCAAAGAATCCATCTTCCAATAACTCTAGATTTTATTAAAATTACAGAATCAATAATAACAAAACTTTTTGAATAACAAGAGATTTTGAATAGAATTTAAATGTGAGCAAACCAATAACCGTGGATTTTATTATGATTTTAAGAATCTAACAACCAATAAGAGGATTTTACTAAGAATATAAGAATCCAACAACCAATAAACAGTAGAATCTTAAACTTTTAAGAATCTTTCAAAATTCAATTCCCCCTAAACCTTCCTAATGATCATATATTAATAAATTGGTACGAAATTATGATTTAATCACTACTAGTATTTTTTTAAATCAAATTACTTTAAATTATATTACATTTTTTTTTAAATTATTTTTAAAATCATCACGCCAAGTAGAAAATTATCATAACTTAAATATACTTTTGGATTTAACTAATTTTATCAATTATGTTATTTGATGTTAGTCAATGCATGCTTCGAAAAGTTGCTTCAAGGCATGGGCATGAGTATTTTATGAATAATATATAATTTCATAAGTAAGTAATATGACTTTTAAAGTAATTCTAGGTGCTAAAATTGATTCTTGAGCCATAGTTACTTTTCAAATAGTTTTTGGATATATTATATACACTGACAAGGTGATAATCTGGACCACGTCAGGGGTAGGTGAATAAAAGAGGCAAGAGAAGATGCTCGATTCTTGATTGTCCTGTGAAGCCTTGTGTTTCTTTCACTCGAAATTTGGCATATCGTGTAGCTTGCAAAGTGAGGAACAAGAGATGTTATTCGTTTTTCTTGTCTCTAAAGTAATATTTATTCGTAAACAGGTTTTCTTGTCTCTCCTTGAAGTAATCTTATTCGTGTTCTTTTATAGGAGAGGTGATCATTATCGCCCAATCATCAGATCCAAATCAAACCACAGTAGAAAAGAAACTAACCTCTTTTTGATTAGTTTGAGAGTTCACATACACATGATGGATACAAGACCAGTAAATCTACCCATTCACAATCATCCACTTTCCCCTTCAGCTCGATTTCTTCTGGGTAGATGCGGGGGCTGCGATATAAAAGAATACATCTACGACGGCTACGTTTGTAATGCTTATTACTGTGATGCTATTTTCCATAAGAAGTGCGCGGAAGCACCGAGAGAGATCAACCACCCTTTCCACCCCCAACATCCCCTCCTACTGACCACCACTAACTTGAGAGATGTTTCATGTGATTTTTGTGGATATCAGCAATCGCCATTTTATAGTTGTCTCACATGTGATTTTCATTTGAATCTTACTTGTGTTGTGTTTTCATATTCACCTACTATCGAACATCCTCTTTGTCACGACCATCCACTTGTCTTGTTGGGGAAACGAGAGGAGACGGTGGGTGCTTGTGAAGTATGCATGGATTTCGTTGGATCTGCTACCTATTCATGCCTTGAATGCCATGTGTACTTCCATCTGGATTGCGCTTATCTATCAAAAGAGGTAAATAATCCTTGTCACTCCACGCACCCTCTCAAACTCATTACATCTTTTACACTTGATGCCGACATGTCCTGTCTTATATGTGAACAAAAACCAGAAAAAGTATTTTATCATTGTTCCATCTGCAATTTCATCTCTTGCACTATTTGTACCGGAAACCCACCACCCCTTGTTATTGACCACACCAAGAACCACAAACATTCACTTACTCTCTTTTCTAAAAAAATTACATTTGCTTGTGATCTTTGTAGGGAAGAAGGCAAATCCAGGCTTTATATATGTCTTCAGTGTGATTTTGCTGTTCATGGAACCTGTATTCACTTACCTGGTATCATAAACATCAATCGTCATGATCATCGCATCTCTTTCACTCATCATCTTGGCGCCGGGTATTTAGAATGTGGAGTTTGCCACAAACATATAAGTCAGTACAAGGGGGCTTATTCTTGCTCTGTTTGCCCTGACTATGCTGTTCATTCTAGATGTGCGGTGAAACCTGAGCTATGGGATGGTATAGAACTGGAAGGAATTGCTGAGGATACCATCCAAGATATCGCACCATACAAGGTGTTGGGTGATAACTTGATATGTCATTTTAGTCATGAAAAACATCCTTTAAAGCTCTACAAGGACAATGTCATTTTCATTCATGATGAGAACATACGATGTGCAGCATGTAGCCATCTAGTTGGATATAGCCCCATCTACGCTTGTGAGGAATGTTGCTTCTTTCTTCATGAAAAGTGTGCTAATCTTCCTATGAAGAAAAAACTTGTCTTTGACGTCATACCGTTCACGTTGAAAGATGATAGCGGAGTTAAACAATGCCTTATATGTACAAAAATATATAATGGTTTCATGTACACATCGCAAGAAGATAGGAAAATAGATGTACATTGTGGTTCTCTTTTTGAGCCATTCGTCCATGATGACCATATACATCCCTTATATTTTGATGTAAATAAGGATCGCCCTTATAATTGCAATGGATGCTATAAGGATAATGATGGTCCTAGCCTCCGTTGTGCTGCTTGTAACTTCGACTTGTGTTTCTATTGTGCTACTTTGCCAGAAAAAATATGGTATAGGAATGATGCGCACCCTCTCACTTTATGTTGTGGCAAAAATACAAGCAACAATAATTGGTGCGACATTTGTGAGGAAGAATTAGATCCAAGTAAATGGTCCTATACATGCTCTGATTGTGGAGCCACTTTGCATACTCATTGTATACTTGGAGATTTCTCACGTCTCATACCTGGAATAATCTTCGAAGTTATGGATGAGAAATATCAATTTGAGGTGGTTCTTAACAATCATAACACTCGGCCATTATGCATCGAGTGTGACTCTCGATGCATATCTTCCATCATCCTAAAGGATTTTGATGAAGACAATGGATATATATGTTGTAACTCATGTGCATTTGGGTATAGAAGATTGAAAGACAAAAAAAGGAATGTTTGAACTTATGTTTAACGATATATATGTTGTGGACATGTGGTTCATGTTTATTTAGTCCGAGTACATAAGATTGAGAATTAAAAAAAGTTTGAACTTATGATTAATGATAGAGTGGTTCTATCATGGTTGTATTATTTTATTTGCTTTCCTATCTTATTTCCAAAAAGTGAAAATGTAATAGATATACGTATTGTTTTTCAATAAAATTAAAAATATAGGCTCGGCGGCGGCTTGATTTTGTATAATGGATCTTTCATTACTACACCATAATATTTTCAAAACTATTAAGCTTTGTTATAACTATTCTCAGAGTTTCATTTCAATTTTTTAATGTAGACATTTTGTATATTTGACACTTAAACATATTTTACAGGTTTTCTAAACACTTTTTATTAGATCTCTATTTCTCATATAAATGCACTTTTATTTTGAACATATAAGTACACAACGTTATAGTGTTGAAAATTTCATTGTTTGGAAAACAATCTTATCTTAATTATTAAAGATCTCCATGTGTTAATTTGACTTCAAATTTGAGATATAGATTTAAGTGTCTATCGAGATAAATAATCGAAGATGGGTCACACTTTCAACTTACACTGAAATCACAGAAACTTTGTTTTAGCCTCTATATAAACTTTATTTCAAAATCCAGTTCTCCATTACATGTTAATAATTTATAGATTAGACATGGTCGTATGCATGAAGATTTCTTAAGAATATTGCATACCAAATATTAAATTTAAAATTTCAGTGTTTTATTGCGCAGCGAATCTTCCTTACGGAAACAAGCGAGGAACAGAGAAAGAAGATGGATAATATTCACACTAAGCTGAGACGACTTTCAAAAATCCAAAATCCAAATCTTTACACATACTTCAACTTGTTTTCAACAACATTGAGAAGAAGAATCAATCATTTACTCGTACTCGAATTGTACCTCGACATGAATGTATTTCCTCATGAGTTGAACAATGGACCATGTAAATGCCGCCAGAATTTGACAATCTCCTTGTGTTTTGGTTTCTGAGACAACCCCATAAATGATCAGCTTCTTCAGATTCGGGCATCTTCTCAGCAACTCTTCGACCCAGATCGAGAAAACATCGTTGATCACGGTCCATCCGAGCTCCAGTACAGTCACATTCTCCAACTGAGTGGTTCCTTGCAAACTGTAATGAGCAGCTCCGTCTTTTAAGTCGTAGCTTAATGAAAGATGGGTCAGTTGAGAGAAACCAGCAGCAATAGACTCAAGATCGATGATTTCATCGTCATCATCAAAGACCACATCCCATAGACGAAGTTTCCTCAGTTTCTGTGATCTTGATATCATCTGGTAGAACTTTGGCCAAACCATTGTGAAGTGATTGACATCAACTACTTCAAGGCTTTCGGATGTTTCCATGATATCAAGATGTATGAAACTAACATCATCGAGCTTGAAATGCTTCAAAGTCCCGTTTCCTATAAGCTCAAAGAGCTCAAGGACACAGTCTTTCATGTGCAAGAACTCAATACTATCAGCTTCCAAGATGAATTTATCCAAACTAATCCCATCAAAATAAACACTCTTCAGCGTCGGGCTGCTCAGTTCAATCGTCACTTGCGCATCCGACATTGCAATCTCAAGACTCACGAGTTCCAAACTCTCGATCATAGGGCAAGCACTGAGCAAAAGATTCAAATCCAAGGCTGAAATGCTGACATAACTCAACGAAAGGGATTTCAAACAAGGGAATCTCTGGAAACTTGGTTCAACCCCGGTAATCAAATTATGAGCCAAAACTAAAGATTCAAGCTTTTGCCTCCCACAGATTTCAAGAATGTTAACATTTGGATTGGTACGAACATTATAAGACAACCGGCGCAAAGTATCCCTTGTATACATAAGCCAAGCAATAACAGTAGCAGCTGAGAACTTGTTAGCATCATCCATCATAATCGAAAGACCTTGTAGTCCCGTGGTTTGGAAAATGGTTTGAGTTATAAGAATCTCAAGACGATTAGTTGTAAGGTCTCGATAAAACGGCCAATCAGCAGAATTAAAAGAAAGCGACTGAAGATGCTTTCGACAAGCTTCACGCCACTTCCTACATGTTGCAGAAGCTATCACAACATCTCTAGCTCCTCCGAGCCGTGACAGTATGTTTCCAATAACTTCCACAGGAAGATAATCCATATATTCAAAAGCAGGATCAAACTCTTTAGCCAAAAACTTACCTCAGACCTACACTGGTTAGATACAAAACATCAAATTACAAACAATGACGTCGTTCAACTGAAGAAGCTAACAAAATGCACAGAGATACTCAATATCATTGGTTCTTGAACCAATTTAAACAAAGCATAGATCCAAAACTTCATCTCAAGCCACTACAAGTAAGCGTTACTAACAATATATGTTCAGTCATCGAAGTCTTCGAATAAATAACAAGAATCAGAGCAAAAGAATCAGTTTGATAATCAGAGATCAAATCGAATTTCAAAGTCACGAGAATCGAAACTAAGCGAGAAATTTAATCTGGAAAATTCAATCAAACATCTGAATCAACAAAAGAAAAAGAAAAAAAAACATCTGAATCAACCAATCGAAGAAATAACAGAGATTGTTAAAAAAGATTTGAAAACGGATCGATGAAGCAAAATCAAACATGTGCACACCGATTTCGTTCTCCGGGATGAAAAAATAGGCCGAAGACGGTGGATCTGCGAGGAAGAAGAAGGCGATCTGATGAGAGATTGAGAAGAAAAGAGGAGACGACTTGAGTTTTTTTTTTTTTTTTTCAATTTTCACTCAAATAAAAGAAATTAATAATTAATATTATTTGGGTGGTGGGGCCCCATAAATCAACGGCATCCAACTAAACGAGACTTTTTTTTTCAGGAGATTTGCTTTTCTGCTATTTATTGTTTAAAGTGACTTTTTGTTAGCCAGTTAGATTCCATTGGAAAATTTTCACTGAATTTTAAGTCCGTTTTATTTTTAATTTAATTCGGTTCAATTTGTCTGATTGAAGAATATATCAACATATAATATAATAAATTTCAATTTTGTTAATTGTTATAAGCACGTAATATATGCAGAAGCAGAAGTAGATTGATGCATAAATTCTGTGAACATCCACCTATTTTGTGATCACTATTTCACTTGTTTCAGCTTATTTAAAGACCAAAAAAATTGGGAGATACTACTATATTGTTACTATCCATCGTTACAATATCAAAACATTATGATGATATATTTTTAGTAGCCACGGCCCTGGTAAAGCCTCTGAAGATCCTTGCAATGGTTACAAGTCCAAGGAAGCAAATAAGGGTCTAAACAATAAGAGTGGATCCGCCGGAAATTGCAGAGGTGACATCTGATTAGAAGATCCTCCGGCTCAGTGAGGTAGCATCTGCTGCAAGCCGAAGCTCGAGACTGCAGAGAAAATAAAAAACAAGAAGAATGTTGTTGCAATCAAGAACAAGTAGAAACTCAATTTTCTTGAGAATTAAAGAGATAAGGTTGCAGTACCAGTGGATTGAAACCATGTCTTTCTACTTCTTCAGGGAGTACTACAAGAATGTTGTTTGTTGAAGATGGGTCAGGTACTGTTTGTGAATATATCTTTTGATCGCAAGATCCAGCTTCTTCTATCTTTGTGATGGTTATGAAACTGGACTTGCACAATGGACATGTTGTCTTCTTTCTTTCTGAGACCTGTAGATATAAATATGATAGTTGTGCATCATTACAGTATCTGGATTTTAGGAGTTAACTTTGGAAGGCAAAGATAAACTCACCAAACGGTCTGCCCATTGCTGGATGCAAGAATAACAAAACCTGTGGCCACAAGGGAGAATGCCTCTACTGGAACTGAACTCGGTCCAGCATATGATACAAGAAACTTGTGCAGAAGCCTTCTCAGTTGCTTCTGTATTTTCGGGTTTGTTGTTGTTTGACCCATCATCTTGCGGTTTTGTCTCTGCATTATGTGATCTTGGGCGTTTTAATACAGCTGAATGACTCCAATTCTCAGACTCCTCTATTTCATCTACATCCCAGTTTTGTGTTGTAGAGTCTCCAGGATGTCGAAGAGCTGATGTTTCTCCTGGTTCGAAAACACAGTCCTTCACGTTTTCATCATCAGGCTCTCTAGGATCCTGAGTCTTACTTCGGTTCTTATCAGAATTGTCAAGACAGTTATTATCAAATTCCTCATCAGATTCAAGGTTGATAAGATTACTGCTAGAGCGTTGCTTCACTAACCGCCTCTTTCCTTTCACTGAAGATTCTGCAAAGCCACTGTTTTCCTTGTCTTCAAAAATATTACTTGGCCTCTTTGTTCTTAATCGCACTGAGTGTCTATTTGCTTCTACATTCTTCTGAAGAGGACAACAAAGGAGCCCAGAGACAGAAAAAAAAAACCAAACTTATTATACCATACATAGAACAGTGATGCAAGTAAGCATTTCTATTCACACAGACTCAAATGCTTCTTTCTACAATGATAAGCATTTCTATTCACACAGACTCAAATGCTTCTTTCTACAATGAACACCTATAGCTAATCTTCGTAGCTATATCACAATATGAAAACTAAACCTGATGAGGATAAGATATTACCACATCGATCTTTTAAATCATACAGAAGCTATGCAAACATGATAACGCTATTCTGATCATTTATTTAGACACATAAGAATACCACACAAAACGTTCGTAATATTACTTAATTCAATAAAAAAGCTAAACTGATACGTGGAAGATGAAGAATAGAAAACTGTAGGACTTCAGATTCGACTTGTATCTAAGCAAATAGTTAATAAGAGAATGAGGATTACCTCTTTCAACAAGACAGAGTCCATCCAAGTGGCAAGCTCAGATGTAGAGCCACTCCTGCTTTCTTCACCCTTACTAAAGTATTTATCAAAACTTTGGGCAACCTTATTCACTTTCTTAGTGACTTTAGCTTCCTCAGAAACCGCAGGAAGCTCAATCATCAAAGATCCAACCTCTTCCCCACTGAAAAAATTACTCTTAAAAGACTTAATCAATCATCTATTAAGAACCAAGAATCTATCCTACACATTTCAAATAAGAAGACCAAACAACAATAAACAAACCTTTCAAACATATAAGGCGCCTCGGATACTCGCCTCCCTTCCCTTACGCATTCTTCCACCCATTGATGATTTACTACTATCGTATTGAACTTTTTAGCAAGATCATACTTTTTTCCCTCAAATTTCCAACACACCTACACACATAACCAAAAGGGTATGACTTTGTTTCTCCATAGTAGTTAATCTCATACCAAAAAACAGAACAATTTAAACAAACCAAATGTGTAATAGATCTTGACATTGCCCCAACATAACTTGCTCCAGAATGAGAGATAAGCTTGATGAGCTTGAACCTCTCAGAGCCATGATAACCACTGACAGTTGCAACCACATCTTCCATACCTACAATCGCCAGAGCCACAAAAATCTGAACAATTGGGTATGAAACCAATAACTGGAGATCCAACAATTTCTTTAAAATCACATTCTGCGACTAAAACCCAATATCTCCGAGAGGATCAGTATTGGGAAAGCTTAGTTCTTTCGTTGAGAAATTGAATTATATGTACCAAATGGATCAGAATTGCTAAACCCTAAAATTTAAATCGAGGTTAGTAAACCAAATTACAGCAATTGAGAAATCAAAACCTAATTACAAAAAATCGAACAGTGTGAAACCCTAGAAATTGCAAATTCTTTAGTCGAGCAAAATTTACCTGGTCTAATTGGTACAAATTTGCAGCGAATATACCTTTTGTTTTAGGAATCTGTCGCATATGTCTCTTCGTTTGCCTCAACTCTTACTCTTTCTCTCTTCCCGTTCTTCTCATGCTTGTTATTGTAAAGACGAAGAACAATGGAAGCAAAGGAGAAGCCAAAATTAGATGAAAAGTGTGGCGGGAATTCAAAAATATTTAGTATTTTACCTCTGTTTCAACTTTTGAACCATACGTAATTTTAATCCTTTTTGAAATTTTTTATTTTATATGAATGAATATAGATATGGATTAGGCTTGGGTTAAGGAATGGGCATTTCGATTTCAGAATTATAGTTACTTTTTCTCAAATTCATTTTTGCTGTCGCCTAGATCAATTATTTTGGCAAAAATTGAAATATGTCGAGCAATATTTTATACAATGTCGTTTGACATATTTCAATACAGTAGAAACTTTATAAATTAATACTCGATAAATTAATAACCTCTATAAGTTAATAAATTTTGTTAGTTCCAAGTTGAACCAATGTAATAATTAACAGAATTCGATAAATTAATAAGATAATATTTTTTAAAAAATCTTATGTAAATATATGGTCTCATCAATATCATAAATTAATAATCATATAATTTTATAACATATAAATAAAATATTTTAGTAAAATATGATTCTAGTATTATTTGTTTATTCGAAAATTTACATTTTTGTTGGAGTTTATCTCTAATGTGTTCTTGCTATATCAAAAACAGTTAGTATTATTTTCTCAAATTACATCCAAAAATTATGAAAAAATTTATATGCGATAATTTTTTTCTTAATGTCTTATGCGACTAAAAATATCGAAGTATTGTCTTCAACTTCTTATTTTAAATAGATTTTTTTAAAAAAATAGAAAACTCTCTTTATAAATTATTAATTTATCGATAAATTAATATTCTTTATAAATTAAGAAAATACTCTGGTCCTAACATTATTAATTTATAGAGGTTTTACTGTATATGCATCGACTAGGTTAATTTTTTTGGTTTTATAAAGGATTTTAATTAACACTTTTTGAGTCTGATTGGTAGCATGAAGTACCATTGATTTATGTTGAGTTATAGGCATAACTCAAAGATAAATCAAAATGTTATCAATTATGAAATTTTTAAAAACTTTAAAGTTAAGTTTGAGTTATGAATGTGTTATGGTTGATTTACAATTTTGATATATGCCTTTTGTAAAATTGTTAACTCAAATGATAACTCAACATCAAGCCCGGCCCTGGGCATAGGCCCAACAAGCAGGTGCTTTAGGCAGCAGATTCTATAAAAAATTTTAGGGGCAAGAATTTAAGAAAGATGTCTTTAGTGTAGCGGTTAAATAGCTTATGGTTTTAACTTTGGAGTCACATGTCCGATTCCATTAATGCACATAGGCAATTTTTTTTTTAATTCAGTTTCCTAATAAATTTAGTTAGGGTGTACTAGCTTTAATAACATTTAATTATTTAATAAATAATTAAACTAAGAAAAAGAAATACCTAATTCTAATTTCTTCGTTAGACTTAATGCCAGAGACGATTCAACTTCATCAAACACCACCATCACCACTGAAACTGGCAAAACACCATCATCATTCATCACCACACCAGATTCACCACCAAATCACTTCTTCTCTACCTTAGATCTCCAACGCCAATTTCTCTTTACTCCTCTGTTCCAACTTCCAAGGTAAGGGTTTGTCTTCTTCTCTTTTCTTCTTCATCAAGTTTTGCTCGATGATATCTATAGAACAAGATCTAGTTGAGAAGCTCGACTATCCAAAATTGATTAATGAGTTTGCAGGAAAGAAAGCAAGGATGATTATCTTTTATGAGAAGAAAAATTAAGATTTTGTTTTTGTTTATTAGACAAACTATGTTTCAAAGATATTTTCTGTCGCTTTGACTTGGTTTAAATGTTTGAGTTTTTTTTTATATATGGGACATCAATTTTTTGGTTTGCTTTAGGCATCAAATAAGTCCGGACCGGGCCTGCTCAACATCATGAAAAATCTCATGTGGTAGAGTTGATTTCATAATTTTAATATATTTTTAACGAAGGGTTTGATAATTTATGGGTATAACTCAAAGATAACTCAAAAATATTACCAATTATGAAGTTTTTGATTTATTGGTCTAGTGATGCAATTTTGATTTTTTCATACGGAAGGAATAAATTAACTCAACCCCTATTAGAATTCACTCAGTAGTCTTCAATTTAGTTGTAATTTTACTAAAACCAAATAAAAATTAAGCCATCCATATAGATATGGTCATGACCTGGAGTTTCAACCCAATTTCAGCATTACACTGAGAAGACAGTGAAACAAACGCTAGGAAATAAATAAAAAAGTATCCAAAATACTTTGTCCCAGTTCTCCTTAGTATCAAACCCTCCGCAGGGGAATCGCTGATGCCTTCTATGTTCCTGTTCTTCAGGCCCATCAAAGTTTATGGGAGACAATGCTGAGATCAACCTCATCCTCGGTGGTATATATGGCTCAACAAGAAATGTTGTTATGGGTTCACATGTACTCATCACTACCTATAAATGATTATAGCAAAGCTAAACTAGATGTATAGACAACAAAACTACAAACAATCGAAGACAAACAAATCATTCAACAAAATTTTCAACAAAATTTACCTGTTTGTCCAACTGTTCTTTCATAAAAATGACAACTTCAGAAAAATCCTGTGGCGATGCAACCAAACAACTTTCGTCATGTTTTCTAAACAGGCTATCCGATTTCTCCACAAGGTGCATACATAAAAGCCACTATTCCTTCTCTATTAGCTTATGGAGATTAGTATCTCTGTCAATGTAAACACAATATAAGTAAGAGCAGTAATAAAATTGTTGAGTTAAGGTTATACTTTTCTCAATCTAACATTAAGCAACAAAAAATAAGACTAACAAAAAAAAAATTAATGTTACTTGAACGATTCTCATAGGCAACAACTCTTTGTCAGAACGCCTAAAGTGTTCCTTTGCAAGGCTTTTAGAGTTTTTTTTGTTTGTTTAAGAGATATATATATATATATATTTAATAATGTACTCAACTTGTACAATAAAGTCTCTTAGAGTTGTACTCACTAATCTTCTTCGGAGCCAGTTTTTTACAATGAAGCTACACAAAACACGGATTTAAAATCAATAAATCTCACAGAACAATGAAGAAGAAGAAATCGATGATTTAAACCAAAAACAGAGAGATTTCAGACTGATAAAGATGAGAATTATTCATTTTTGATGTCGCCTAGATTAATTATTTTGGCAAAAATTGAAATATGTCGAGCAATATTTTATACGACGTCGTTTGACATATTTCCATATCAAGTATGTTGATTTTTTGGTTCTATAAAATATTCTAACTAACACTTTTTGAGTCCGATTGGTAGCATGAGGTACTATTGATTTATGTTGAGTTAGAGGCATAACTCAAAGATAACTCAAAAATGTTACCAATCATGAAGTTTTTGATTTATTGGTCTAGTGATGCATATTTAAATTTTTCAAAATACTGATTAATCATGTATCCCCTGACTAATAATAAAAATACATTTTAATCATTTGTTTTATGACTAAAATATATGAAAACATGTGGTTATGTTAGGTAAATGAAGAATTAAAAAAAAAATCGCTCGATCTTAAGTATCAAGATTTTGGCATTCGTTAACAAAAAAATAAAAGAAAAATTAAGTTTTTGGCATTTTAGAAGCCTCTGAGAATCCAAAATCTGTCACTGCTAGATATTGACATATATTGGTAAGATAAAGTTGTAAAGTAGTACTTATTAGTCACAGCGTAAAAAACTTGATCGGTCGGTCAATCGAAGTCTGACAATTTATGTAATGACAAGTTTACAAATATTTAAAAGATAAATATCACAATCATACATTGATACCCATGGGATTAGGGAAAAAACAAAAGACACAGAAAATCTGAAAAAGAAAAAACATGATTAATGATATTTGAAAAAACATGGTTCTATAATTTTTTTTTTGTTTTTAATACTTCATTTACCTAACATAACCACATGTTTTCATATATTTTAGTCGTAAAACAAATTATTAAAATATATTTTTATTATTAGTCAGGGGATACATGATTAATCAGTATTTTGAAAATTTTAAAGATGCTTCTCAAAAATAACTCAAAAATATTTTAGTCGTAAAACAAATGATCAAAAATGTTACAACGACGATGATTAGTTAGGGGATACATGATTAATCACTATTTTGAAAAATTTAAATATGCTTCTCTACATCACATAGATTCCACCTCACTTTGTTCTTCTCCGCTTCTTACTCTTCTCCGAGAAATATGGCTGTCAAATCAATGACTACAACCATAAAGATCACCAATAAGATCAATTCAAAGGACGATGAGGCAAAAACAGATATCGAGTCTTAGATTCTTACGGCGATGATGTTAAGAGTTTGGATTTTATCTCATTTCCCTTTGATAGTGATCTTTGTTGAAATTGGCGAAATGAAGCGGAAAAATGATAATCTAGGTTTTGTAAATTGCGATTGTTCTAGTAGCCATTGATTTCTGCATAGTAAGGTGAAAAATCAAAATCAGTTTTTGGTGATAATGTTAAGAGTTTGATTTTTGTAGCTCACTCACCTTTCAGTGTATGCGGAGATTGCTGGAGAAAAACCCTAATCTCGATTCTACATTTCCAAACCAGATAAACTATAAAGACATGAAATTTCTGGTGACGAGAACGAAGTCACAGTAGCAGATAAATCAATATAAAGAGAAGACAGAGAAGGGTGGGAATAGAGTATCATGGGAGAACTCCGGTAAGTCTCGATGGTGTTGAGTGCGAAGCTATTACCAATGAATTTAGCTGAGTCGGGGACGGAGAAGCCACATTTAACTAGCTGGTCAAATTAACCACTCTTAACAAGCCACGTGTTTGGAATTTTGTTGACCAAACTGACTAATTAACCTGGTAACGAGTGGTCAAAAACGTGATAAACAAATGTCTAGCTTTTTAACAAAACCTAAAACGGATCTTTTTAACCTTTCTAAATAAAATCGTTTTAGTAGCTAAATAATTGTCACCTAGAGAAGTCGTATTAAGAGTTAGAGATTTTTAAATATTTTTTTCAAATATTAATAGTCATACAAAATTTGACATTAACCATAGCAAAAACATACCTGAACCAAATGTTGCTTAGTAAAGCTCTTATGCACATCCAAATCATATATCTCCAATTTCAAATATTTCTCCAGCAACCTCCGCACACTCTCAAAGGTGAATGAGCTACAAAAAAATCAAACTCTTAACATCATCACCAAAACCTAATTTTGATTTTTCACCTTACTATGCAGAAATCAATGGCTACTCGAATCATCGCAATTTACAAGACCTAGATTATCAATTTTCCGCTTCATGTCACCAAATTCAACAAAGATCACTCTTAAAGGGGATTGAGATAGAAAACCAAACTCTTAACATCAACTCCATAAGAATCTGAGACTTGATAACTGTTTTTGCCTCTCCGTCCTCTGAATTGATCTTATCGGCGTTCTCCATGGCTGTACTTGTTGATTTGTCAGCTATGTTTCTCGGAGAAGAGTAAGAAGCGGAGAAGAACGAAGTCAGGTTGAATCTATGTGATGTAGAGAAGCATATTTACATTGGTTAAAAAGACTGATTAATCGTGTATCTTCCTGGCTAATCAATCATCGTTGTCACCGTTCTCGACAACATCTCCATGGGATGCTTTCCTCGTCATCAAACATTTGATCATCTGGCTAATCGAAAGTGGAAGGATTGCGTTTGTGACGTTAAAGCTTATAACGTTAAAGCTTATGGCTTTATGGGAAGTTGAACAGAAGAGATGATTGAAAGATGTGAAGTTAAACGTAAAATATAGGAAGTAGTAAAAGTTGGAGGGCAAAGGATTCGGTTCAACAACGATGATAAATGAAAAAATAATATGATGTGCTGATGTGTCATGGAGGGGGATACTGTCATGTCAGGTCCTTGTGAGACTCACTAAGTCTTTATATATATATATAAATAAATAATAGGTTGCAAATGGTGAAATTTTAGATGAATGAAAATAGTTGAATAAACTATTTATCTAAGTTTTCACTATTTGGAATGAAAAGAGTATAAAAATCATTCAACTTATTCAACAAATTTTTTTTGGAAAATAAATAAATTACAAAAGAAAATTATTCAACTCATTCATCAATTATTTTTTAAACATAACTCATCTATTATTTTGCAGATGAATGAATGGAATAAGATTATCAACTCAAAATTTTCATTCATTTTTTCAACTTATTTATCTACAAGGCAACCATTTTCACAATAGGTAAATTTGGTGAATACCCGTATTTACGTGCATATTTTTTTCGTCATCTCAAATTTTATTAAAATCTTAAAAGATACAAAACCAACAAAAAAATATATTTTCGATTGCAAAACCAGTAAAAGCAATATTTTACCGAAAGTAAAAATTTATGAAAGAAAAACACATGAAATTGAAAACCAAACACTATTAGAGATAAACACCGTAAATGTAACAAAATAAAAAATTGACTTGTATGGAAACCACTATCAATAGCTTCTTCTAGTTGTAACCGATGACTCATAACAAAGTAACCAAACCTACAGATTTTATCTTTCTCTAGGAGATCTTTTGAAAGAAACTTACTGAAAAGTCATGAACTGATCAAAACTTCGGTAATAAATTCTTCCACTAGTGATGGTGTACCTCGCAAATCTTTAATTCTCTTAGCTTCATTATCTAACAAGACATAACTTCAAAAAAATCAGTAAAACTGCGACTTTGAAACGCCTAGAAAGAAGCCTCTGAATAAATCAGATCTCGATCAGATCTATTTTGTAAAGACAAATGAGCAAAATCAATCCAAACCGAGTAGAATCGTTCTCATATGACTGAGAAATGCAAAAGATCGAGCCCGTGAGAATCCAAAGCAACCTCCACTGATGAAAATAAAGAACCTGCAAACTTAAAATCAACCAACCAAAAACTAAGCCAATTTATGCAACTGTGAAAGTTGGAGCCGAGCATCTAGATCTAGAAATTCAAATCTGAAAACGAGAAAACATGATCAACAATAGAACTAAAATAGCTAGGAAAGAATGAGAGATTGAAAAGAGCGAGGCCGACATCACACATACATTATGAAGACGATGTTTGATGCTAGCGGCCGCCAAGCAAATTAGGGTTTGAAAGCTCTTTCTTTACCGTCTTTGTTCATATTGTCTTTTAGATTTTATTTTTACGTATGTTAGGACCCCATATCGAAAGTTTAAAGAGACCAACACTAGCATATAAAGGATATGACCCAATCCACTTATTGCCAATTGATTTTGAGTTGGAAGCCCATTAACCTTAACATTGTATTAAAGCCTAGTTTATTGACCCAAATATGGTGGTCCAACAATAGCTTATTAACGGTTCTAAAGTGGGATTCGATTCAAGATGGGCTGATAAGAGCCATAATCTCCAGTGGACTTGTTAGGATCACACATCAGAAGTGCAAAAGAACCATCACTAACATATAATGGATATGAGCCAAGTCATTCATTGTCAATTGATTTTGAGTTGGAAACCCATTAACCTTAACAATATTTTTTTTGTCAAACTCATTAACCTTAACAACATATTAAGGGAAACTAAGAAATATTCACTAATTTAATCTTTAGTCAATTTGACATTTTAATAACTACTTATCTTGTAAGAAAAAAACAGAGTAGAAAATAGTAAAAAAAGGTAGAGTGAATCAAGAGTAGTCTAGGGGTGGGCGTTTCGGTTTAAGTTCAGATTCGGTTTGGTTAATTCAATTTAAAAAACATAACTCTAACCAAACTCAACCGAAGATAGTTTGATTTGGTTTGTATTCAGTTTGGTTTATATTCGGTTTGGTTATAGCTCGGTTCGGTTTTAGTTGAGTTGAAAAAACAAATCAATTGATATAATACAAAACTAAAAATATTCTCTAATATATAGAAACATAAGCAGTAAGTAATTATAAACTCAATAATTCAAACAAACATATAAGAAATAAACTATGAAAAAAACTAACAAAATTAAAAACCAAGCATATATAAAAATAAAAAAAATTAACCACACAGGAAAAAATTAAATCAAACGTAGTTAGATGAAAAACCAACAAACTGCGTGACATCACGATTTCTTCCATCGATATTATCAAGAAAGCTTGCAACTAAATTATAGATCAATGACTATTCATCTTTTCACAACGAACTAATCACTCTATTACACATAAATGATAAAACTAATATATGTAAAAGATTATATCATTACCTCTTATCCCACTAATCATGGAATCTGATTCTGGGACGGAGACTAAAGAGACAAAATAACAAACGTAACAAAGTGGGATTAGTAATATGGATTACACAATATTATTCATATTTTTAATTAATTAATTAAAGAAAAAATAACTAGAATAATCTTTAATAGAAATTTAATTGTTAGTTTAACTTAAGAAAAAATAGGGTTAAGTGAGTTTTTTTAATCACAAAAGCACTCCTAAAATTAGAAAAAACCTAATTACAAGAGTGTCATTATCAATTAATACAATATCAATATTTATTTTATTTTTTTAAAAATATAAATATTTACAATTTTACTGTTGAAAGAAAAATCTGCGAAATAAATCTGCGGCTCAACTCATGATTTTTGCAACCAAGATCTTTTTTGCAATTCAAAGTTCATGTTCGTGCATAATTCATGAATTTGAGAACATGTTTATGCATACTAATGGTTTGATATGATCTTTATATAAATTTCATACAACAAAATTATTTTATAAATTGATATAGTTTTTACTACTGTTTTATAATTTTATGAATAAACAAAAACTGCAAATTTATTGAATTTTTCACATAATGCAAATTTATTTAACTACACAGTTTACAACATACTCTTTGTCAACATAATCAACTACAGAATGTTATCTATTTTTTCACAAAATGCAAATTTGTTTCCGGGTCAGGTTTAAAGATACTGTAAATATAAATTGAATGCAGATTTGTTTAACTATGTAATTTAGCTAAATAAAACCTTCAATTTATTTATTTACCGTATATTTAACCCGACCCGGGAACAAATTCCGGCTTTTCTCCTCCGACTTCAACAGATCTGAAATCAAATATTCCGACTCTTTCTTTCGTTTTCCTCCTCAACTCAACCTCCTTGCTTCGCTATGCTTCTACAGTGCTAATGGCCAAGAATAATGCGAGTGAAAACGTTCCTCTGTCGCGATTCGGCGTTCTCGTCGCTCAGCTTGAGTCGATTGTGGCCTCAGCATCACAGAAAAACCCTGACCCTCTCTTCTGTTTCGAGATCCTTTCTGATCTTATTTCCGCCATCGATGAAGAGCCCAAGGTCTTTTCTTTTGATCATTCTTATATTTGTCCGTTTCGCTTTCAATCTCAAATAATTCTCACTAGTGTCGTCATTTTTGCATCTGAAAATTAGAATGATCATAAACATTGATCTGAGATCAACTAGTAGACTTCTTAGCTTCACAAGACCATTGCTTTGTTCTTTAATTTAGCGTCGTTGCACGGATTTATGGTTTTCAAAAGAAAAATGTGAGCACAGCCTTTCATTTGTTATAGATTGTCCGCAGTAGTTGAGCTTTCGTTATGCAACTATCGTTTCTAGATATATATTCAGGTTGAGCTTGATTCCTTAGAGAACTGTGAGGATACATTTCTAACTAGGAACGTTACATTTCAAGAGCCTTTCTGTAGTTAATTGTGTATATATTTATGGCATTTGTTTGATACTTGGATGTCCTCTATCTGATGGGTTTTCTTTCGATGATCATGTTATGTCAGGAGTCTTTATTATTATCGCAAAGAAAATGCGAAGATGCCTTGTATTCTCTAGTTACTCTTGGTGCTCGGAGACCTGTACGTCATCTTGCCTCAGTGGCTATGGCGAAAATAATATCAAAAGGTGATAGTATTTCGATATACTCTAGAGCTAGCAGTTTACAAGGGTTTCTTTCGGATGGGAAGCGGAGTGATCCTCAGCGAGTTGCAGGTAGGTTGTATTTTTGTAAAGGTTACTGGCAATCTGTTATTGAGAAGTTATTGTCATTTAATATTTTAAATACTGTAGGTTATAGTGGTGTTTTGGGATAATGATTTAAATTTTTCAGTTTTGTTTTGCATTCTATCGAGCACAACAAGCACCCATATAATTCATAAAGTTTATCCATGCATTTTGTTACAGTCTCTCTTACTGAAAATTGTTGTGGAAGTTACTTCTTTGTGTTCCTAATTTTATAGTTAAATTTTTTTCTAGGTGCTGCCCAATGCTTAGGAGAGCTGTATCGTCATTTTGGGCGAAAAATTACTTCTGGCTTGTTTGAAACAACAGTTATTGTGACAAAACTAGTGAAGTTTCACGAGGTATTGTGGTTCAATTTTACGATTCTCTAAGTTCTTGCTGTCATTTGGAAGAGTAATTGATTGGCTTAGCAGAAATATATGTAATCTACCTCGATGGATCATAACTTTTATCGTCGGCCGAGTTGGACTAATTAGAAAGACCTATACGCTGTGAAAATCTCAAATAGGTATGGGATCTGTGGCAGTGAAGGCACTAAAACTCTGCAACCTTGTTACTGTGTCTTAGTCTGTATGGTAGATATGGTTTGGTACAAACCAATTTATGCCTTTTCCTAGTCTCTGAATCTGCTGCCTCAGTTTTTCAGTCATTGAATGTATTTCCACCTAGCTATTATTATGTGGAATTTTATTGAAGAAACTTGGGGACATCAAAGACAGCTGACCTGTGTTACTGCAGTTATTTGTTATTTATTTAATTCTGTGTCGTTTCCCTTGTTTTCAGGATTTTGTGAGACAAGAAGCCTTTATCTTGCTTCACAATGCTTTGGAAGGCTGCGGTGGTACAGCTGCTGCCTCTGCATATTCAGAAGCATACCGTCTAATCACAAGATTTTCTACTGTGGACAAATCATTTGTAGTGAGAATTGCTGCTGCTCGTTGTTTGAAGGCCTTTTCTAACATTGGAGGACCTGGTCTTGGTACTAGTGAATTTGATACTTTAGCCTCTTACTGTGTCAAGGTCAGTATGATTTGCTAGTGAAACCTATATGTGTTTAACTCGCTCTTCTTTCTATTTCTTGGTGGGCTGATGTCTATCTCTAAATATATATTTACCTCTGTTAACATAGGGTATTGAAGATTCGGAATCATCTGTCCGGGATGCATTTGCAGAGGCTTTGGGCTCATTGCTTGCGCTAGGAATGCATCCTGAAGCTCATGTAGGCTTATCTCACTAGTAATTTTCTTCCTTCTGGTCTTCATAATTTTGTGGTTACGGTATTTGGTTTTCGTTTGTTAGGTCCAACCTAGAGGGAAAGGTCCATTTCCACCAGCAAAGAAACTGGAAGGTGGTTTGCAGAGGCATCTAATTTTACCCTTCACAAAAGGTAGCGTTATGACTTATGAGCCATTGGAGACAGAATTGCAAGCCATTCTGACAATATGATGACATATTATAGTTGCAATCATGTTGTGCCACACACACCGTTTTATACCCTTTTCTATGTTGCCTTTGAAATTGTGGCAGAACATTTTTACTCTCTATAATACAGCCACTGTATGGAGGCATGCACAGTAAGAATGAGAAAGCAGTTCCAATGGCTCTCATAGTAAAAGCAAAACATACCTGATTAGTTATTTTAGAATAATTTTATATGGCCTTATGGTTCTGACCTCTTAAAAAATACGGTTTTTATTACAAAATTTCTGTGTATAAACTTTTGATTCATTAACTCTGCGGACTTGGGATGTGTATACATTTTTTTTTTCAAGTAAATTTTTTTTTTCTGCATAGCACTAATTTTTTTTTCCGTTATTAAAAATTACTTAAATCGCAGCTGTTGGATCTCGGGCAAAGAGTACGCGGTTTGGTTTGGCTCTGTCATGGGTGTTCTTTTTACAGGTAAACAAACGCTGGAAGTTATAATTTTTTTTGTTTTGTCCTTGTGAGTAGATTAGATCTTGCATTTCAGACTGACATGAAGACGTATTATCATTAACATTTATATGGGCATTTTTCGGAAAGCACACCAATTCTTATCAAGAGTTATATCTGCATACTGCCTATATTGCCATATCATAAGACTGGCATTTTTCTTCTTGTAGAATCTATTCCTAGAGTCTTGTGATTATTATATTCAGGCTTTTTTTCCATACATATCTCCAACTCAGCACCATGGCCTTGTAAACTTATAAAGTGTTGAATTAAATATTGCAGGCTATTAGGATAAGGTATTTGGATTCAGATGGTGAGCTTCAAGACTATTCTTTGCGTGTCATGGACATGCTGCGGGGTGACTCCTCAATTGATGCCCATGCAGTGGTACGTGATACTTCTTTCATTTCCTTGCAATTCCAACATTGTTATTTTGTCTTGGATAATTTTTCTTACATACATTCTTCTATCGTTCAAAATTTGGCCTTGCAACTTTAATGCTATGTTGGGAATCATTCATAAATATTTTCTGCATAGCTTGAAAACAAAGAGGAGACATTGCTAACTCTTATGAAAATATCAGTGATGTTCTGCTGGATCCAATTTCTTAATGTATATTCTGAATTTTGAAGGCATGTGTTCTTTACATCCTACGGGTTGGCGTAATTGATCAAATGATGGAATCAAGCCAGAGAAGCTTTTCGGTTTTTCTCGGAAAGCAGGTTTTGCCGTTTAACTGAACCACTCTTTGTCCCTGCAAGTTAGAGTTACATATATTCAACCTTTTTATTTATGTTTCTACATCACGATCGAGTAAACTTTTTTATTTATGTTTCTACATCACGATCGAGTAAGTTATTTCTTTTTTTCTGAAACAAATGCAGCTCCAGTCTTCAGATGGTAGTCCATCAATGAAAATTGTTGCTTTGCGGGCTTTGTCATACACGTTGAAAACACTGGGAGAGGTGAGGCCGATACTGCGTAAATTCTTTTAATTTATATTTTCATGAAACTTCTGTTTTCTTTAATTTAATGATGAAGCGTTTAAGGTCATTTTTTAATTTGCCTGCCTGCAGGTCCCTCATGAATTCAAGGAATTTTTTGATGACACAGTGGGTGCAGCATTGTCACATTTCTTGGACCTTGTAAGCTTTCACATATCTTGTTTTGTAAGTTACTCTCAACATGAGTCCTCTTCACCCCTTTTTCTTTTCTTTACAGCATTTATCAAATAATTCTATTTTTTTTTCAGCATCCCGATGTTCTTATCTTTTTCAATCTTCTAGACTCCGATGTCCAATCTTTTTTATCTACATATTTCTTGTTTAGTACCTACAATTGCGCTGAAAGACATGTTTTGTTTGCACTTCTTGCTACACCGGATGTCAAATTGTTTCATCTGCTCTGAAACTTTGTCCATCAAAAGATAGGTAAAGAAAACCTTACTGAATAGAAATGGAGGGTTGGAATAAACCTTTATTCACAGTAATCAATAGGTAGGAAAAAACAACATTCATGCAGAGAAATAGAGGGTTGGAAGAAATCGTTATCACAGTGATTTCTGATTGCTGTTCTGACTGTAGTAGGCTAGTAGGTTGATATATTGAATTTCCGGACTTGTTTTTGTGCAGCATTTATTAATTTTATCTGTCATGCCAATTTGAATGTCTGCGTGGGTCAAAGGACAACCTAAGGGTAATTGTTAATGCACAATTTACAAAGTTAACTTGGTTTCTTCAGGTACGTGTTGAGGCTGCTTTGACTTTACGTGCATTGGCTGAGGTTGATCCCACCTGCGTTGGTGGGTTGACTTCTTATGCTGTAACCACTCTTAATGCTTTACGGGAAAGTTTATCCTTTGAAAAGGTAATACTAGTTCTTCCAATTCATGTCAACTGAGTTAGGTTTTCTTCTTTTAGTTTGATTATGTCACATTTATATTTCTTTGAGTTTCTTGTGAGTTTGCTATGTGTATTTTTAATTCCATATTTAATTACACATGCATGCATGGCATGCTGCATTTGTAATTCTACTGAAAATTCTATCTGAAATAAACAAAAGATTGTGGGCATGACATGATCTGGCACATCTTAGTATTGTATGAAAGGTCTGGCACAAAAAAGCAATATTGATGAAGATGTGAAGTGCATTGTGATCTGAATGCAAAACAAGAAAGTCTATCAGTGATAATGAATATGGTGAAATTGAAGATCAATATCGTGAAAGACATCACAGTTAATGCTTATGACGTCCTTGGCCCTCATCTAATTGAAATTTATTAATCTTTAAGTCTTTATAAATATACATTCTCTATTGTAAGCAATTGTAACTTCATGATGAGGAATGACTTATAATTCACCATTGTCATTTTCTGTAGGGAGGCAAATTGAAAATTGATCTTGCTTCTTTGCATGGGCAAGCAGCAACTTTGGCAGCTCTAGTCTCCATTTCTCCTGGACTCTCTCTTGGTTATCCTGCTAGGCAAGAGTCTCCATAGCTCCCCATGATCACATCTTATTCATTGTTTCAGCACTTCAATTTTCAAACTGAACGTTAATGCTTAGTTATTATTATCTCTATGAGCTAATGAAGAAAATCCTGTAAATTGCTACCTCGCTCATTGCTCTAGACAATTAGATGAACCTTCAAACTTTCAATAGTACTTTCAATAGTTTCTGGGAGTTTGTCATTTGCTCCTTTTCCTTATCAATCTAGTTCATGGCCATACACCTATTTCATACCATGAAAAATACAGAGATTGTTTGGGCTAGATAGTCAAAATAGTTCTCAATCTGCCATGACATGCTTAGAATTGCCAATTCAGAAGTTCCATTAGTCCAATTACAAAACTTTCTTGTAATTTCTTGTTCACAGATTGCCGAGGTCAGTGCTTGAAGTTTCAAAGAAGATGCTAACAGAATCAAGGAGGAATATTACAGTTGCCTCCAGTGAAAAGGAAGCTGGATGGTTATTGTTATCATCGCTATTAAATTCTATGCCAAAGGAGGTAATATTTTATACTTATGTCTTCATCTGCGATGTCCGAAGCGTGCACTGTCTTATGCAATTCTATTTGATTATATAGGAGTTTGGGGACCAAGATTTTGATATTCTAATCTTGTGGGCTGATGTGTTTACTGGAAACCTAGAACACTTGATCAAACAAAATGCAGACTTAATATCTACGTTAAGGTAACTGGCCCTTGATGCATTAAGCCTTTATTGAAATGCTAAGGTCTGAATCTTCTTACCCTATGTTGTATAAATTTTAGGCCCTGGTAGCAAACATTGTTTATCTTTCATTTGACACATCAGGAAACGATGCACATGCTTTTATTATACAACTCGTTTTACTATTCTTCGAACTCTGTCTTAGTTGATTTTTGACACATTAATGGCTGGTTTGAGTCCTCAGTTCTCCCTGATTGCTTCATGTCCAAGATCAACAAAAGAAATGCCTCCACTTTTTTTTTTTTTTTTTTTTTTTTTTTTTTTGATAACAAGTAAATGATCATTATTCTCCTTTTTGTAGTGTGTGGTCTGCTGCAATTGACGCACTCACAGCTTTTGTGCGTCGTTTTGTCTCTTGCAATAATGGTATTTTACTTCAACCAGTACTGGCAAACCTCCGTAGGTATGACATTACTGATGCTTCATACAGTTTTTGGTCTACCTGTAATCACGATTCGACTATTTTCATTTGAGAATAATTTCTCTTATCTTTTATCTGCACAATAGTAAATTGACATTATCTTATTGGCAGCGCTTTGTCTTATGTATCAACAATGGCCACCAAACGGTTGTCTGATGTCAAAACGTTGGTCGACATACTCATCATAAGAATATTGATAGCTTATCAATCCATCCCAGATCCCTTGGCCTATAAAAGTGAGCATCAGCAAATTATTCAGCTATGCACAACACCATATAGGTAATGATTAGTATCACCCCTAACTGCTGCTTTTTGTCAAATCCTTTTATTAATGAATGCTAAGGACATCGCTTGATAAATTTCTTTGTTAATCATTGAACTAGTCATTCCTTCATGTTTGTTTAATTGAAAGGGATCCTTCCGGATTCGAGGAAAGCTCATGCTTGAAGGTGCTCCTTGACAAAAGAGATGCATGGCTTGGTCCTTGGATTCCTGGCAGGTGGTTTGCATTCCCTTAGGAATTTTGCTGCATTTGTTTCCTCACATATTATTGATCACACTGGCGAAAACTAGTCCTCCCCAAGGAGATATGAGTTTTTATGAATTTTTATCCAGGGATTGGTTTGAAGATGAGCTTCGCTATTTTCAAGGTGGGGAAGATGGTCTAGCACCAAATGTATGGGAAAGTAAAGTTTCTAGTTTTCCTCTGGTAAGCGCATTGCACTTTTTGGCGAGATATTTCCGTAGCGGTTGTACTGGTTTTGCTATCTGGCTAAAGGCTTGTCTTTAGTATTTATGCTCAACTCTTATGCAATATTTCCGTAATCATGAAGCCAGAGACTGTGAAAAAGACATTGGTGAATCAGATGGTTCTCTGCTTTGGTATCATGTTTGCTTCTCAGGTTTGTGATTACTATATTCCAGATGAGTTCTTCTTTTGCTATGACATTTGCTATTTTTTGATAGTCTGAAATAATAGTAACCTTCTATTCTCAGGATAGCCAAGGGATGCTCTCACTTCTTTCGGTCATACAACAGTGTATGAAAGCTGGAAAGAAGCAACAATGGCGTACAGCCAGCTTGACTAACATCTGTGCGGGACTTCTTGCTGGATTAAAGGTGCTCCCAATACTTGTATACGAGCTTTATGCGTTTTAGCAAACCGTAGTAAAACGATTGGTCAATATAGTAGTATGGTAAAGGTACAACCATGGTCTGGTGAGTTTGTTACTCTACCTCGTGTAGGAGTGTACTAAGGGCTGAACTCAAGTTATGTTGGAAAGCTAGACATTACACATATAATATGGCATTATATAAAGGATCATACACATTTTTAGTCTATATATATAGAGCTGATAAGTTTTGTTTCATTAAAGAATGAATCAAGCACTATTGTTTGAGTATGGAAGGGCTGTGCTACCATGCCTCTGCAATGTAAGGACTACGATGCTGAATAAATCTCTGAATAATTCTACTATTGCCTCTATTTTAAAACCTTTCTCTGGTCTACTCTCCTGGTCACTCAACTTATTAGCCTTGTTTAGGTCAAAAGGGCTTCCTCTATATCTGAGTTTTCAAATCCTTTACTTCTTGTTACAGGAACATAATATATTTCTGTTACATTCGGAAGTTTCATATTAAATTTATTTCTTGCAGGCTTTGCATGCTCTACGACCTCAGCAAGTAGCGACAGAGGTATTAAGCTCAGCGCAAGCTATTTTTCAGGTATTTTATGTCAACAAAGATGCTAGTTCAGAATTATGAAGCTAATATCAAAATTGTTTCACTTATTTTCTTATATATCTTTTTGACATTTCTGTTGCAATAGAATATTTTAACAGAGGCAGACATTTGTGCGTCGCAACGCAGAGCAGCGTGTGAGGGTCTAGGTCTTCTAGCTCGTCTTGGAAATGACATCTTTACAGCAAGAATGGTCTGTCCACAATGCAATCTCTACAGAGAAATATTTTGTGACTCTGTCTTTCTTCTCCTTAAAATTGGATGCTCATGGGACCCTACTTTAGTGTATACTATGTCTCTGCTTTTGCATTTCACTTGTTTCCTAAATGTGAAAAAGTTCAGTACCGATTTTGTGGGTCTAGATGTTCTTTCTTTATCTTTAGTGATAGGAAGTATGACAAAAAACTTCCTCTATTTCTCACATATGTTTTTGCGTGGTGATAAACAGACAAGAGTGCTTCTTGGCGACCTAAGTGGGATAACAGATCCAAACTATAGTGGATCAATTGCTCTTGCACTTGGCTGCATCCATCACAGGTGGAGTTTGGCTTCTACCTTAAACATTATGTTTGTTATGTGGTGAATATCAATAAAATTGAAAAGTTGGTTAATGTGTTTGGTTGTAATGCTTTAATAGCAGTTATGTTCAAATATTAACCATCTTTGCAGATACGTATTCTTTTACATGTTGAAAGCTACTCTGGCATATTGATCTGTTATATTTTTGAATTTATTTTGTACATGGTGTGCAGTGCAGGAGGAATGGCATTATCGACCTTAGTACCCGCTACTGTTAGTTCAGTCTCATCTCTGGCCAAAACTTCTGTTCTTGGTCTTAAAATCTGGGCCCTGCATGGGCTTCTTTTGACCATTGAAGCTGCTGGTTTATCATTTGTATCTCATGTTCAGGTAAACAATTTCGTAGTTCACTAAGACCTTTGAATACACAATTTTCATGCTTGTTCTTTTGGTTTTAAAAGGTCTCATTTTGGTGTTCGGGCTATTGGTACTTTGTAGTCGTCAAACTAAAATGAAATTCAGAGCATATATAAAACTTGCTAAATGAGTTGACTTGGTTATGACCTGAAGCTGAGAATGCTTAACAGAGAGAGAAATTCTCTGGTACAGTTCAATAGCTGCAACCTTTAGGATGTTTAACAAAGTTTCTCATCCTTATAATTGCTGAGTATAGAGAGGATTTCATTTCCCCAGCTTTATTTGATACCTCCAACCTCTGTGTCATGTTATCATTCCATTCTGTATACATTATTAGGCAGCATTAGGACTTGCCTTGGACATTTTGTTGACTGAAGAAAGTGGATGGATCGATCTTTCTCAAGGCATTGGACGACTTATTAATGCTATTGTTGCTGTCCTTGGTCCTGAGCTTTCTCCTGGCAGCATACTGTTTTCACGCTGCAAGGTACTATTCTGGACCTTCCAACCTTGTCTTTTTCAGAAAAGGAAGATGCATGCATTTGTATGTAAGGGAAATTGGTTTGCTCGTCCTAAATTAAAGTTTTTGCAGTCTGTTATTGCAGAGATTAGTTCTTGGCAAGAAATTCCAACACTACTTGAGTATGTGAATGCTTTTCTCTTTGCCACAATCATTTTATTACATTGTTACTACTAAATGATTATCTCTATCTTGTGTCAAGCTTAATTGTTATTTTACATCTATATCTTTTCAGGAGCGTCTGTTTTACCCAGCAGCTTATTCTTTTTGCTCCACAAGCTGTTTCAGTGCATTTACACGTGAAAAATCTTTTAATGACGCTGGCATCAAGACAGGTTTTTCTTTTTTGCTATCTCTTCTTTCAATAGGCAAGTCGTCAAGGGCTCCCCCTGATGAAAACTAGTTTCTTTTGTAAAACAGCCAATAATTAGGCGTCTATCTGTGTCAACTCTTCGGCATCTGATTGAGAAAGATCCGGTAAACATCATGCTTTGATCCAAATTTTTCTTTCCAGAATCCTCTAGTTTTGGAATATATGCACCCTCGGAATTAATAACATTCTTTTGTATTAGGTTTCTGTCATTGACGAGCAGATAGAGGATAACTTATTTCAGATGTTGGATGAAGAAACTGATTCTGAGTAAGCAAATTTTCTTTTTGTAAACATTGTCATCTTATGGAAATGTTGTGTTCTTATGTAAGGTTTTGATTAACTGGCTTTATTGGTGGACTAAAAATGTTCTGTTCTTGTAGGATTGGGAATCTGATCCGTAGTACCTTGATACGCCTGCTTTATGCAACTTGCCCATCGCGCCCATCTCGATGGATGTCAATATGCCGCAACATGGTAATAGCAAATAGTTGTTCGTACTAATTTCTTGGTTTTCTATGGACTTTTCATTGCTGCAGTATGAACTATCGGAAATAAGACAATGGCAGTTTTTTTTTCTCATGATTGCTGCCATTCTGTTCAAAATATTACTGTCAGTTTGAATTTTCATCTGTTATTATATATCCAGGTCTGCCTTCTTGTTCCCATGATAAATGAAAATTTGTTTGTACTCTGCTGACAGGCCCTTGCAGCATCTGCTGGAAGGAGTGCTGAAACGAACATTGCAGAAAATGATCCTGCTAACACAAGAGAGAACCTTGGAGATGATGATGAAGACATGGTTTCTAGTACCAGTGGGAAATCTTTACGTGCTAATTCTGATAAAGACAAAACCTTGAGATATCGAACCAGAGTTTTTGCAGCTGAGTAAGTAGGGGATGTTTCTTTGTTCTTACCCTACCTCTCTAGTCATTACCGTTGACATCAACATTTTCAAAAAATACCCGGGAATAGTTTTTGACCATAACTAAAGTTTGATGGAATATAAATTTTCAACTGATATTTCAGAAGTTTCAACAAATTCGCACTTAAATGACTTAATGGTTGCAACTCTCAGTCAAAATGCATATTAGTTTGTATTTGTCCGTGATCTAAATTATGTCCTATTTGCTAATTATCCCAACTGATTCTTGACTGTAGGTGTTTGAGTCTTTTGCCAGAAGCTGTAGAAACTGATGCTGCTCATTTTGATCTTTCGTTGGCGAGGAAACTTGCTTCTGATAGACAAAGCTCAGGTGACTGGTTAGTCCTTCAACTACAAGAGCTAATATCTCTTGCTTATCAGGTAAAGAGAAGGGATTAACTTCGTAAAGCACCATTTAGATAAGCACTATTCAGTTTGAAAAATGCTCAGAGGGGATTTTAACAAGATTTACCAAATTATTCAGATAAGCACTATTCAGTTTGAAAACATGAGGCCAATTGGAGTTGGACTTCTTAGTACCATTCTTGAGAAGGTGAGACTTACTGGTAGTGGAGTTCTGAATTGTAGTTCATGTGGTTCTCTCATCCCCCCACCTCGTTTTTCTTTGTTTCGTATTTTTCTTTTTTCAGAAGTTGTATGTTCGACAATTCTTCCCCACCACCCAATTCTTTGCCTCAAAACACGTGTTTGTGGCCAAGATTTTGTTAGCCTCCAAGTTGTATTCACCTAATTGATCTGGTGTAGTATTTTACAGCAAATAGTAATTTATAATTGTGTGATATTTGTGCAGTTTAAATTAGTAGCCGACCCTGAACTTCCTGGACATCTTCTTCTGGAACAATATCAGGTGCCCCCATGCAAGATTATTTTTCAACGAACAAAGACTAATTTAAAATTTTTAATGAACGTAATAGTTACTGACAATTTTTCCACTTAGGCTCAACTTGTATCTGCTGTTCGTACTGCCTTGGATGCATATTCTGGCCCTGTTCTTCTGGAAGCTGGGTTACAATTGGCCACAAAGGTGAGCATGACATCTGTCGTGGTTCTTCCTTCAAATTTTGGGCCATTATGTTACTAAATCAATGTGTTTAATTCCAGATAATGACCAGTGGAATAATAAGCAGTGATCAAGTTGCAGTCAAACGCATATTTTCTCTACTTTCACGTCCACTCAATGACTTCAACGAATTATATTATCCTTCCTTTGCTGAATGGGTCACAAGCAAGGTGCATAAAAAACAAAAGGTTTTATTTTCTAATTTCATTTGGCTTTCACTGAATTGACTTATTTTTCAATGTAGATCAAGATCAGGCTTCTTGCTGCACATGCCTCGCTGAAATGTTATATATTTACATTCTTGAGAAAACACCTTGGTGAGATGCCAGTAGAATTTGAAGCACTGTTGCCGTTGTTTTCCAAGAGTTCAGACCTGCTCGGGAGGTACTGGATTCAGGTCCTAAGGGGCTACAGTTATGTTTGCTTATGTCAGAACCTCAAAAGAAGTGTGAGTCAACACTTAATAGTCCTGTTTCTCTCTTTAGCTGAACATTTCTATCCTTCTGCTCCGCTCCCTTCTAATAAGATCTGTGACTTGCCTCAGCAGTGCTCATTCTTAGATGAAATTCCGCCACATACTGTTACAAGAAGGCTACAGCCTTGTCTTGAGGAGGCATGGCCTGTGATCCTGCAAGCGTTGGTACTGGATGCAATTCCTGTGAATCATAGTGTGGAAGAATTTTCTGATAAGTCCTTAATATCTAGACATCGCATGGTCACACTAGAGGTTGAAGATTATCAGTTTCTATGGGGGTTCGCTGTACTTGTCTTATTTCAAGGGATGCATCCAACCTCTAATACGCAAGTAATACCTTTTGGCTCTGCTAAAATCAAATATAATGGAGACTCCAGCATCAAGGAACCTTTGATCCATGGCCTAAAGTTATATGAAATTGCATTACCAATTTTTCAATCTCTCTCTGCTGAAAGATTTTTCACCAGTGGCTTTCTTAGCCTAGATCTCTGCCAAGAACTATTGCAGGTAGGTCCACTTCAAATATTTCCTTTGAAATTCTTCTCACGCGGTTTTATTGTAGTTCTTAAATTATCAGCTACTAAAAGGATTTAATATTAATTGAAGCAATCGCATGCTTCCTCTTTGGAATACATAATACTTCTTTGTGCAGATCTACTCCACCCAACATTTTTCCTGACTGCTTTCTGCTTTACCCATGTCCAAGCGCAATAGGCTGTAAGCTTTAGTTTGATTTACTACTGATCGGATTCATTTTCCTTTTGTAACACATCCAGGTTTTCTCATATTCCTTTCATATGGACAGTTCATGGGATATTCTTGCAGTATCAGTAGTACAGCAGGTACACGACTTGTTGATATTATTGAAACCATTGCTTTTCATTAGAAGTTAGGTCCTAAAGCATCATTTCGAGCTTGCATTTTTTCTCTTTTCCTAAGATTGGAAATGAGGATCAAGGCCCTTGTATATTTGAAATCTTTCTCTGTTTTTTTACCCCTTTTTAACCTGGAACAAAGACAATATCAGTCACCATTTTTTCTGTTACTCTGCCATAGGCATAGCAACAGATATTATATATTTCATGGTCATAATACCACTGTTAGATGAGTTTTCTCATAGCAACTAATTTCTTATTACTTTTCCAGGACTATATATGCTACATGCAAGTTCTGATAAAGTTTATTTTCACGTTTCAACAGATTTCACAAAACTGTCCAAAAGATTTCCTTGAAAGTGAGCAGTTTGCCTATTCGACCATTGAACTCTGTCTGGGGTACCTGTTCAAAATTCTCTACAGGTGCGCACTTTACCAGGAGAATTTTGGAAGCTGTGTCCATTTCTGTTTATTTTGAACCTGAAAAATCTTGTAGAAGGAAATACAGTATACTGAATTGCATCTGGAAGAAACCTGTAACGAAGATTCCTTCTTTTCTGTTTCAGGCATAATGAAATTTCGCCAGATGATGACATTTGGGATAATTTACTTTCTCCTTTATTTATCTCCATAAAGACAGTAGTGACACGTTTTGAGTTAAAGGTAACATATCAACTTTGAGGGATTTTTGCTTTATTTGTTGCATTTCTGGATTTCTGTTTTATCTGTTGCACTCCTTACATCTAACTGGTGATTGTTGGTAAGATGCAGTATCGTTTACATTCGGCACCTCTAGCATTTCTATTAAGTGGCTACAAGTGCATCCGGCAAGTCCCCACTGACGCCTACCTTCCAAAAGCTCTTGAGATTGTGAAGTCCGCCAATGAGTTGTTGCTTGAGCTTACCAGAGCCTCATCAGGAAAACCGTCTACTGGTATGAAAATCGAATCCACAGCTAATGTGATAAATAAAGGCCACTTATCATTTTAGCTGCCTGGGCCAAAACAATAACAACATTCTTAGATAGAAAGCATATGAAATGTAAAATATTGTTACACTATGACAATTTTTTAAGAGTTAAAGAATGAACTGATAGTACGTTTGTATAGAGTTGGAACTGGGTTAACTTTTTTTATACTAGGCTGATTAGGGGTGGTTATCAGATGGTCAAAGTGTTGGATTCGTTTTGATAGTACAATCAGTGTAGATTATGTATGATTTCTGTCTGTTTTATGTGAACCGCAAAGTTGCATATACAGAATGGTGAAGTTTTTGTGCTGCTACTGAAATCTTTTGTTTCCTTTATTGGGACATTGAAAAGTTTGTAGAAGCTCTTTAATCAAAACGTTTATTGCAGATGCCACTAATTTTTCTGCCGATAGTAGCGTCCATCTAAAAGCAATTTTTGGTGCTTGTCTGCACACGGTTGGTGATCTGACTGAAGATTGTATCAACGGTATCCATCTTGTTGACAACAAGAGATCAGGGTTACGCAAGCTTCTTCAGTTGAAGCTTGTCTTCTGTCTGGAACAACGTTTTTCACTGGCTAAGCTTGCCTACGAGTTTTACTGTCCAGGAGATGAAACTGATACCAATTCTATCTGTATTGCCATGTTGAAGAGTTGCCACATTAGTATAGCAGCAGTAGTTAAAGATTCCAATGTGCAGGTAGCTAAGACTTACCTTCTCATATATCAGTTCAGCCATTAAATATCAAGCTCTTAACAGTATTAGTTCAAACATCTGTAGGTTCAAGCTACTGTTTTACAAGTGCTAAAAAGCTTGGTACAGCGTTACAACAACCCAGAGGAGAAAAGTTTTGTGATCTTCTTTGTTGGGGAACTTATTGGAGATATTGTCAGTCTGATGCAGAGGACGCTTCTGGTTATTTTCTCGTTTCTTCATTTCAATTTTAACAAAATTTACATTCTAGGAGAAAAGAGCAACTTTGATGTCTTTTAGATGAAAGATTATGATAGCTGACTTCTTTCTTATTCTTTTGAATAGAAACCCATGAATAAGGAATCAGTGGTCATAGCTGGTGAATGCTTGCGGTTTATAATGCTACTTCAGACACACTCAAAGACTGATGAACTTCAGAGGGGATTCATGAGCCTTTTCCTTGAAGTGGTTCTTGTGGTTTTCTCTAATCCTTCAGATTGCGTTTCTCAGGTTCCATTTGTAGCCCGGCCTGTAAATTCTACATTAGAAATTTGTTGCTCCCTCTTAAGGCAGTTCTAATTTTATTTTATTTTTATGGGTAATACCAGGAAGCCCTCGAGTTAAGAAACGTAGCTGTGCGGCTTGTTTCCCATCTAGCTCAGTTGCCTTCTTCAGCTGTTCACTTTAAGGATGTTCTGCTGTCGCTGCCAACCACACACCGGCAGCAGCTTCAGGTTCTTGAATGCATTCGACGTTATTTACTCGCCTGGAAACAGTGTGTTCAAAAGTTTTCATGGATCAGAAACCCTTATCCTTTTAATCAACCTAACCTTCTCTTTATTTTTCTGAAATTCGTTATCAAACTTTATCTAGCGTAGAACCTTAGGATAAGGATCAAATCAGTTCATATTTGTTGTGGTAAGCATTCTGCACGCAAAAAATTGAAATAACTATCTAATTGGTGTCCTTGTTCTTCTGATGTTAGGATATTATCCGTGCTTCTGTCTCGAAAGATAGCGCACTTCCAAAGCCAAAATCCTTGGTTCAACCAATGGATATCAAACTACCAACCCCTGTTGTTGCAACACCTCAGAAAGTTGCCTCTTCTGCTGAAATGGTCAAAGCAGAATCATTGTCCACTGTGCCAACATCATTCATTCAGGTTAGCACAGTAGAAAGTGGAATTGATGAAGAAAATGGCGAAGAAGAAGATGATGATGATGATGATGATTGGGACACTTTCCAATCTTTTCCTGCTTCCACAAGTCTTGAAGGGTCAGAGTCAAAGACAGAAACTATTGCTGAAGAGGAGCCAGACCTTCCTGGGAGCTCTTCTATTCAGGATGACGAATCAAATGAGACAAAAAATTCTCTACTTGCAGAAGAAGCTGTTGATTCTGACCATGCCGCTGACAGCACAAGAGAAGATTCTGTTGACAAAAGCAAAGGGGTCGAAGAGGAAACAGTAGAAGCTGTTGATTCTGACCATGCTGCTGACATCACAAGAGAAGGTTCTGTAGACAAAAGCAAAGATGTTGAAGAGGAAGCAATAGAAGAAGCTCTTACAAGCCAGAATGAAAAAACCTCATCTGATGATCATCTTGTTGAAACGAGTGAACAATCAGTTGAAAGAAAGAGCTCTGAATCTGAAAATATAGGAGATGATATCAAACATGCTTCAACTGAGGTAGTTTCATCAGCCATAGATGATACATCAGATGATCTTGAACCACAACAACTTCAAAAGTCACTCGAGGATGAATCTAGCAAGGGCCATGATGGACCTGATGTTGTCGTGTTGGAAAAGACAATGGCTGAACATAAGAGCCAGGAGGATTGAACTTTAGGGGACTAATGAAACACTGGATGGAGGATAGAAATTTTACTGTGAACATTTATGATTCAGTTTTTTTCTTTTTGGTCAACGTTATGATTTAGTTGTGATGTCTTTTTGCTTCATTTGCTATGATGTTGGTTTGGGGATCAAATTGGTTTGTACATTGTTTGGTTTTTCACTTTTTCTATAATCCTTTCTCGCAAAGTAGCTCTCTCACGCTGTACGCAAGTACTACTAAAATTGGACTTTCAATCATCGTGATAGGAGATTGAACTGTTCATAGTGATGTTAAAACGGGCCTAAATGGGTTATGTAGAAATCAGTTTTAAATGGGTTGTAAACGGGCTGACCCGTTTTGGCCCGTTTATAAACGGGTTTTAGTAGAAATAAATGGGCTAACCCGTTTAACTTTTTTATTATTTTAATTGGAATAAAACGACCACGTTTTAAGTTGGGCTTTAGCTTCTCCACTTCACACCACGACACAACCCGACACGATTCCGACGAGGCGAGATTCTAACACCAGAGAAGAGATCCTTGGGATTAGACTCGATTCTCGAAGAGTTTTGAAGATCAGGAACTGTTAACTCAGAGAGTTTTGAAGATATGAAGGAAGAGTTCCTCCAATCCCGTTTTATTTAAGCTGAATCCGAGTTACAAAGGTTAGGGTTAGACTCGATTTCAAAGCTGTTCGACTTAAAACAAGATGTATAATTGAGGGTTTGATTCGTTTCCATGATGTTGAATAGAATTTTGAAGAAAGTTTGGATCTTTTAGGTTTAGATTGTTAATTTCAATTTAGACAAAGTTTGTTATGTTAACTTGGCTTTGCCTTTTGTACTTTGAGTCATGTTTTATGTCCTTGTGTGAACCAAATTACTAATCATTGTGTTTCTTAATCACAGTCAGTCCAAGTCTCTGAGGGAAACCCCAATAACCGGTGGGAAAATGTTGAGCCATCTCTGTCGGGCCTTCCGTCATAATTGTCTTTTCCGGCAACAACAATGTCGCCGTTACAAGCCTCTGAAGTCGTCACCACCTCCACCACCACCAGCGTTACCAAAACCGCCGAAGAAGCCTCAGAGTTTCACCTTCCTCGACGCCACTTGGGAGGATCCTTACAGTTGGATGTCTAAGATGGAAGATAAAGTGGCGATGCGTCATATGGATATCTATATGGAGCAAGAAGAGAAGTATACTGAAGCTGTATTGGTAGATACTGATCGAATTCAGACTAAGCTTCAGTCTGA
>CM051368.1:15292369-15392369 GCA_028015245.1 Cardamine occulta | reverse complement strand
GATGGCTTCTCGCTTGTCTTTTGAGCTCTCCACGCCTCCTCTTCTTTGGGGACCTTGGTGGGTTTATTCAAATCAACATCTTTTCTTGTTTATTTTGCTAAATTTCCGACCTTTTTGTGACAATTGGACGTTGAATTGGTATTAGCATCCTTTTGAGAACAAAGGGTAGTAAAAAGCTTGGATTCTTCTATTAGTATATATTACTCGTCGATTAATTTGAAATTTTTGTCCTTTTTTTGGAAATTGGACATTAATTTGGTTGATTAGGTGGAAATAGGTTGTATTATAGACGGGTTGAAGAAGGGAAGCAGTATCCAGTACTGTGTAGGAGGCTAGCGAGCTTGCATGAGGAGTTCATTTCTCATAAATCTCCTGCTGCAGGGTTTGATTTTACATCTGGGAGGAGGATTGAGCAGAAGCTGCATTATTACAATCAGGAAGCTGAGAGATTTGGAGGTAAATAAGCAATTTCAAGCTCTCTTTTACTTGCAAGGATCAAGAGGAATTCAGTAAATTTGTGTCTATTTTGTAGGTTATGCTTATGAAGAAATGTCAGAGATATCCCCTGACCATAAATTTCTTGCATACACTATGTATGATAAGGATAACGATTACTTCAAGTTGTGTGTGAGAAATTTGAATTCTGGAGCTTTATGTAGTAAGCCTCACGCAGATCTGTTAAAAACTTTGAACTTTTTATTGTTTAATGTTTTTGTTGAAGTACTTGTAATCATAACAAGTATTATGTCTTAGGTCTTTCTGATAAATGCAGCTGACCCATTTTCTCGTTTGGCATTGGTTTGGGAACACAATGCTCCAGCACACTGCATAATCGAGCATCATCAGGGATTCCTCTATTTATTTACAGATGCTTCCAAGGACGGTGGAACACTCGACCATCGTTATCTTCTTCGAAGTCCTGTTCACTTCTCTTCCAGTCCAAGGAACTGGGAGGTTGGTTCAGCTGATACAATATTTGTCGTCATCTGCTGGTTAGTATTATACTCCATTCTGATTTGTATGTATTGGTCTTTTATTTGCAGAAAGTTTTTGTTGAGGACCCTGAATATTACATTGAGGATGTTGATTTCTGCAAAACCCATCTATCCCTCATTGTGAAGGAAATGCAGAACTTTAAAATTTGTGTGGTTGATCTACCTCTCAAGGCAGAGCGGGTAAAGCTTTACTCCACTTATACGTTTATTTATCAGATTGATGCTCTATGAATAAATTTGACCATACTTGTTTACTTATAAACAGATACCTGTTCATCTGAGAGATATTAAACCTCATTATCTTCCTCTTCCGAAGCACGTTTCTCAAATATTTCCTGGCACAAACTATGACTTCAATTCTCCAACAATGAGGTTCACGATTTCTTCTCTTGTGGTAGGAGAACAATTCCTCTTGCTGTTTTCTGCTTCCGTAGTAGATTTTTTAGTTGTTAGTGTTTTTAACTTTTTATCATTTTTGGCCTGCAGATGCCTGATGCGGTGGTTGATTACGATCTATTAAACGGTAAATGGAATATAGTACAGCAGCAAAATATGCTTCACGAAAGGACACGGGTTTTATATGGCACTGCAAACTCCACCAAGAGCCCTAACATACCCCTCAGGCACCAGAACTGTCAGTTTTGATACTGAGGATACCACTGCCGAGAATGACAACTTGTGGAATGACTTGACCGAGTTTTACGCGTGTGATTACCATGAAGTCTCTTCGCATGGAGTTATACTTCTCACGTATATATCACTTAACTTAATTAATGATTTTCATATGTAATAATCAATCAATTTTTCACAAAAGAAAAAAATTAGAATATATATACCTGCCTGGTCATCAAATTTTGGTCGAGTTAGAAATCTCTTTGGCGTCTGATTGAAGCACATACCTGAACAAATCATTCATAATTAGTAGTAGAATCAATGAGATTTTACTTTAACCATAGGACAAGTGTGGTAAAGGAGCTCTTCTCCTATTGAACTTGCTGTCACAATGTGTATAAACTGGAGAAAACAACTTAAGATTCAATATTGAAAGATTTGAAAAACTAAGAAAAGCTAAACTTTTCATCTGCCATGTCGACATTCCAAAGACAAAGCTTCTGAGCTTCCTCATCTCTGATGGCCTGAGCGAGTGGTGAGAGCTTAACAACTTCATCCTGAAAATCATACAAATAGAATTCTATTTAAATAAATTCTAACAACAACATTAGAGGAATCAAAGATGATTAAGAGGGTATAATAATCTTACATCAAGTATGAAGAGAAGAGCCATGATTGGTGGGTGTTGCATAGCCAAGTCCAGCGAGAATTGCATCAAATTGAAGAGAAGAATCAAATCCACAAGATGAGTCAATCCCAGTAACTGAACATATGAATCTTCGTATTAAATATTATCACAGTCATAGGCAACAAAATGTGTACCTTAATCAAGACTACTGGAGTTGATATTGAAGCAGATTCTATTTCAGTTGGCAATCCAAGTCTCCACTTTCTCTCAGCTTTACATTTAATCTGAAATATGTTAATAGAGATTATCAAATTTCAATTTGAGTATACAAAAAGATCAAGATTCATCACCTTGTCTGCATTTACTTTTTGCATAATTTTCTTCCTTGTCGGCTTTATTTTATCAAATTCAAAGGATATAATGTGAGAAACAAACTCTCTCTTCATACAGTTTTCTTTTGTTATCTTCCGCAATTCGCTTTGGAAATCAGAATCTGAAGGTTCAAGATTGTGTTCCTCTCAAAAACATATCAGACAGAGAACCATGTGGGAGTCGTACAATAACAGATATTAATAAGTACAAACTCAATAAAAAGTGGTCAGTGATTCTACTCGGCCAAGTTTAATGAAATTAAACCTGTACAGAAACACGGTAAATGAGCTCTTCTCCTATCAAACTGGTCGTGCCAATGACTATAAACTGGCAAAAACAACTTAAGATTCAATATTTGCAAAACCAAGAAAAGCTAAAGTTTTCACCTGTAATGTCGAAATTCCAAAGAAAAAGTTTCTGAGCTTCCTCATCTCTGATGGCCTGAGCATGTGGTGAGAGCTTCACAACTTCATCCTGAAAATCATAAAAGAGAATTTGATTTAAATCAATTTTAAAAACAACATTAGAGGAATCAAACAAAGATGATTAAGAGGTTATAATAATAGTCCTTACACAAGTGTGGCAAAGGAGCTCTTCTCCTATTCAATTGGCCGTGACAATGACTATAAACTGGAGAAAACAAGTTTAGATTCAATATTGAATGATTAGCAAAACCAAGAAAAGCTAAACTTTTCACCTGTAATGTCGACATTCCAAGGAAAAAGCTTCTTAGCTTCGTCATCTTTCACATCTCTGATGGCCTGAGCGTATGGTGAGAGCTTCACAACTTCATCCTAAAAATCAGACAAAGATAATTCTATTGAAATCAATTCTAGCCATTAGAGGAATCAAAGATGATTAAAAGGTTATTTAATCTTACATAATTTTGAAGAGAACCCGTGATTGGTAGTGTTGCATAGCCAAGTCCAGCGAGAATTGCATCAAGAGAAGGATCAGATCCATAAGATGACTCAATGTAACAATTTAAGTATTTTAAAGTAAAGTTTTAAAAGGATTATGAATTTGGGTGGATGAGTACAAATTTTAATCAATTAGAAACCAAGTGATTTATTTAACAATGACAGGCATTCCTCCATATTCCTAATGATCCAAATGCACATTTTCGTTTCAATCGTTATAATCCTCTTGGTTGTTCTCTACAATATTTATCATAATATAATCATCATACACATTGACAAGTCCTAGTCTCCTAGAGCACATAGAACTCTTTCAATAAAAAAAACTTGAAGTGACAAAGCACAAGTTAAAACATGAGCACCCGATGAATCTATAGTTTATGCAAGAGTTCTCTCAAAATCATAAAGAAAGATAGTGAACTAAAAAACTAGTTTGAATGAAACTAAGTGAGACGTTAAACTGAGAAACTACAATCCTAATCTAGCTTGCTTTACACCTTAAAAGGTGTACACAAATCAAATTAGAGAGTCACATGAACAACTTATCCTGTCCAAAAATCAAATCTTCAAACAATCAAAATAGTCCCAAGATCATAAAGAAAGATAGTAAACTAAAATACTAGTTTGAATGAAACTAAGTGAGACATTAAACTGAGAAACTACAATCCTAATCACCCTATGGAAATATATCAGCTTGCATTAGACCCTAAAAGATCATAAAGAAAGATAGGAAAGTACAGAACTAGTTTGAATGAAACTGAGAAACTACAATCCTAATCACCCTCTGGAAAAAGATCAGCTTGCATTAAAACATGAGCACCAGATGAATCTATAGTTTATGCAAGAGTTCTCTCAAGATCATAGAGAAAGATAGTGAACTACATAACTAGTTTGAATGAAACTAAGTGAGACATTAAACTGAGAAACTACAATCCTAATCACCCTCTGGAAAAAGATCAGCTTGCATTAGACCCTAAAAGATCATAAAGAAAGATAGTGAACTACAAAACTAGTTTGAATGAAACTAAGTGAGACATTAAACTGAGAAACTACAATCCTAATCACCCTCTGGAAAAAGATCAGCTTGCATTAGACCCTAAAAGATCATAAAGAAAGATAGTGAACTACAGAACTAGTTTGAATGAAACTAAATGAGACATTAAACTGAGAAACTACAATCCTAATCACCCTCTGGAAAAAGATCAGCTTGCATTAAAACATGAGCACCAGATGAATCTATAGTTTATGCAAGAGTTCTCTCAAGATCATAGAGAAAGATAGTGAACTACATAACTAGTTTGAATGAAACTAAGTGAGACATTAAACTGAGAAACTACAATCCTAATCACCCTCTGGAAAAAGATCAGCTTGCATTAGACCCTAAAAGATCATAAAGAAAGATAGTGAACTACAAAACTAGTTTGAATGAAACTAAGTGAGACATTAAACTGAGAAACTACAATCCTAATCACCCTCTGGAAAAAGATCAGCTTGCATTAGACCCTAAAAGATCATAAAGAAAGATAGTGAACTACAGAACTAGTTTGAATGAAACTAAATGAGACATTAAACTGAGAAACTACAATCCTAATCACCCTCTGGAAAAATATCAGCTTGCATTAAAACATGAGCACCAGATGAATCTATAGTTTATGCAAGAGTTCTCTCAAGATCATAGAGAAAGATAGTGAACTACATAACTAGTTTGAATGAAACTAAGTGAGACATTAAACTGAGAAACTACAATCCTAATCACCCTCTGGAAAAAGATCAGCTTGCATTAGACCCTAAAAGATCATAAAGAAAGATAGTGAACTACAAAACTAGTTTGAATGAAACTAAGTGAGACATTAAACTGAGAAACTACAATCCTAATCACCCTCGGGAAAAAGATCAGCTTGCATTAGACCCTAAAAGATCATAAAGAAAGATAGTGAACTACAGAACTAGTTTGAATGAAACTAAATGAGACATTAAACTGAGAAACTACAATCCTAATCACCCTCTGGAAAAATATCAGCTTGCATTAAAACATGAGCACCAGATGAATCTATAGTTTATGCAAGAGTTCTCTCAAGATCATAGAGAAAGATAGTGAACTACATAACTAGTTTGAATGAAACTAAGTGAGACATTAAACTGAGAAACTACAATCCTAATCACCCTCTGGAAAAAGATCAGCTTGCATTAGACCCTAAAAGATCATAAAGAAAGATAGTGAACTACAAAACTAGTTTGAATGAAACTAAGTGAGACATTAAACTGAGAAACTACAATCCTAATCACACTCTGGAAAAAAGATCAGCTTGCATTAGACCCTAAAAGATCATAAAGAAAGATAGTGAACTACAGAACTAGTTTGAATGAAACTAAATGAGACATTAAACTGAGAAACTACAATCCTAATCACCCTCTGGAAAAATATCAGCTTGCATTAAAACATGAGCACCAGATGAATCTATAGTTTATGCAAGAGTTCTCTCAAGATCATAGAGAAAGATAGTGAACTACATAACTAGTTTGAATGAAACTAAGTGAGACATTAAACTGAGAAACTACAATCCTAATCACCCTCTGGAAAAAGATCAGCTTGCATTAGACCCTAAAAGATCATAAAGAAAGATAGTGAACTACAAAACTAGTTTGAATGAAACTAAGTGAGACATTAAACTGAGAAACTACAATCCTAATCACCCTCTGGAAAAAGATCAGCTTGCATTAGACCCTAAAAGATCATAAAGATAGATAGTGAACTACAGAACTAGTTTGAATGAAACTAAATGAGACATTAAACTGAAAAACTACAATCCTAATCACCCTCTGGAAAAATATCAGCTTGCATTAGACCCTAAAGGTATACACAAATCAAATTACAGAGTCACATGAACAACATATCCTGTCCAAAAATCAAATCTTCAAACAATCAAAATAGTCCCAAAATTTCTCCAATCAACGAAAAATAGATACTAAAAGGCTTTAAACTCATGCTCAATTGAGAATAGCAACACAAGCAATGAAGAAAATACATGTCTTTAAAGTCGCAAATCTCAGACCTAATATTTGTTACAACACATAAGACAAAACATACTTGAATCAAGGCTCCTCATTTAAGCTTAAGAAATCCAAGAACTATGTTCGCATCCTATAAAATTAAGCCTAATACCACGAAACCACAGAATATTTGAATATTTTGTACAACACGTAAACATTGAACCAAGGCTTGTTTATCTTTAAGAGATCCAAGGATTATGTTCGGATCCTATAAAATGATCTTCTTAAAGAACCCTAATACCAAGAAATTCAGTAAAATTCCTAAATACTAACGATTAATTAAGAAAAATCTCAACTTTAACATATATTGGAAAATTAGGGAATAAGATTTACCATTGGAGAATTCGATCGATTAAACCACCGGAAACCCTATTTCAGAGAAGAAACGGGAGATTTTACGGCGTAAGAGTCTCTCTCTTTCTTCACAACAAAATTGACCCTTTAATCCGTCGAAGTAACTGTCTCTTCTCTCTGATTTCCCTCCCAAAATAGATCACTTGAATTTCGAGTGTATATTTTTTCCTCTCGTGGACGAAATTGGGAAACAATGAGAAGAACGAAGATGGATTTTGAATTTTTAAATATTTGGGAAACCTGAAGAAGAATGAAGAAGTGATCTGCTTTCTAGCCGTTGTGATTTGTGAAGCATTTAAACCCAATTTTAATTAACTAATTAGTTTTACTTCTTTTTATGGGCCGTATTGGGCCTAGTAGTATCTAACCAATCTAAATAAATACGACAGCGTTTTGACGGAAACATCTTGAAACCGAAACATGCAAGGAACTTGAGTGATCATTAATTCATTATCAACACTAATTTTGCTTACCAACTAAACGTGAAGGTCTTGGATCAAGAAAATAACTCTAAACGCCAATTCAAATTTCTTTGAGAATAACATTCACAAAGATGGAATTATGTACAAAGAGAACATATTTACAATGAAAAAAAGTTTCTTTCTAGCTCTGTGGTAGCCATTTTCTCATCTCATTTCCTCGGTATAAGACACCAGGTTGAAGATCATCCATATCCATATTGTCTATATTTCGAACCATGTCAATGTTTCGAAACGCGTCAAACTCTCTCAGACATGTCCATCCTCGTCGAGCCAAGAAATCTCGGTAGTCTTTTTCAGTGTAGATTATCTTCTCCTCTTGATGGACTGGTAAGTGGTAACGGATCAGATTCATCATAGTGGCACACTCGCACGGCTATCCCTGAATATCGGTTTGGATATTGAGAAAACCTCTAACCGAAATCATAAATCGATGAATAGCAGAAAAAGACTATAGATTACTGCAGCAAATTTACCTTCATCAACATGGAGTGTGTAACTCCCTAAAGGCATGTCTCGGACCTGTTCTTCATCTTCAAGCCAAAAAGCTCGTCTTATTCTTAATCTAAACGCGGATCTAATAGCTTTTATGAATGCTTCAGCATTACCATCAATCCCAACTCTTCTTGTATAGTCTCCAAATTTCACTCCAACAAATGGCTGACCATCACCACCTACATGCAACCGAGAAGTACGTAGCTTGTCATAAAAGTTCAAAAGCTTGATGAAAACAAAAACTCTTGCAATTGGATTTAAGTTTTAAAAGTTATGTAAGCTTTTCAAGTTACTTACCATTTCCAGGGGTATCTCTCCAATTCCAAGGAGGAACTCCATTAGCTGCGACAGGATCAGCGGAAGCAATGGCAAGAGGATGACCATCATGATCAAGCTGCCTTTCAAGATTTAGCGTTGGCCTGCCATTAGCTGGACAAAAAATATAACTCATATCAAGACTAACCAACTTCCACAAAATCAAACAAAATGTTGAAAGACAAAATCGGCTTCACATTATCACTAACATTTTACAGTTTCGTATGAGATCACTTTCATTTCATTGATTTACGAGGGAATCATAAGTTGTTGCGCATACCTAGAACTGATACAACCATTTCTTTTGCAAAGCAACTGATTCTTTAGATCAATAACGAAGAAGTATTTCAACCACCATTTATAAATACTCAAGATTCAAGAAATGTGAGATCAGTCAGTACCTTCAACAGATGTAAATGAAATGCCAGTATCTTCAAAACCTACAGAGAGATGAAAAGATAAATACCAACTCTACAAGAAAAACCCAAATTTAGTATCAAAAGTCAACAGTTTAACAACCAAATCAACTACATTATAATTTAGCTGTTAATGGTTAAAATCCTTTTTGCCAGGTCTAGCACTACAAGAGGAACAACCTTAAAAGCAAAAAACCAGTCTTCTTCTTCTCAATCTAAATCTAAACAAAACCCATCAACAATTTTATCCAAATCGTACAAAAACTAATCCCATTACTGTATTTAGTATCCTTGAAAACAACAAAATCAAGCAAAAAGATTGTACATTTATCTGTAAAATGCAAAAAGGAAAACTTTAGCAGAAGAAGGTGGAGTAGCAGGAGTCTTATACAGAGCCACTTTCTTATTTCTTTCTCTAAAAATATCTTCAATCTCCTTATAATACGACATCTTAGCTGATCCTCCACTTGATGCTTTATCTTGATCATTCTTAGCTTTCTTAAACTCTTTCAGCATCTGTTATCAGATATCTCACAGGCCTGCCAACTCCACTATTCCCAAAAACTCGAATATAGGATGACAGACTAAACTTTGCTGCAGTGAGGCGCTAAACTTTGATTGAAAGTCCTAAAGAAAATGATGAAGAAGAAACAGAGAACGGTGAACAGTCGTAAGTCCCTAATATGTAAATGAAATTTCGAGTTATTATCTTTAGTTAAGATTTTTGTTTTTTTGGTAAAGACATTATATCCACTGATTTACGACGAATATGCTTTCTAAGTTTATTTTCGTTTCCTTACATTAATGTAAGATAGATCATATGTGCCTATGTGGTAATGCTATCAGATTTGTTTTATCTTGGGAAACGTCGAAACCTTTATTGTTAACATTAACTCGCGGATTGGGTTCACATTAATTTTTCACAACTGAAATATTCTTAAACAAATTTTACTTTTACTTGTAAACCATTTATTTATCTCCAAATCACTAACTTTATATAGTCTTCAGAAATCATATCACATCATTTATAACATTAATTATTTAAAGTCATTATTTTTCAAACCAAATCTGAACCTACCCCAAACTGAACTAAACTGAAATTGCACTAGACAAATAGAATTACAAATTGTTTTATTTAGAAGTGTGTATTGGATAAATAATTAGAGAAATTTGAGTTTTAATGAGATTTGTTTGAATTTCAGTGAATTAGAAATTTTGTTATTAAATTCTCTGAAATCTCACATAAGACTATGAAATTTTGATCCTTGTATTTTTAACTAAGAATCCCCTAAAATCTCAGTTGAAACTTTAAAATGTAATTCTTAAGATGTTTTTAATAACAGTGGATTTAATTATATATTTTAAAATTATTAATCCAATAACACTAGATTTTAAAAGATATTTTAAAAATTCATGTTTTAATAACAAATGATTTATCATTTTAACTCAAATATCTCCAAATGTTCAGTTCAATACACCCACCTTTGTTTCAGTCTATATAAAATTTTAAAAGCAAAATTACCGAACCAAAATTATCATTATATATAACTTCATATTACCTTCAAACAATTAGGTCCAATTAATTCATGATTTTAAAAGCATAGAGGTACGACCCACAAAAGTATAGAAGAATATGCTCAACAATTATACTAAAAAGGAATAATGCAACTTATTTAAATTACTTTTCTCGTCGAATATTATTTCAAATTTCGTTACATAAGCAGAGGGTTTGACAACTTGACATTAACAAAATAGGTATCTCAACCTTTATGAAAGCATATGTAATTCCATTTCTATTGATAGACATAGGGTAGAAATATTCAAAATCCGTATATGTATGGTTGAGTTGAAGTATGACATAATCAAAATTTTCGTATATTTGATACGTATTCGAACCATGTTGTTGAAGAACATTCAAGATGAAAGACATAGCCAAAAAAAATGTACATAAGTAGGTGAAAGACAGGCCGCGCCTGAGCTAAAGTAGGTGAAGCTTTTGCTTTAGGCATCAAATATTATATATAGAATTGAGGGGCATCAAATCTTAAATACTCATTTGGTGCAGTGGCTAATACTACTATTCATGTCTTTGTGGTGCCTGGTTCACTAATTTTGTTTTAGGCAGCAATAAAGTTTGGGCTGGGCCTGTATATATAGTATTATATATTGTTGGTTTGCGATCTCAATTAGACCTGGTTTACTTTCATTAGTGTGCTGGTTCAGTGGTAATCCCGGTAAAGGAAGATCGTTGTGTTTGATCAGTTTGTTTTTTAAGTGGTTGATTTCGGTTTGGCTTAAACCAAGTTGTCAGGAAGTTAGAACCATTTTGTTTTCTGAAATGTCGATCGAGTTGGTACAAATTAACATATACTCCTTAAGAATACATAGACTCCATTTTCCTAACGTTAGTATATCACAATTCTCGAGTTTCTAAAAGTGTACGTTTACTCTATTAACGTTCTATATATATCAAAAAAATTCATATTGTTAAGTCTGATAAGCTCATGATGTTATACGGATGATATGATGATGTAATCGACAGATAAGGAGTGATGCAATGGAACAAAAGATACGAGGGATAGATATACCTTTAAATAGAGAGTATGTGCGCCAAAGAAGTTGTCTTCGTCACGCTTAGCTTATCTTGTGTGATTTCTTTTTATTACTAGTTTTTAGTTTTGTTCTTTTTCAAAAATATAAAAATTCATGTGAACCAAGTATCAAGTATTCTCCCTAGATCCTTACAATCTTCAGTTTCCTACTTGTCTCATAGATTTATGAAGCTTTCCCTTAAAAGTTGTTTAAATTTTTTGCTCATTACTTCATATATAAAATATTACAATTATGTAATCTTTAAACGTATTGTATAATCATGCCTGTAACTATATAAGGTTTAATGAAGTTGATTAAAAATGTGGTTTGTCTTGATTTTTAATCATCAGTAAAAATTTACTATAATCTTGTGTGGTCTTGTGTATATTTTAATCGTCGTTCCCTTTTCAATAATTGATTATATAGTTCATGACATGTGTCGCAATAAAATGGAAATTTCCATTTGAAAATCCCACTATCAACTCACAAAATATTTAGTCCTACAGTATTTTCTCTTTTTGACGACCAATCCTAGTAAATATGTAGGCTACTAGGAAAAAAAAAGGAGAAGAAGAAGATTATCGGTATCGATATCGTAACATATATTGTATATGTCATAAAAATCTAAACGCTTCATGGGGATCTAAAATATATGATATTTGGGGCTGTGCATTTTGTAATTGTTAATTTTCTCGTAAGATCGGACATGTGTTTTACCATTTTCTTAAAATATCAAATGATTGGTGTACACTTAATTATTTAAAACTCAAATCCAATTCTTAAAATGTTTTCAATAACAGTGGATTTGATTGTATATTTTAAAATTATTAATCCAATAATACTGTAATTTTAAAAATATTTTAAAATACATATTTCAATAATATATAATTTATCATTTTAACTCAAATCTCACCAAATACTCAATTTAATACACTCTGTAGAGAGAAAATCGATTACAGAAACGAGAAAAAACGAGATAGCAAGAGAATAGCGAGAGTGTTGATTACAGAATTGATGAGAAGCGAGATATGAGAAGTAGAGAGAGAATCGATTACAGAAACGAGACATAAAATAGAGAGAGAATCAGTTACAGAAGCGAGACATGAAAAGTAAAGAGAAAACGACTTACGAAAAACAAAAACGAGAAGATTCTCCAGGTTGAGCAATTACTGATTTTGGTTTTTGATTTTTGATTTTGGTTTATAGATTTAAATTGGGAGATAATAAAAAAAAGTGAGGAAAAAGTTTAATGATATAATTAAATCTAATGAAAAATAGATAATAATGTATTTGAGTTTTAAGAAAAATACACATGTCCAAAGAATAAAGCACCACTTGCCAGCTTCTAAGATATATATTTATAAAGGTTTTGTTTTTTTTTTTTTGGTGTTGTTTTTCATTAGTAAAGCAAATTTTAATTTAGAATGATTTGATTTTTTTTTGTTTGAAAAAAGAGAATCTAAAAGAGGTAGACCTTAGAAGAAAAAAAATGTATCAATAATACGTGACAGCATTTCAGAAATCCACATAAAAATAACTCTATTATTTAAATTTTAACGTATTTTCTATCAAACTTGACACAAACGAGTTTGAATTTATAATTCTGTAACTAATAGTTTATAAATCTAGACAACCGCTTTGTGTCGAATATTTCTGTGGCCGTAAAACGGACGTAATTACCTTTGGTTCTCGAAGACTCATGTCGTTGAAACGCGGTGTTTCACTACAACCGAGTAAACGGGATTTTCTGTAATAAACAAAATAAAGTGACGTAATTTACAATATTGGGTAAATGTGAGGGATTATTTAGCAATAATTATTTTTTCATTTTTATTGTTTTTCTTCACTTCTCTCTAAAACCCAAACCGCCTTTTTGACTGAAACAAAAAGGCTTAAACCCTTAAACCTATTGCGCCACATTCTCTTCTTCTTCTTCATCCTCCCAAAAAAATCTCTCCTTTCATTGCTTTCTCTTCTCTAAACGTAATCTTTCTTCCGCTTCTCTAACCTCTTGTGTTGTTTTCGAATTTCATCGTCTTAAAGAGGATTTAAGCAAAAACACGATTAACCTAATTTTTCCCAATTTTTGTATCAATATTTTTTTTGATAAACATTTTTGTATCAATATTGATCACCGTTACATAGAAACTCTAATTTCGTGCTCTTTCTTTATCTATCAACAGGTTTCAATGGCTATTGATGGAAGTTTCAATCTTCAACTTGCTTTGGAGACGTTTTCTGAACGTTGTCCCAAGGTTGCAGCTTTCCCAGTTTTCAATTCGATTCTCAGCAAGGTAAAGTCTTACTAAAACGTGACTCAGAAATATGGGTTTGAGCTTGTTTTAACCATTTTTTATTTTATGGTTGCTGGACTTGTTAGGGAGGAGAAGTGGTGGATAACGAAGAGGTGATTCATGCTTTAGCGGATGTGTTTCTTCATCCGGAGTATACAATTCCATTGGTTCATTACTTCCTTCCAATAACTAGAAGGGTTGTAGATAGAGTGGTGGGTGTTCTTCATCTAGTGGGTGATCTAAGCTCAAGTACTACTGATTACTCAGACGATGTGTCATTTGTCTTGGAGAATGCCATGAAGGAAGGTATTAGTGTGATTGATTTTTATGTTCAGCGTGGACAAAGTTTGGAGCTTCATGAGTGTGCTTGCTTGGCCTTCAGTCGTGCTCTTCATTTGAACACTTCTTTGCTAGGGTAAGAGGAACTTTTTACTATATTTATATGTGTAAGCACTTGTTTACGAAGCTAGAAATAATATGCAAGATGAGATCAGTCATGTGAACCAGCAATAAAGCTAATAAATCTGTATAAAAATTACTTTGGTTTTGTTAAAAGTAGCTCGACTAGTCTCATAACAGAAGCTTTCTTAACTTTTCAGGTCTATTCTGAATTATTTTAAGAAAGCTCCACCACCATACAAGCGAATTCTTGTGAAAGAACACATGGAGGTATGCTTGTTATCTTTGACGTTTTTTGATGTCAGAGCATCAGATGGTCATTTACATCGATTATTTTTTCCCTTGAATCAGGCTACAGCTGCGTACTTGCTTTGTCTTCGTGTATCATATCGTTTTCTCGTCATTAAACCTGAGGTTTTCTCTAAGTTGTGGGATTGGTCTTGTTACTTGGACTCCATGAAAAGGCTCTCAGAATGTCCTAGACAAAAAAGGCATTTTTTGGAAAAGCATCGAGACGCTGTGTGGTGTGGGATTCAAATTCTCTCTGTTGTTTTAAGATGCAGTGACAAACTAGCAGGATGTTTTGGTTTTGAATCAGAGGAAGCACTTTCATGCTTGCTACGGTAATCCATTTTTAGCTATTCTCAAGACTTTTAATATACTCTCTTCTTAAGTTTTGTTTCTAAAGGTATATTTTCTTTGATACATTCAGCTGGGAAGAATTTTGTCAGGATATTGAAATAGAGAAGGCGGGATTATACATTCAATTGCCTACATACACAGGTTTGAGTTCTTTGCAACATTTTAGTTCCCTTGTACCTGGGATTCACAAGCAACAATCAGCAGGGGTAGAAACAAATGAGCCGATGATAAAAATGCGAAGGCTGGACACCTGGTCAGTTCTCTTCGTGTTTCTTTTCAAATAAATCTCTCCACTTATGCCACATGTACTTAATGTTAATTTTCTCTTTTTTCGGGTCAAATTCCACCTTCCTCTTCAATTCAGGGATGTCAAATCTTGCTCTGAACCATTTGAAATTCACTCTAAGGTGAAGAAATCTTTTGAAATGGTCTCATTGGCTGTTAGTCAAAAGCGACCTGTTCTTCTGTATGGTCCCTCGGGCTCTGGAAAGTCTGCCCTCATCCGAAAGTTGGCTGATGAAAGTGGTAACTATGGTATGTTATAATTTTAGTATCTAGTATATTGATCTCAACTGTTTTCTTACTTGGAATTTTTTACTTTACTGGAAGGGGAAAAGCAACTATCTTGAGATGTTGCTATGCATACTGATACATTGAGTATTTCCACTGTTAAATTAAAGGGCTTAAACTAAATTGTTTCTCACTATATTTTATGTCTTCTCTATGCCCCTCTTTTTATTTTGATAGTTGTATTTATCCACATGGATGATCAACTTGATGGGAAAACGTTGGTTGGTACTTATGTGTGTACTGATCAACCTGGAGAATTCAAATGGCAGCCTGGCTCACTTACCCAGGTTTGTTGAATGGAATTCAGAGCAGCCTGGCGGTATCTATCCATCCTCCTACGATTAAGTTGATAGTTTTTCTTTTCCATCATGGCAGGCTATTATGAATGGTTTCTGGGTGGTTCTCGAGGACATAGACAAAGCTCCATCAGATGTTCCCCTCGTCTTGTCACAGTTGCTGGGAGGCGCCTGCTCATTCGTGACCAGTCATGGAGAGGTAACCACTCTCTTTTTGCTGCTCTATTACTTATCTTGTATGGAAAATTTTTGTAAGGCACACACCTTTTAAATAAATCTGTTTTTAGGGTACTTTTTCCTCTAGAGATTTATTCAGGTTTCAGAGCTTCTTAACTTTTAATCTTCTTGCAGGAGATACGGATAGCGGAGAGTTTCCAACTGTTTTCAACTATATCTACACCAGAATGCAGTGTGTCACACATCAGGGAAGGTATGTCTTGTGGACACTAATTGGTTTGACAGCTTAGCTGTTGCATTTCGTTGGTCTGATTCTGCACTAGATCCACTTGGCATTTGGAAGGGCCATGATAACTGTGGTATTGCTACAGTTAATGTGATCTATGGGTGACATGGTTGCAATTTAGATCGAAGGGTCATTTAGTTGGATAAGCTCGAAACCTGCATATTTACATTGGAGTTTATTGCTTGAAGCATAAAGCCAAATGTCAATGGGATTAGAGGCTCAACAAACGGCTGTTGTAATGAATATTCATGCTAGCCATTGCTCCCAGTTAAAAAAGGCTGATTCAGTGATTGATTGATTAAATATCCAATGTTATTGATGTTTGCAATACTAAAGCCTTTACGAGGTCTTGTAACTATCTGTATTATTACATGGCATTAGATCTGAGGAAACCCATACTTTTCTTGCTTCAAAAAAGATTCAGTTCAAGAAACCTTATTATTTTTTTTTGTCTGATTTTCTTGGATGTAGCTGGAAATTCGTTAAGTCCTCTTTGGAGGAGAATTGTTGTTTATCCACCAGATCGTGAAAGCTTGCAAAATATCCTGGGTGCTCGGTATCAAAACCTGGGACCTGTTGCAGAGAAACTTATTGGTAGGTTCCTCCTGCACATAAGCCCATCGACATGGAATCTGTACTAACAGTGAAACTATTTCATCTTTTCAGAAACATTCGAAACTGTCAACTCTGCTCTTCGTCCCCAATTTTCTGGTTCAAAAACTGAAAACTCAGCTACTTTCAGTTCTCCAAGTAGATTTTCACTGAGGTGAGCATATATCTATAACAGAGTTTTCTTGTTGTTAATGGATTGCTCATTCTATTCTTTCTGAATGGTCATCATTTCCAGAGACCTGCTCAAGTGGTGTGAACGGGTTCATGGTCTGTCCTCGTATGATGGCTATGCAATTTATCAGGAGGTCTGTTTCCTTAAAGTTTGCTTATGTTAGTCTTTTATTCAAATTTTTATTTGTTTAATTTGGCTTTTTTGTGCTTTTTCCTCAGGCAGCAGATATATTATCTGCGTCTTATATGTCAACTAAAAACCGGGTGACAGTAAGTAATATTGTGGCTAGCATTTGGACTGTCGCCGTTCCAGAATCTCAGCATAAGCCCTTAATTCAGGTACCTTAGTGTTCTTGAAAGTGTTTTGTCGCTGAGATTGTTTTCTAATTATTCAGTTAACTGCAGGAATTTTCTGGAATTCTAAAAATTGGCAGAGTTTCTCTTCCACTTGGTGAAACTGCGGTTAGTTTATAAGCATCTCCTTCTCTGACACAAATATTCATCTGTTAAAGCCTGATCTGCTTCTTTTTTTTCAGTCACATGATCGGTCGAAGTTTGTTGAAACATGCACATCTACACGGTTACTTGAGAAAATAGCTCGCTGTGTCGAGTACAATGAGCCAGTTCTCTTAGTAGGAGAAACAGGGACAGGAAAAACAACACTAGTTCAAAATCTTGCACACTGGATCGGACAGAATCTCACTGTTTTGGTGTGTTTTGACGTACATTCTTCTAATAACGTGTTTATCGTAGTGGTATTCTATTATTTCTAATTTTCTTTTCTGCAGAATTTGAGCCAGCAAAGTGATATAGTTGATCTATTGGGAGGTTTTAAGCCTATTGATGCAAAGCTTATGTGCACAAAGCTGTACAATGAATTCAATGAATTAGCAAGAGATTTGAAGATGAAGGTAGTTTACATTTAAAACTTAGTCACTCGTATATTTCCTCCTGCACTCATTCCTAACCAGATGTGTTTTGGAATTAATTTAGCATTTTGCTTGAGTTATGAGTCCTTTTCACTTTTGGTATCCAGGATGATTCAACAATTATGAAATGGCTGCAAAAATACTATAGAGCCAAGAAGTGGGATACATTTTTGACAGGGTTAAAGGAAATTATTGACAAGATTGAAGGTAAAATTTTGGAAGGAAAGTCTAGATCTGGTAGGAAGAGGAAGAAACCCGAAGATATTCAAAACTGGACATGTCTGTCCAAAAAAGTGGAGAAGATTCATGAACAGATTCGTTCAGGTGGAATGGTTTTTACTTTTGTTGAAGGTGCGTTTGTGACTGCCCTTAGGGAGGGGCATTGGGTTTTACTAGATGAAGTGAACTTAGCTTCACCGGAGATATTGGGCAGGCTTATTGGTGTTCTTGAAGGAGTGAGAGGATCACTTTGTTTAGCTGAGAGAGGGGATGTAATGGGCATTCCCAGACATCTGAATTTCCGTTTGTTTGCTTGTATGAATCCAGCCACCGATGCTGGTAAGCGAGACTTGCCGTTCTCCTTCCGAAGCAGATTTACAGAGTATGCTGTGGATGATGACTTATCTGATGATGACCTGGAGATATTCGTGAGGCGATTTTTAGGTGGACGTGAATCTGACAGTAAGTTAGTAGGCAACATTGTTTGCTTTTATAAAGAAGCTAGAAGGTTATCTGAAGAAAGCTTGCAGGATGGGGCTAATCAGAAGCCACAGTATAGCTTAAGGTCTCTTTACCGTGCGCTAGAGTATGCAATCAAAGCAGAAGGTATTGGCGGATTTCAGAAAGCATTATATGATGGATTTTCCATGTTTTTCCTCTCCTTATTGGATGCTTCAAGTGCTAAGATCATGGAACCAATAATACAACTTATCTCAAGGGAAAACAGGGGAGCTCAACCACTTCAAAGGTACTTGGGAGAATTAAAAGGCAGTTCTGATGAATTTGTGAAGAACTATGTGAAGACGAAGAGTGTAATGGAACACCTTAATCACTTGGCGCATGCCATTTTTATTAAAAGATATCCTGTTCTCTTGCAAGGACCAACATCCAGTGGAAAAACAAGCCTTGTCAAATATCTTGCAGCAATAAGTGGAAACAAATTTGTTCGAATCAATAATCATGAGCAGACTGATATCCAAGAATATTTAGGTTCCTATATGGCTGATTCTTCAGGGAAGCTTGTTTTTCATGAAGGCGCATTGGTGAAGGCTGTCAGGGGTGGGCATTGGATTGTCTTAGATGAACTAAATTTGGCTCCATCTGATGTGTTAGAGGCATTAAACAGACTGCTTGATGACAATAGGGAGCTTTTTGTGCCTGAGCTGTGTGAAACAATCTCAGCGCATCCTAATTTTATGCTCTTCGCTACACAGAATCCTCCTACTTCATATGGTGGACGCAAAATACTGTCTCGAGCTTTCCGCAATCGCTTTGTGGAGATTCATGTTGATGAAATTCCAGAAGATGAACTGACTGAAATTCTTACTACGAAGTGTAGTATTGCAAACAGTCGTGCTTCAAAATTGGTTGAAGTGATGAAAGACCTGCAACGCAAGAGACAGAGTAGCAAAGCTTTTGCTGGAAAACATGGGTATATAACTCCAAGAGATTTGTTCCGCTGGGCAGATCGTTTTAGGACTTTTGAGGGTACATCTAATGAAGAACTAGCCAGAGAAGGGTATTACGTCCTTGCAGAAAGGCTGCGTGATGACACTGAGAAGGTAGTTGTTCAAGAGGTGCTGGAGAGACATTTCCGGGTTAGCCTTGCAAAAGATGATATGTACAAAATGGTAAGTTTTTTTTTTTTATCTTAGTTTGAAACTTTTATTATAAACCATTTTCTGATAATTGATGTAACAGCGTGTCATGCATCTAGCTAACTTGTCTTTTCTTCTTGGAACTAGTTCAATTTAGTTTTCCTGAAGTTAGTTTACATTGTAGGTCTTTTAAGTTTATATATCCATTGGATGGAGCTGTGTCATACACTGAGCTGCCTTTTTCGTTTAAATTGCTTGTTCTTGATCTTTTGCTTTGCAGTTCCAGAGTCACTTACCTTCCTTCTGATAGATTATTTTTCAAAGAAACTGTTGGTCTTACTGTTTTATTATTAAGTTTTACTATTACTGCATCATTACTAACTTTTGCTATTTCTTACGACTATTCTGATATAAATAATCGGTTTCTGTTCTTTTTTGCTTTTGTTTTTTTACCCCAGGAGTTTCCAAGGTTGGATTCCATGTAATGCCTTTTCCCTCCTATTTCTTCTATTATTGAATCATTTTCTTCGAGCTTGTTTGTTTTATCTTTGACACAGTCTGGCCTGAATTTTGTGGTGCTATTATTTTCAATTTTTATATAGGCAAAATAAAATCACCTGGACTCAAAGTATGCGGAGACTATTTTTTCTCATTTATCGTTCTTATGAACTAAATGAGCCTGTTCTTCTTGTTGGTGACACTGGAGGAGGCAAAACAACAATCTGCCAAGTACTAAGCAATGTTCTGGATAGAAGACTGCACATCCTTAACTGTCATCAATACACAGAAACATCTGATTTCCTTGGGGTAGGCTTATCTTTTTTCATCTTTCATTTTCCAGACTCTGATGCTACACTGTTACTTTTTTCATTTACAAATTCTAATGTCAGTTTCTTTCTTAGGGGTTCTTTCCTGTGAGAGACAGATCAAAATTAGTCACAGAATACGAGAATGAAGTCAAACAGTTGGAGCTATCGCAGGCATTGGCACCTTTTGGCCAAGATATTGTTAGTATCCCAATGCCCACCTTTGATGTTAGTATTTCACTCGTCTTTCTTTCAACGTGGATGATATATTTTCTTAAACATGTCATGTGCAGGATATTTCTGCAGATATTACTAAAGCTGAATTGTTAATCAAACCAATAGAGGCAGTTCTGAAGAAGTACAAAAATAATTCAGTATTAGGATCAGCCGTCTCACCGCAGGATGTTGTTGTTCTTGAGAAGATATGGAACAACATGGTGATGCTGTATAAAAATTGGCGTTCAATTTTTGTGTGGCAAGATGGGCCTCTTGTAGAAGCGATGAGAGCTGGAAATATTATTCTTGTGGATGAGATATCTTTGGCTGATGACAGTGTATTAGAAAGACTGAATAGTGTGTTGGAGCCAGACAGGAAATTGGTAAGTTATTTTTGTGTGAGAGTTCCATTCCTTATCATTTTCATCATTTCTCCATGATGGTTTTCGCTTTCTTTGTAGATTTGCTATGTCTGTTTAATTGTCCACTCATATGTTATTGTATTCGTATTATCTTTGTAGTCCTTAGCTGAGAAAGGTGGTCTGGTCTTGGAGGAAATTGTAGCTCATGAAAATTTTTATGTTCTTGCCACCATGAACCCTGGTGGGGATTATGGGAAGAAGGAATTGTCACCTGCGCTTCGTAACCGTTTTACTGAGATATGGGTCCCCCCTATTACAGATACTGAGGAACTCAGAAGTATTACTTTTTCTGGGTATGTGGTCTCTCTGAAATGCTCAAAAGGATACTTGTCAATAGATATCTTGTTGCTAATTCCTGATATTTTTGTTTTGTAGCCTTTCCAAATCTAAGGAGTCTAATATCATAGATCCCATCATCAACTTCTGGGAGGTAGTTTCCCTTTCCTGTTTCTCGTAATCTAATTTCCTACTCAAATTCTGTAATCCTGAAAGTAATACATGCTTTGAGGTTCATGGTATAGAAGCTTGTATGGCTTAGTATTTTATAGTGTATCCAGAGTGTTGTTTCCCAACATGAACACGACCACACATCAAGGTTTTGGGCTGTTTGAAAACAATTTGATTGCAATTAGTTTTAGTTTCTTAATATTAACATTTCGTTTTGGGGATTTATAATTTGTGTGGCATCATAGAGCACCTACTTCACTTCTTGGTCTGTCTTTTTTCTTTAATCCTGTATCCATATCATCTCTTTCTTTCCCATGCTCTCATCAGGCACAAAATGTTCTAAGCTTTATAAATTATAGTTGTAATTATAATCATGTCAACAATATATGATACTTTATAATTATACTGTATTATACGTTTTGTACATCAGTAGATTCAATGTAATATTCTTTGCTGCAGTGGTTTAACAAGTTGCAGACTGGGAGATCGCTCACTGTCAGAGATCTCCTCTCTTGGGTTGCGTTTGTCAATGTGATAAATGAGAGTTTAGGACCAGCATGTACTATTCTACATGGAGCATTTCTCGTGTTACTTGATGGTCTAAGTCTTGGTAGGTCTTTCCCATATTCTAATCTAAATTTTCTATATTGTTGTGAATTTTGATTGCTATACTCACGTATTCAACTCTTATTCTTCCCTTTTGTAACCAAGTTTTATCTGCACTGCGGAGGTTTTTGTTTATTTTATTGCATGCTTTTGTGAGCAATCTAGCTTTTGTGCTTGTCAATGTCCACAAACATCTTATGTCTGGGTGTGTTTAACCCTAGCTTGGGCTTGGCTGAATCTCTCACATCCCTATGAAAAGATGCTCTTTGACTGGTTTTCCATTCAAATTTGTAATTTAGGTTCTCTGGCTGGTTCTTAGATCGATTGCTCTGTTTAATGTCTTTGTCATCTATAGTTTCACATTTTATTGACAGGTCTATCTCTGATGTAATGATACTACACTTGTATTATGTAAAACATCGAAAAGATTGAATAGGCCTACCTTGATTGTTTGTGATATCTACTACCTGTGTAATAACTCATGCAAATGATGAGAACACTTATATCTCCTACTTGTGTTATGTACTTGTTTCTGACGTGGGATTTGTTGAGTTAGGTTATTCGATTATAATGGTATTCTATTTTCATTAGCTGAATCTGCAACTTGTGTTATTACTGAATTTGGGTATTCGACTTTATTGGTATTGCATCTTCAATAATTTTTTATGTTTTGTAAGGAACTGGTTTCTCTGGGAGAGATGGTAAAGATCTGAGAGAAAAATGCTTCGCCTTCCTATTACAACAGCTTAAGGTAATTTGAATCTTGATATTACAATGTTTCTCTTTACTTTTGTTGTTTTTTGGCAACTCAAATTCGCTAAGTTTTCTTGACTGGGTTATTTTGAATTCAACTGTTTTTGTTGTCAGTTTTGTTATTCTTGGATTAAAGATTTGTACCCCAAGTGTTTAAAGTACTACCCTTTTAAACTCTCAGAGGTTATAATTGTTTTGTTTTGTTATCTAGCATGTCTCCCTTTTCTTTTTGAAATGGTGGGAGCTAGGGATTCTCTTTTTTTACTTCATGGTAAAAAAACATATCCAGTTAAGCAGTTCGGTTTTGCTATAGAACAAGGACGTTTTCATATCATCTTTAAATTTTTAATATCGTGGGAGTTATATTCATAGTGATACTTGTTGTTCCACTACAAATGTATCATCATGTCTGAGTCCATCTAAGTATCTACCTTTTCTGGTTCAGCTTTCCGCTAGCGATACACTCCCTTTTGAACTTTCACAAATGGAGCAATATGGCTGGGGGGATACCAAAGCAATTTGTGAAGAAAGTAAGAATGTTCTACATGAGGACATGTTTGGCATTGATCCTTTTTACATAAGTAAAGGTAGCTACTTACTGTTTTTCTCTGCAAAGGATATGTTTATATTGTCAAAGTGTAGCAACCATGATTATAGACAATTCATGATATTTTGTTTGGAACTTACAACTTGGCTGATCAGGTGATGAAAATCCTGAGATTGGTGGATTTGAGTTCTTAGCACCAACAACCCGCAGGAATGTCTTGAGAGTATTGCGTGCAATGCAGCTTTCAAAACCAAGTATGTCTCATTAATTTTGGTTTTCTTGGTAGTTATTGCAGAGTGATGTTTGGCTTTAATATTTGATTGTTTTACCCTTTCAGTTTTATTAGAAGGTAGCCCTGGTGTTGGAAAAACAAGTCTGATAATGGCTTTGGGAAAATATTCTGGCCACAAGGTTGTGCGCATAAATCTCTCAGAGCAGGTTCGATTTCTTCACCAGGCATCAATACTGTGTATGCTACTTCGTCTGTTGGCTAATATAACTTTGGTTCTTTTGATGCAGACTGACATGATGGATTTGCTGGGCTCAGATTTACCTGTTAAAAGCGATGAGGATATGAAGTTTGCGTGGTCTGATGGAATTCTCTTGCAGGTTAAAGAATGTCTGGTGTTAAAGTATGTATCAATTTAAAAATTACAGACCCTCAATTATGTTATTTCTTCAGGCTCTGAAAGAAGGCTCCTGGGTTTTGTTGGATGAACTGAACCTTGCCCCACAATCTGTTTTAGAGGTGAGACAACAAGCCACTTGTTTTATTTCAGTAAACTTTTCTTGCGCTAGAACATGTTAAATTCTGCTGCCTTCCCACAGAGATTATTCTAGTGAAGGATATTAAGAATATATATCTTTCCAGGGTTTGAATGCCATTTTGGATCATCGTGCTCAAGTCTTCATCCCAGAACTGGGCTGTACCTTTGAATGCCCCTCGACATTTAGAGTTTTTGCATGTCAGAATCCTTCTTCTCAAGGTGGTGGCAGGAAAGGTCTTCCCAAGTCTTTCCTTAACCGATTCACGAAAGTATGTTCCACTATTTCTTTGCTGGTCATGGATGCTCATGATATGTCTATTGATGCCAAATTTTTTTTTTCTAATTCAAATGATAAATATTAACTGCTGTCTCCAATATTTTCAGGTTTATGTGGACGAGTTAGTGGAAGATGATTACCTCTTCATCTGTAGCTCGCTTTACCCATCTATTCCCAGTCCATTGCTTTCAAAGCTTATTGCTCTCAATAGACAGTTACATGATGATACTATGTTATCTCGAAAGTTCGGTCACGATGGCTCACCATGGGAATTCAATCTACGTGATGTGATCAGATCATGCCAGTTTATGCAAGGTAGTAGCTAAAAGTCAATTAGGTTTTTCATATTATCATTTTTTCCAGGTTACAGTAGTTGCTTAGACTAATTTGAGTTCTCGTGTCGTTTCAGAGGCAGTACATGACTTAGAAGTTGAAAGCTTTCTCAATGTTCTGTATGTTCAAAGAATGCGTACCGCAGCTGACCGCAAAGAAGTTCTGAGTATCTATAAGGCTATTTTTGGTAAAAACCCGTCTATAAATCTGTATCCTCGGGTTCAGCTAAATCCTGGGTACTTAGTCGTGGGAACTGCTGCTATTAAACGAAATTTGACTCAGTCTAATATTTCCGGTGAGCAGTTGAAGATTTTGCCTGAAATCCGTCAAAATCTGGAAGCTGTTGCACATTGCGTGCAGAAGAAATGGCTGTGCATCTTAGTCGGACCATCTTCATCTGGAAAGACTTCGGTGATCAGAATATTAGCTCAGTTAACAGGATTTCCTCTTAATGAATTAAATCTTTCATCTGCGACTGACAGCTCTGATCTACTCGGATGCTTTGAGCAGTACAATGCATTCCGTAATTTCAGATTGGTGGTCACTCAAGTTGAGCATTTTGTTGATGAGTATAATAGTTTGTTATCACAGTCTTCTCAGGAGTCCCTTTTGAGCAGTAGGAGTGGTTTAGTTTCCAGTTGGCTTTCTTATTTATATAAGATTGATTCCTCTCTCTTGGAGAACCCTTCATCCTTCTTGAACGACTCTGACACACTCTCTAAGTTAACAGAGATGGTAGAATATCTGAAACAGGTCTTGGAAGAAGGTGTTTTGCCCGTTAGTTGGTCAAAAGAGTATCTAGGCCAAATCATGAAGACAATATTGAAGCTGCAAACTCATGAGAAAAAGCAGTCTACGAAATTTGAATGGGTGACTGGAATGCTGATAAAGGCAATAGAAAAGGGAGAGTGGGTTGTCCTCGAAAATGCTAATCTCTGTAATCCCACGGTAATATAATCTCCCTTTTTAATATACTGTCATTCCTTTTGCTTTTATCCATGTGAGTTTTCATGTGTTTGCATGCAAAATTTGTTACCAGTTAGAAACAACTTTGATAATTTCCCGTGCAGCTAATTGCCATCATTAACTTACATTTCAGGTACTTGACAGAATCAACTCTTTGGTGGAACCGTCTGGAACAATCACTATAAATGAATGTGGGATTATTAACGGCGAACCTGTCACTGTTGTTCCGCACCCAAACTTTCGTTTGTTCCTGTCTGTAAATCCAAAATTTGGAGAGGTATCAAGAGCAATGAGGAATAGAGGTGTTGAGGTATTTATGATGGGACCACATTGGCAGCTCAATGAGGAAGGCTCTAACTGTGAAGAGCTTGTGCTGAGAGGCGTGGAAAGGTTTCTTGCTCTGTCAGGTATTCCAGGTTATAAGCTGGTTACTTCCATGGCCAAAGCACATGTTCATGCATGGCTAAACGGTCAAAGCTTTAGTGTGCGGATTACTTATCTTGAGCTTGAACAGTGGGTTCACCTTTTCCAATTGCTGCTCATGAATGGTAATCAACTTCTGTGGAGCTTACAGCTAAGTTGGGAGCACATCTATCTCTCTTCCCTTGGGGTAACAGATGGAAAAGAAGTTGTTGATTATGTGCGTGATAGATATTTGTCAGATATTGAGCTTTCTGAGCTCGATTCATTTATGGGTGGGTGTCTGTGCCTACCTGGAGGATGGCCAAAGCCTTTCAACTTGAGAGATTTGACATGGTATTCAAGAGAGACAACTGTCAGACAGAATTGTATGTATCTGGAGTTCTTAGGAGCTCAGTATGCATCACATCAGTCTAATATAAGCTACAATGTCAAATTGAGAGATAGGGAGTTGGTTGCTGAGGAACCGAGTAAAATTTATACGATGGATTTTTGGACGTTGAAAAAACTTTTGTTTCCTAAAGCCTTAATTGGGGCAACTTGTGCACCAAATGCAGTAAAATTTGAAAAGGATTTGGCTTCTAAAATGCTATTGTTTGCTGCCAACTGGACAATGGAACAGGCAACCGAAGAAGATATTCAACTCTATCTTGTGTGGTTTAGTTGGTTTGGTTCTAGGCTGCAACAATTCTGTCCGGCTTTGCTGTGTTTTCTCAATCTGTTGAAGGATGAGTTGGAGCATCCTATCTGGAATCATATATCTAGATGTCGGAAAAATCTGAAATCCCTCTGCAAATTGGATCCAGATGCTGTTCCAATTCCGTTGTTGTCATCCAAATTGATTGATGTAGCAGCATCAAATGACCAGACAAAACCTTATAGTAAACCCCTCTTTGAGTCTCTCAACTCTATTGGTGTTCTTCGGCTTTCCTATCAGCAGTGGCTTGCAGAGAGTAACTACAATCACACCGATGTATCCTGTTTTATCCGCTTTTTGGATTCACTTCGCGCATTGGAGAAGAAAATTCTTTGCGAAATTGTTGGATCACCTTCTTTCAGCGTGTTGATTCAGTTGTACACTGAAGTTATTGAAAAACATTCATTCTTTTGGTCTGGTTTAGTCTCTTCTTCGGATGAGTATTTATTGTTTTCCTTTTGGTCACTGATAAAAGCTATCAAAAAGTTGCACAGTTCTTTTCCTGAAGAGGTTCAGGTGGTTCTGGTAAGCCTACCTTTCAGTTATGCTATTTTCTTTTTCTCAAATTATCATACTGGTTGCTCAATAATATCATTGTCTTTCTTCTGTAGGAGGAAAGCAAAAATATTAACAATATAGTTTTGCATGGTCACCCAGAAAAGTCTTTGTTATGGGCTTATGGGGGACATCCTTCCTTGCCGGTATCTGCAGAGTTGTTCCATAAGCAGCAGAAATTTCTACAGCTCTGCAGCACAGTTTGGCCATTGAAATCAGAATCAGATGAACAAGGTTTGATATCTAAAACGTTTGATACTACACCTTTGATTGTTTTGTTAGAGAAATTACTCTCTTCTGATAGTTGTTGGGTGTTGGCAGGAAATAATCATCTTACCAGAGCCATTGCATTTTCTGGCCCTGAATTATGTTTGCTTGCCTTGGAAGGTAATCCTCCTAATGAATAGTTGCTCGTCTTTGTTTCTTTTTGCGTATCTTCTCTAATTCAAGTAGACTGTAATGTTCTGAATATTATCTGTATCCTTGTCTTCAACCAAAGCATTGTTGTGGTTTAACTAGAAGTATATGAAACTGAATCATAGTACAGAATACCAAGACCTCATTTCAGAAACCTCTTCTGTGAACAAACTAGCTTAAGAAAATTTTAAAAAGTCCAAGCTGAAAGAAAACCTACTGACAATATCAAAGCTGTTGTGATTGTGATGTGATTCACATTGTTGTATTTCTCTGTTTTTTTCCTTCCAAAATATGCAGGTCTTTGCATTTCATCATACATTGCTGACGAAGACGACGTAGATTATGTAGCTCCTGTTCAGCTGGATGAGATCTACAAGGTTTGTTTTCTTAATTCTGCTGGTTGTAATATGATGTCTCAATTTGCTACTCACAATTAACCATCATCACCAGACGATTTTGGAGAGGCTGAAACTAGAGAAGAAGAGACTGGAGGACAGGATAGGTTTCAGTGAGAATGAGAAATATGAAAATAAATCTGCTGCCTGCTGTGTTTTCTCCCCAGAGATTTTGGCTACAGGGTCTGGCTTTAGCAGCTGGATGAACATTTGTTTTATTGCTAGCAGTGAAAGTTGTTCTTTAGATGTAGAGTTACTTGCTACACTTCAGCACCTCTTAGTGGCTCGACCTACCGAATATCAGGTTAGTGGATAGTTGGAATTTTTTTTTTTTTTTTTTTTTAATGTTTTCGTTTTATTTGAAATTTGATGGATAAGATGTGCATGTGATAACTACTCGTTGTAAAGCCCTGGTTAAAGTCATTTTCCTGTATACTTCTCTAAGACTTGCTTTTTTGAGTTGCAGGATCTTGTAGACATTCGAAAACTGCTTAAACCGGCTCTAGAACATTCTTTATCCTCAACAAGACCTCCACAGACTCTTGTAGCTCATCAAAAACTCCTGTGGGCAATTGATGCACGTGCCTCTGAACTAGGCGGTAAACAAAGTTGGATATTCAATTAAATTGCTGTGTATTAAGGTGAAGTGGCTGATTAACTTTGGCTATGTTGCAGTGGACACCAAAATTACTGGTTTTGTTCTCGAGATGTGGTACTGGTGGCATTCACTCCTGTGGAAAAATAGTCAAATTGGTCTCATGGTATTAAATACTAAACTAAGTGACTTTTGTTCACACATTACTTAGATGCGCATTATGTAACATCTTTCTTTCATCTTGTGTCAATGGGCCTTACAGAATATCTCAGACACCGGAAACTGTCCGATTTTGTCACCTTCTATGCTGATTCAGCCTGTGAAAACAGCTACCGTTGCTCAGATTCTGTAAGAGATGCATTTCTATTATAACGTTTGAGATCTTTTTATTTTATTTTGCATCTCTTCTTCTGAACAACTATGAGCATGTTAAACGTTCCTTGCAGTTTGATATTTCTAATATTCATATGCCACACTGGTACATTGTACCGTGACTGCAATGCTTACCCTCCAGGATAATGCACTTTTAATTTTTGATTGATGGAAAACTATGGTTCCATTAACCATACAATAAGGCTCTGTTTTGTTACTGTTTTATGCAGGGAAAATGTATTTTCGGTTAAGGATTATCCTATTCAATCAATGAAACTTCTTTCTGCTTCACGACATCTATGGAAAAGCTCACAACCCTATCAAGAGATGCCTGGTTCTCTGATGTCGATAGCATGTTCCCTTTTCCAACAGGTACTGCAATCAAGATAAATTTGAATAGTTAATTTTGTTTCTTTGCCTATGCAATTTTTTTAATCTGGATTTCAACATCTGTAGATGATATATACGCACCAAAAGTCATTTGAGCCAGAAAAGTTTGTGGCAATTAAGTCTGCGTTTCTTGAAATTGAGAAGAAGCAGAACAAGGTATGATTCTAAAAGTTATATTTCCATTCTTCCTTTCCTCTTTCATGTAAAATATATTGGAATCTTCCCAAGTATAGGTTCGTTGTGAAACATAGCTACATCTCGAAATTTACGCTTCTCTTTTCCTTTATGCAGATGGATGGCATACAGTTTCTCGTCTCACTTATTGGCTCATCAAGCCATCAGAAATTAAAATCCATTACTCACTCATTTGTCGGACCATTAGCTAAACATCTTTATTCTGAGTGCTCATCAAATGGTAGGTTATATAATTTATAATAGTAATAGTCTGAGTCTTGGCAAGGTAAACCTTGCTCGACGGTTGTAATTATTTCTTACAGCTTTTTACCCATTTTTGTAGAATTCTACTCCAATCTTGGCTTGGCGTGGCTTTATCTTGGAGGACTACGCTTCCATCTTTTGAATAGTTTAGATGTTATAGATCCAGCCATGAAGATCACTTGCAAGCTGTTGGAACTAGAAGAAAAAATTTCATCGCTTGAGCTAAACATCAAAGTAGTTGCTCTTTAGCATTCTGTAGGTTCACAATAGCAGTTGCGTATTGTCTGTGTTTGTTTTATTCATTGACCTTGTATCAATGTATTACCAGGTCCGGGGAGAATGTGAGTATCTGTCTGGGGTGCTTTACTCTGGAAACAGTGACGAAAGAAATGAACATACATTACATAAGCTTAAAACTGAGCAGAAAAAATTGCAAAGAAAGGTATGTAGCAGCTACTGTAGCTTTTTCCCTCTTGGCTGTGTGATTATTATCTGACTTATCCCATTTCTACGTGCTCACTTTTTTTCTTTTGTTTTTCTTCTGAAACAGGTTATTTTTCGCTCTGATTCTAAAAAGTACCAGGATTTGAGAAGAGCATTGGATGAGTTTGCTGGATTTCTCACACGTCCCATAAGTCTGGTCAACGACATTGAAGTGCTTGATTGGAATCAGGTTGTTGAGCAGGTTTTCAACTGGCAGGTATGTTTCTCTGATGACTGTCATTTGTATTCTTTTTGCTTAAGCCATCAAGCTCCATTTTGAAATCTTAAATGCTTGGATTTTGCAGGAGACAGCAACATCTTTTATTGATCGGCTGTCCAGTGACTATTCTGAATATGTTGATATAACTCAGCCAATTCAAGTTTCAGTATATGAGATGAAGTTGGGTTTATCACTCTTTGTATCTGGTGCTCTCTTGGGAAAAATTCTCAACAGATTTGACATAGACATGGTTGACTCAATCATGGTAATTAACCTCTTGTTTTTCAGAAATGTTTGAACATGTCATTTCGTGTAGTCAAACTTAGTGACTTCATTTGCAGGAAACAATTTATGCCTTAATGAGATTTCCAAGGGGCTCCTCCTTAGCTTCAACCCCCTACATCGAATGTTTGCCTCCTCTGTACCTTTCTCATGGTGCAGATTCTCGGGCTAAGTCCTTGGGTTTGGACGTTGGCGTACTGCACAAACTTATCTCTGTTTCAAGTGCAGAAGATTCAAGAAAAGTAATGTTTCATATGGTTTCCTGAATTTCCAGTTTCTAGAGTTATTATTCCATTCACATAATGAAAAAGATTGTCAGAATTTTGAAATCTACTCATGTATTCATTATGTTCTGCTTGATTATTGTAGGCCTCCGAGTTGCAACTCAAAATTGCTGTATATAAAAATTTGCATGCTCGTGTTTTGCATTTTGTTGCAAATACTGGGCTAATGGATGAAGCTTCTTTCGAGGTAAATAATTTTCTTAGTTGTATGCATTTGAGTATGTTAATATATGTTATCTAATGTTGCAAGAGTTCCATCTGCAGTTATTGGATAAAATATATTTTGAATTGGCGAGAATTTGGATGGAGATGAAGTTTCAAGCAAAAATAAAGGCTGACAATCTTCCCGGGCTGTACAAATTTCGATCCCGGGACTTCAAAATTGAGAGTGTCATGGAAGTAGATATATCTGCCCTTGGCAAGTATTTCCCAAATGATAGTTTCTCAGAATGGCAAGAGTATCTGGCTGATGATGATATGAAGGATATGAAGGATACGGTAAACCCTTCATTCTTATAGTCCACTAGAACTTGTAAATTCTCTTGTTTATCACTTATGAATTCGTTTTCCCTCTACAGACACAAATCGACCAGGATGAGGAAAATTTGGAGGGTGACTGGGACTTGATACAGGAGCATCTGGATAATATATATAGCACACATAATGAGTTATTTGGTTTCTGTGACCTCTCTGAAAAGGTATTGGAAACAACCACTTCTATATTCAAATCTGCAATTGTTGCATCAAGCCCAGTCGTAATTCTCTTGCATCTAACAAGACAATATATTCTATTCAGTCTGGAAGATTCTGTATTACTGACAGTAGAAGGATGGATTCATTCTCTGATACCTATGAACTTGGAGTCAATATGATCAAAGGTGACCATCAGACACTATTTCTCTCTATTGTTGAACGTCCTTAAATTCATTTTATTAAATCCATTACTGGATTATCTCTTGATTCCAGGGTTAAGGAGTTTGTTTACTTCGAGCTTAGATGCAAAACTTGTTCCAGAACACCTGCTTCGTCTTTGCTTGGAAAACAAAAAAACCTTCACTTCAAACTATCAGTCTGCCAGTAAATATAACTTTTACAAGGTTTGCAGAGCTTTTACTTCCTGATGAAGTTTATCTGCTCTTGGTTTTACTTCCGCTTTTGTTCTGAAAGTGTCTTTTATAGGACTTCGATGGTCCTGAGCTAGAGAAAATGGTCAAGCTTCTCACTGCACTTCAACGTAGAATTATTTCTCTACTGCAAGAACGGGAGGACCATCCTGGTCTTCAGAAACTTTCTGATGTACTTCGGATGCTTTTGAATATTCCTTCAAGTACTCCTCTGGCAAAGGTATTTATATACTCAAATCGGTTATAAAAGATAATGTATCAGTCAGTAAGAAAGCAAGTGTGTGGTAACAATGTTATGGAAAGTATTAATGTAATGGTAGCTTATACCCACGGAATAAATTTCCTTGCATTGCCGTGACAATCATTTTTTTTGGACAGTTCATCATCCACATTAATAAACTAAACCATTACTTTCTTGTTTGCCATTGTTTGTGAAGGCTCTTTCAGGATTGCAATTTCTGCTCTGCAAGGTTCACAATTTACAGGAAGAGGGATGTAAATTGCCCATCTCTGGTAGGGATTTTAATCTTCTTACTCTGGGTTGATTATGGACTCTAAATTAGTCATACCATTTGTGCCTTCCATCATTTATTTTATTTTCACATGTTACATTGTGTTTTTTTTTGTCCTATAGATCTTTTGGAGCCAATTGTTTCTCTCGCAAGCTCTTGGCAGAAGGTGGAATTTGAGCGCTGGCCTACATTACTTGATGAAGTTCAGGATCAGTATGAACTAAACGCTAGAAAGGTTGGTATAGTTACAAAAAAAAATTAGTTATGAACAAAAATACTGTTGAGCTAACACTTATTTTTTCTCGTTGCAGTTGTGGCTTCCTTTGTTTTCAGTTCTGTTTCAGAAGGATAGTGTTGAAATTTCAGAACATGAAAACGAGTCCATTTCACAAAGGTGTGCACCAGATGAATACTGTGGTGCTTACATTTGTATTCTTGCAAGTATTCGGTTATCTAAGAGATCATTTTGTTGCAGTTTGGTGGAGTTCATTGAAACATCAAATGTTGGTGAATTTAGGAGGCGTCTTCAGCTTCTCTTTTGCTTCCTTCTTCAATTAAGTATGGGTTGTTCGTTGGGGGTATATTCAAGGTTAGCTGCGTATGAACTATCACCTGATTGTTTCCTTTCTTCTCTTCCTCGTCGGTTTCAGCATTATTTCCTTCAGTTCTCATAATTGGTTGCTCCACCACTTTTTTACAGTTGACTTCTAACTTGGCTGTCTTTTCTGGACTATTATTTTCCTTAACTCGTGCTTTTACTCTGACAGTAATTCACATAAGATGAAGGTGGAAATTTGCTACAATATTTTTGGATTCTATATTCAGTTCCTACCGGTGTAAGCTCCTTTCCAATTCTGTCTTGAGTTTTTCAGCTTAAGGTTGTTTCTCTAGGGTAGTGTTCTCAATTCAAATTTCTTTTACCAGTGTAATGGAGCAGTTAGATTCAAATAGAAAAAATGTTGAAGCTGAGTTAAAGGAGGTTGTAAAACTTTGTCGATGGGAGAGGCCAGATAATTATTTGTCCATTGAGACCGCTAAAAGAACGAGGCAGAAGGTCAAGAAGCTGATACAGAAGTTTACGGTAAGTAATGGGTGACTCTTCTTTTTTCATTTTCTGGGGGTTAGTTATGTATAAACACACGACACTCAATTATATATGTTGCCTTACAAAGGTTGAAATGATGGAACCTTGTTAATGAGTTTTCTAAATGGCATCTTTTTTCTTGAGCAGGACATGATGCGGCTCCCTGTAATGCTTGTTAGGCCTGACCTAGCGAAGGAACGAGTTCAAGTTCTCCCTTTACTAGGTCCAGATCTTATGAATGGAGCATCCGACATGAAGATCGAGGTTTTAGTTAGTGCTTTAGACGAAAAACAATTGAATGACAGGTATACATTTGCATCCTGTATGCATTGTTAGAAGTTTATGGAAGCTGAAGCCTCCATCATTTATGCTTTAAACATTTCGTGGTAGGTTTTCCTGGTACGCCGTTTGGTCGAATAAATTAAAGGAATCGGTAGGAAGCTTCCACCAAGAAATGCACTTTAAAACATTGCTGATGGGTGAAGGTTTGTTTGTACACTAGTTCCATTCAATCTTTGTTCTATCAGTTCGGTTTCCTTTGTTTTTGGGGAGTCTGTATATTCTTAATCTTGCATAACATCTTTGCAGAGCACAAATTAAAGGGTGAATGGAAAATTTTGTGGAGTACAGTTACTAGTATTGGTGAAAACATAGCTGGCTGTTCAGATCTATGGAGAAACAGTGACAGAGATGTTGCTAAGAAGAGGGCCCTCTCTAGACTTCTCAAGTTATTAGAAGAGAGTGGTTTGCAGAAACACAAGTTTGAAGATGTAGAGGTAAGATCTATTGCTTGTCGATTTCTGTTTAAGTTTCTAGTCATACTTTATTTTTTTAACCATAATCTCTGATGATCTTATTTTATAGATGTCAAATCACTTTAAAGGGTTGCTTTATCAGCCAGCATATGATCCAAAGCATCTGTTGTTGCCACCATATACCAAAAGTAGCATTCATCCTTCCAGGGTTGAGGAAGACCAAAATAAGGAAAATTCACTGGTTGAGTGGAGATCAGCGAATGAGTTTTACTTTAAGAGCTTGGCTTCAGTGCAACTCATGTTAAATATTGACCGAAAACACTCAGATGTTACATCTGAGCAGGTAATTTACATCTAGGCTTCTCTGAGTCTCATGTTAATTAGTTGTTTCAAACTTGTGGAGTCCTCGCACTAAATTTCTTGTGAACAGGTTAAGCGGTCAATCTCATTCCTCAACCATCTTGTGGAAATACAACGGCAGCAAAGAAGATCTGCTTATGGCTTTGCCGAACTTCTAAACCGCTTTCGCCAACGTGTTTTATCTTTAGCGAAATTACTGGGGGGTTCAATTAGTGCGGATAGAAACGACAGTTCTGTGTTCAGTTTTCCCCAAAATCAACATGCTATCTTCAATTGCTTGTTGCTACAAAAGGTATTTCAGCTTTCTAATTTGAATGATGTGCACTGAACCTCTGTTGCAACAACACTGGATTAAGCTGTTACTTTCTGTGATATGGCAGCAAATCTTTGATAACATTACTGCAATGTTTCTTGAGGAGTCGGCGTTACTGAGAACAGTTGGAAGTACACACTTAGACTCCTGTGAAGCTGTGAAAACCTCATCACGGAGATTACTCAGCTTTATAGAAAAGTTAACTCCCATTGCTCAAGATTCTAAGGTGCAGAATCCTTGGGCTTCTTTTTAATATTTCTGGTCTGTTATTTCTTGCAATAATCTGAATGTCTTTATCATCAGGCTTCACTGGATAAGCTTCTACTTGATTGCAATGGTTTTATCATCACACCAAGTAGCTGTCTAAATCAGTTTGTCACACAACATATGGTTCAGCTGCTACGCCAGAACTTTGATCAACTTACAGACCTTGAGAATCAAATTTCGACTTTCTGTGAAGACAATGAGAAAAGCTATGCTAGAGACGTTCTTCTTAGTCATTTTTCCCCCATGTTTAAAGAGGTATCCCTGTCTTGATTCAACCTTAGTGGATTCTGTTGACTTTTTTCCAGATGCTAGCCTAGCAAATAGCTTGTGTTTAGGGTTCTTAGAGTCAGATTGAAGAAATTTTTTAATGCAGGGGAAATTGCTGGCTGAAAATTTGAACTGTTTGCTTGACGTGGAAAACCAATCAACTGGAATGGAGGCCCAGGAACAATTTATTCTTGAAGAAAATTTAGTAAGTATATTTGCAAATGTTAAAGATGTGATTGGAAAGCTTTGCTCTTATAAAGACGGAGGTCTTTCTCAAGAAGAGGAAGGGAATATTACTACGTGGGATAGTCTGTTTAAGAAGGCAGAAAATGACCTGAACCTTGATAACCTATGTAAACTGCTGTCAGAAACATTTGGTTCCATCGTAAGTTGGATTGTCTTTTGAATTATGGAGATGCTATTTTCCTTTTATTTTCAAGCTTGAATTGAAATGAGGCTGTTATCTATACAGGAACAACTGTTGAACTCATCAGGTGTCCTTTCAGCTTGTGTTGGAGACCAGCTGAAGCAACTTCAAGGATTTTTAGATCTTTTATTGAGCTTTGGCGATTGTTACCTCAAAGAGTTTTTGGCGATAAGTAAAACGGTATGTTTTTAGCTTATCCTGTTAATTGAATAAATTTTCTTTCAACTGCCACTTTGGCGTGAAGCATGTTAGGTAGTGTGAAAAGATGTCAGCATTTACTCATCTTCTCTGCTACGTTATTTCAGTTAGACAATATCCTGACTTCGTTTACTGTATATATAACAATTATTTGGCCTGTAGGTGTCATTGATAACCCATGTCCTTGCAAGTATTCTTGCCGATCTATTTACAAAAGGATTTGGCATCTCCAAAAACGATGACGATGATGGCTCTAAAGCTGAAAAACCCGAAAGTGCAGAAGGTACTGGTATGGGAGATGGTGTGGGGGCAAAAGATGTAAGTGACCAAATAGAAGATGAAGATCAACTGCGTGGCACAGATAAGAAGGTATACCATCTCTTCCTCATTGCCATTCAGTTGTGAATTTTGCATGGGATTTCACCAGTTAAGATTTTCTTCCATTGTCTTTGTAGGAAGAGGAAGAGAAAGAGCAAGATACTCCCGATGATGTGCTGGGGAAAAACAAAGGCATTGAGATGAGTGACGAATTTGATGGCAAAGAATACAGTGTTAGTGAGGATTCAGAAGAAGACAAGGAAGATGAGGGAAGTGAGGATGAGCAGTTGGATTCTGCAATAGGAGATGCTGGATCTGATGCTGAAAAAGCTGATGAAAAGCCATGGAACAAGGATGAAGAGGATGAGGAAGAAAATGTGAATGAGAAGAATGAGTCTGGACCATCTGTAGTCGACAAGGACACAAGATCAAGGGAGCTAAGAGCCAAGGATGATGGTGTTGACCCTGACAATGAGCCAGAGGAGTCCAGTACTTCTGAAAAACCGGAAGAAGGAAACAATGAGAATGTGGATGAGGATAATTTTGGTGATACAGAAAATTTAGAAGATAAAATCCAGACTAAGGAAGAAGCACTTGCAGATCCACATGAAGAAGTAACTCCTGATGTGGGTAATGAACAGATTGATGATGGCATGGAGATTGATGAAAGAGAGGAGGTCGAAAATGAAGATGCAGATCAGCAGGAAGAAGCAGAAGATCAAAATCATCCTGAAGAAGGTGAAAATGATCAAGAAACTGAAGAGCCTGCGGAGGAAGAAATGGAGACTGGGGAGGAGGATGTGTGTGACTCACCCCAAAAAGAAGAACCTGGAAATGATCTTGAACAGAAACCAGAAACGGAACCAATAGAAGGAAAAGAAGTTATGTCAGAAGACAAGAAACCGAACCTCTGTAATGATAATATTTCTGGCGTGGAGTCTGGTTCACAAAATCCACATGGATCTAATGTGTTAGGGGCAGGAAGTACAGCACCACAAGAAGATTTGTCTGCTTCTAATGTTACGGATGAACTCACGGATTCAATGGATCTGCCTTCGGGTAGTAACACTGAGATGAACCTCATGATGACTAGCTTGGCCAGTGGTGAGACATTGACGGACAACATAGCAAAGATGGAATTTCCTCAAAACCAGTCATCTACTGCTCAACAAACCAAGGTGAATCCTTATAGGAACGTTGGTGATGCATTGAAGGAGTGGAAAGAAAGAGTTAGAATCTCCTCAGACCTTGGAGAAAAGCAAGAGGCTGAAAATGAGATGGAAGACCCTGATGCTGGTGAATATGGATATGCGTCTCAGTTTGATGCTGGAACTTCCCAAGCTCTAGGACCTGCCCTGCCTGAGCAAGTGAACACAAATATGAGAGAGGGGGAATTTGAGGAAGAAAAACTCACAGGTAATCAAGATGAAGTCTCTCCAATGGATATTGATGACACGAACCCCGAAAGCAAACCTGCCATCCAATCCAAACCATCAATCAGTAATAGCATCGCTGAACAGGTCCAAGAACCAGATACAGACAAGACCCACCAAGAGAGCTCACCTATTCAAAATATTGGTGATGGTAACAGCAAGGTGAATTCTATGGTCTCTGTCGACAACACTTTCTTGGGGGAAGATCCATGCAATCTGGACCGGATGCAGGTGACTGAGAATAACCCGGAAGACAATGAGGATAATGAGGAAGATCCAGATGCGAAAAGTAATGCTGCTGTTCTTTGGAGGAGATGTGAGTTGCTTACTGCAAAACCATCTCAGGAGCTGGCTGAGCAACTACGTCTTATCTTAGAACCCACACTTGCTAGCAAGCTCAGTGGTGACTACAGAACGGGGAAAAGGATCAACATGAAAAAGGTTATTCCATACATAGCAAGTCACTATCGGAAGGATAAAATTTGGCTGAGGAGGACAAAACCAAACAAGCGTGATTACCAAGTTGTTATTGCTGTGGATGATTCGCGTAGCATGTCAGAAAGTGGATGTGGTGATTTTGCAATAAGAGCTTTGGCAACTGTGTGCCGAGCTATGTCACAGCTTGAGATGGGAAGTTTGGCTGTTGCAAGTTTCGGGAAGCAAGGAATTATAAAGATGTTACATGATTTTGGTCAGTCTTTCACCACAGAGTCTGGCATTAAGGTTAGTGGCCTCAAATCTTTCATTCCCATATATCAACACTGTGAATTGTCTTCTAATTGCTTAAAAAACATCTTTCGTTTCTCTCGTTTGTGATGCAGATGATCTCAGGTTTAACATTTAAACAAGAAAATCTCATTCAAGATGAACCAGTCGTCAATCTACTGAGAAACATGAACGAAATGCTTGAAAATTTGGCCAGCACAAGACGACAGTCTTACGGTAGCAACCCACTTCAACAACTTGTACTAATAATAGGCGATGGAAAGTTCCATGAGCGAGAGAAATTGAAACGATCTGTCAGAAGTTTTCTCCAGAAAAAACGGATGGTAGTATATATACTTCTCGATGACGCAGAGCAATCGGTTCTTGATTTAATGGTATGTCCAATTCTATTTCTTTCCTATCTATGGCTTAGTTATCAAATTGAAAATTTAGTAATTGTCATGATGTTAACTGTTTTATTATTTTCTAATCAGGAGATGGTACCTGAAGGTAAAACGGCTTATAAGAGATTGATTTACATGGATTCATTTCCCTTCCCATACTACATTGTGCTGAGAGATATCGAAGCCTTACCGAGAACACTTGGTGATATTTTGAGACAGGTAATTTTTTTTGTGTTTTTGTGAGAGAAAGAAGAAAACACTGCCAAATACTTGAAATGAGACTAACTTTTGTTTCTTTTTTGGTTTTGCAGTGGTTCGAGATGATGCAAAGTTCGCGGGACTGAAAGAGTTGTTGGAAGAGAAAGGGTCTCGAGGAGCTATAAAACTTAGCTTAGCTTGTGAACTAGACTTGTATACATTAATATGCAAGGACCTTATTTGTATTCCCATCAGACCACAAATGTTGTTATTGCTACAATATCTTTTATATATATGAAAAAGAACCTCTTCTCTTCTCTTTCTAATTCGCACAACTGCTATTGCTACTTCTCCCATTCGAAGTATTGAGTACCTTATATTATTTTTTGATAAACAAAATGTGAAAATCGGACATATGGGTTTTGAAATGTTTTATTTACGATTTGAGTATTTGTATTTTTCACTTCCAAATTTATTACTACTAAATGAAAAACATACTATTTCAACTGAACACTTGATTTTGATAAATATTTTAAAATCAATGGTTTGAATAACATGATTTTTTTCTTGGATTTCCAAATCCATGAAAACTTTTCTCAAAACCAACTAAAATAAACAAAGTAATCAATCATCTTTGTGACTTGTGGGGCTTTCTCCTCTCTTGCTAGCCCTCCCCAATCCCAAATGGTTCTTACAGCCTTGGTTAGTAACTTTGAGGAACTCTCATTAGGTTGTGCGGATAAGATGATGCATTGCCTTTTCCCTAATTCTTTTAAACCATCTGTAAAGCCACCGTCACCTGAAATAAGCATTATGTTTGCTGGCTGATTCTCCAACTATTGAAGAGTTGCTAAAGTTTGTAAAGGATAATCCAACTATGTAACCAAGTTTATAATCAATATTAGATTTTTGTTTGAAAAATGAATATGAAAAATGAAATCAATGAGAATATTAAAATCACTAAAAAAACATTCAAGTCTATTTGAAGAATGAAATAAATGAAATCATTTGGAATGTATATCAAAATTTAACTAGATGGTTTGTCTACCCAAAGATGTCAAGTTATCTAAATTGCACGAAAATTGCTTAAAATGCTTAAAATATGGTATGTTTAAAATTTGGATGTGAGCAACTCTATTTCTAAAATATATCGCTCGAGATATACGGGAGAGGTATGGATTCGTTCACAATGTCTTACGACAAATTAAGATAGATTATAAGTATAGATTAACACATTTATTTTTTTCAGGTTTTTAGGTGTAACCACAACACCAAAATTAGGTGTTGAAACAATTTAGAGAATGAAATTGCGGAATTTTTCTTGTTGTTTTGCTCTTGAACTTTGCAGTCTGGTCCCAAAATGGAGGTCTATATCAATGGTTACATTTTCTTATGTAGTAGCGTGATGGTAAAGTATCATAACAAACTAATAAAGCACAAAATCAATATAAACGTGGTTCATAAAAAAGGTAAGCATGACATTTTTGACTGACCATTTTGTTATTGGGTTATCATCCAATACAGTTACTTAACCGGTGATCAATTCAGTATGTATCGATAAACAATTTTGGCAGATTTTGATACACTAGACTAGACCCCCGAAATTCCGGTTTACCAAATGGTACTATCCGGTTTAGGATGAGTATTTCGTTTTGCCATTCCGGTTGTACAACTTATCTTAATTCATATTTCATAGTGTATATGTATAACTCATTGTTAAGTAAAGACTGAATCGTAATGAAAAAAAACACACAAAGAATCGAAAATTTATTTAACTACTTCAGCTTTTAAATTTCTTTATTTATTTTCAACAATATTAATTTATCCATCCCATATGGTCATATCTATCACTTTCTTTTTCTTTTGACCTGAGGAAGCAAATTCTCTAAGAATTAAAATACATATTAGTTAATCACATGAATCACCTTTTTCATATGCCCTTAATCATTAGTAGACTACTATTTATGACTCTTCTAAATGCTTTCCGTCACCGGTGAGCTTTTCCTGAGTTAAAAGTTGATCTTACTTTAACAACCATTTTCAAAAGATGGCGACCGTTATATATAAACAGTGATACACCCAAAAAAAAAATTATATGGTTTTTCCCTATAATAATTTTTACCAGGGTCATAAATAACTTTTTTCTTTAAGTTAGTCACTAGAGGGGCAATGTGAATTCTGAACCACGAGTAATAGTATCAATACGGAAACACTTGCCAATTAGGGTACAAATTCTTTCACCATTTAAGTACATCTAATGTAAATTTAAATATTTAACCGGATCATGTTAGTAATCTCTCCGTTGTTTTTAGCTTTACCATTTTCCCGACCTATATGTTGATCGATGTGTTTGGTTTGTTCGGCTAGCTATTTATGCCATGTTGTATCCATTTTTAGTGGAGGTTAAACTCTTATGTTTGAAATGAAAATTTAGGTTTAACCAAAAACAAAAATGTAAAAAATGCCCTCCAAGGTTATAAACAAGGAAAATTTAGTAGTAGTATAGTAAAAAACAAAAGAGTTGTAAATTCTTAAACCTCTTGGATCGGACAAAATCCTAACAACAACTCAAAGTTAAGTCTCTTGATTAAAATCGTTTGAGAAAAGTTAAGTCTATGAAAGTCGGCAAATTATAGTAGTGGAAGCATCAATTGGTTTAAGTTTTTAATTTTATTGATTACTGTATGGTTGTTGGTAATTTCTTTTGTCGCATAAAGTAGTATAACCGACTAACTTTATTATGGCAAAGAAAATAGAATGATCATTTGTTGACCAAACAAAATGGGAATACATTGATAGCAAAGAAAATTATGAGGTATCTTTTGAAACTTAATAATAATATTGGGATTGACTGTTCTACAAGTTTCCACTTTTTACTTCGCATGGGAAGAGATTGTGTTGCACGTTGTAGAAAAGGAATGTTCAATCTCACTTTGAATTTGAAATAAGGTTATGTGATCATCTTTGTTGATTCTGCAATCTTTGACTAAATAATACTAATTATATGTTAATTAAATTATGATTACTGGAATCTCGATGTATCTAACCTAAAGATATCTATTTGGATCTCACTATGAGAATGATCCGCTAGATTCTTTATTAGATATGTCCATTTGATAAATTATGAGACATATTGGTTTACTCTAGTGGCATATTTAGAGTAGTAGTATCTTCTTGAGATATCTTTTAGTTGTATATAGAAGTTTCCAGATAGAATTCTCACACACTTACTTGTTCTCGTGATGAACTATTTACACTGTCTCTAAACTGAAAACAGGAGATAAAGATGATTATTATAATAATAAAAAAAAAAAAGACATTTTCGCAAATTAAATTGTGCGATTGATATAAACTTAAGGGACCACGAAATTATTTCTCTATTCGGCAACCAAATTAGAACTTTAGTTTACCCTGTTTTATATGAAGACCAATATTAGCCTTCAAATGTTTTGTTTTCATCTATAGTTTGCAGTAGTTTAATTGAAAGATAGAATTATTATATTTTTGTCTCTATCTCTGTTAATAGTTTTAACAAAAGACGATTACCATAATCTATTTACTGTCTTTTAGTATCTAGGCGTCGCCTAGACAACCATTAAGCATATCATCAGTAATCACGTCTAGACTATCTCCTAAATCACTTTTAGATCATTTTTAACTTTACTTCATTTTCACCTTCAAACTCTATTTTGGAATAAATTTCTCCAACTCTATTTTACTTTTAAACTCAAAACGGAAATCTCCAATGTTTACTCCATATTTGGAATCCTCGATTTCTAATATAGAGTAAAACTTCGAAATTTCCACATAGAAATGAAATGGGGTAGAGTTGAAGAAAAATGGGTTAGAGATGCTCTTAGAACATTGATTAGCAAAAATTAAGCTTAATACGTATATTTAATTAAAGTGAAGGAGACATCCCTAACTCAAGGACACTGATTAGTATATAACACAAATTAAGCTTAGTCTGTATGTTTAAAGGGTTCCTTCATATAATTAACCGATTGTTACGGAATGACTTTTTCACCAAACATGTTCTTCAAAGATGAGAGTGACGAGAAAAGTAAATAAAACAGTGAAGATGATATATAGGAAAGAATATTCAGATATATTTATCTTTTTTTTGGTAGATTGGAGAAATATGGGATGCTAGTTTTCTCAAGATTATTATGATGTATATATATTCATTTCCCAAGATACGCAATCTTTACCCATCACTCCTTTTGCTTTTCTAATTGATGCCAAATCTTCTTTCTAATCATAAAAGTATATAAATCGACATATATACCTATAACAACAGCAATTCTTTTTTTCCAAACGAATTTTTTTTTTTGACGGCAAAATCATTTTCATATTAATAGATTTAAAAACTAAGATTATTATATTATAATAACATAATGTTAATAATAATTTCTTTCTTTTTGGTCAGCAAGAGAGTTATAGCATCAATATTACATTTACCAAATTACTCAAGTAGAAACTAAAAAATACAATTAGTGAAAAGAACAAATGAAAGAGAAATTTTTCTTATAGCTCAAAATATGTTCTTACTAGATTCGGTTTAGGTTGAGATAATTAATACGAATTTTCACACATGAAATATTTATTTCATTGTTGGCATTCCTACTACTACATAAAAGAAAATGATGGTTGTGGTGCCATTGATCGGTGACACGGCAATGGCCCTGAAGTAGGGAAATTTGAAAACAAAAATCATATATACCACATTTCTAAAACTTTGATCCCCAATCAAAAAAATATGTTCTTTGTTACACCATAAATATATTTTATGTGAATTTTAACAAAATAATAGTGAAATGTATTGTTCAGGGAACGGAGCAGCTTAATGCACTCAAACACAACTATACATGACATAACTATACAAGTGCACTTGACTAAAATCACCCAAGTGGATAGCACGTAAAAACTAAAACATGAATCTAGTTATTGCCAATATGAAAAAAAAAAACACAAAAAATGGATCTGAGTCAGATACATATCGCAAGAATAAAGATGTACAATTATGAAAAACAAAACCGCATTTAAATTATGCTGTACTGATCTAATGCTCATTTCCGAATTTTCATCCGAGAAACCTCTTAGTATAATGGTTTTGATATTCAACACCCTATTTTTTAATTTTTAACACTTCACATCATCTTCTCTTTACATTCAACACACATTCTACAATAGTTTTGTTTAATAAATTTCAATATATTATCCTACCATTTTTATTTTCTTTTATGTTTTTTGTGATTACATATTACATAATTAGTGATTAAATTTAGATAATTAAGAGTTAAATAATATTTAAAAAGATGTTTTAAAAGATGCTTAAAATGTTTAAACTAAAAATACATTTTTAAATCCATTTCACTAAAAATGTTTTAAAATGCTTCGATAATTATATGGTCTCATCAATATCATATATTAATAAATATATAAATATATAAAACTATAAAATATAACTAAGATAATTTAGTGAAATATGACTCTAGTGTTATTTGTTTATTCACAAATTTACATTTTTGTGTAACTCATCTATAAATTTGTCATACTACATAAAAAACATATGGTAGTATCTTTTCAAATTACATCAAAAATTTATTAAAAATTGCATATACGATTAAAGTATGATTTTCAATTTCTTACTTTAAATATAAATTATATTTTAAAATTATGCAAATCTGTCTATAAATTAATAATTATCGATAAATTAATACCCTCTCTAAATTAATAAAATCTTCCGAAACTGTTTCGGTATTATTAATTTATAGAGGTTTTACTGTACATCTTAACCACCTAAACAGACTCTAAACCCACATACATTTTTCTAAAATTTAATTTTCATAATTATTAATTGTTTATATTCATTTAAAATATTTTAAAAGAAAAAAAAACAAATGGTCTTCTTCTTCTTTCTCGTAGGTACTTCTTCTTTTTCGCATGTCTGCATCCACCATCTCTTCCTCATCGTTCTTCCTTTTTCTTTGTCTCTTAATTTCTATTCAAAATCAAATTAGATTCGGTTCAAATTAATTTATATTCAAAACCCAGAAAATTAGATTCAATAGCTAAGTCCATTCCAACTTAGAAATAATATATATGCAAAATGGAATCAAATGTCCTAAATGTAAAGCTTCTGATGAAGGTCCTCTTCCAGTATAGAGATAAAACTTGTCTCCTCTCTCATACAAGTCCAAAATCTCATTGAAATCACTATTAATAGTCTCACAAATCAAAACCAGCAATTCATAAAAAAAATAAAAATAAAAATAAAAATTGAATCATCAAACAGAATTCAGCTGAGTTTCGAACCGGTGGGCGAAGAAGATACCACGGCAGAGGAAAACGTGTGGTTGACGACAAGTTAGTCTTTGAACACGATCAATCAGTGACACATCGATTCTTGCTCCGAACAAGATTCAGAATCTCTATCCAGTGAAGAGAAATCTTTAGCGAGCGAGAGGTACTTCTGCTCGAGAAGTGAATAAGTCTGCTCCGCCCTGATGGAAACAGCAGCATCAGCATCAGTCTCGGACTAAGTGTCTGAGAGAGGAATTGTTGATTTCAAGTGATTATGAATCGAAATTGAAGAGTTTATTAGAAATGATCTCACATAAACTCAATTTGTAATTTTACAAATGAGAAAATTTGTCACTGAATAAAGAAGAAGGAGAAGGGAAATTAGTTAGAGACGGCGGAACCAGTAAGGCGAGGAAGAAGACAATTTGTTTTTTTTTAATATATTAAATAAAAATAAATAATTAAAAATTATTAAAATTAACTAAAAAAAGGTTTATGGGTTTAGAATCGGTTAGTATCGGTTTCGTATCAGGTTTAGTTCATAAACCAATAAAATCTGAATATGTATGGATTGGGATTTCAAACTTTCAAATTGTGGGCATTAAGCATTGCGTTTTTTATGGATATAAAACGAGGTCTTAAGTCTATGAAAATTTGATCGTATACGATAATTTTTGTGGGTAAATAGATCGTTGTCCCAATAAAAATATACTAATAAACAAAAAAAGTATGGAAAGAGAAAACTAAACAATTCTTTATTAAAAAAAAAGTAAATGATTTAAATAATAAAAATAATTATCGTTTTCACTCCACTGCAGAGGATCTGGCTCTGGCGCTCTGCAGCACTATAAATAGACTTTGGTACTCACCAATGTTGATTCGTATCTCTTTCGCTCTTTCTCAAAATCTTGTCATTACTAAAATAAAAGAAACAAAAAAAATGATGATGGTTATTACATTACTAAAGTCTCTCCTCGGGATATTCATGACCTTAGTATTAAGAGTCCTATACGACTCCATTTGTTGCTACTTCCTCACACCAAGACGCATCAAGAAGTTTATGGAACTTCAAGGCATCACCGGCCCTAGTCCACGCCTCCTCACCGGAAACATTATAGACATCTCCAAAATGCTCTCTCACTCCGTCTCCGATGATTGCTCCTCCATCCACCATAACATCGTCCCTCGCCTTCTTCCTCACTACGTCGCTTGGTCTAAACAATATGGTACGTACACATAGGGCCGGTCCAACGTTTTCAGATATTTCGTATAAGATTATAAAGTTGTGTCTCTTTATTGTAAAAACAAAACTTCCTTTGGCTATGCTCTCAACCGGGACATGCGTACAACGCATTTTTCGTTGGACTACTATACATTTAGGCCCTGTTGTGAAATGACCGAAATGCCCTTTTACAGGGAAGAGATTTATAGTGTGGAACGGGACAGAACCGAGGCTATGCTTAACGGAGACGGAGATGATTAAAGAATTGCTGACAAAGCATAATCCGGTGACCGGGAAATCATGGCTTCAGCAGCAAGGGACTAAAGGGTTTCTAGGGCGTGGGCTCCTCATGGCCAACGGTGAAGCTTGGCACCACCAACGCCTCATGGCAGCTCCGGCGTTCACACGTGATAGGCTCAAAGGATATGCAAAGCATATGGTGGAGTGTACGAAGATGATGGCGGAGAGGTTGAGAAAGGATGGTGAGAAAGAAGTGGAGATTGGAGACGAGATACGGCGGCTCACGGCGGATATAATATCGAGGACTGAGTTTGGAAGTAGCTGTGATAAAGGAAAAGAGCTTTTTAATCTTCTCACTGTTCTTCAACGTCTTTGTGCTCAGGCCACTCGTCATCTCTGTTTTCCCGGGAGCCGGTGAGTTTCATTTTTCATAAATCTTTCTTACTGTTTCTACTCTTATAATAGGCTTTGATTTATCAACTTTTTCATATTGTCATTACATATTTTGTTTTGGGTCCAATAATGTTATTAAAAAAAAATTTGGTTTTCATGATTCTGTAGGGTTAGCTACATTTATAAAATAGTTTAACAATATCCACTAAGATTTTTTTATGGCATGACTAATTAAGATATTAAATTGTAATAAGAAAACAATGTTACGTGATGACAATTTTCTCTTTTTTAGAAACAATGGTTTACATGAATGACGAGTTTACAAGGTCACTATTTCATCATTCACTTGCGCCAACATAAAAACGTTGCATGCATCAAGTTGAGACCTTTTTCTCCGTGACAAAACATTAACTAAACATGTAATGTAACTAATCTTTGTGTCTTAAAGGTTTCTTCCGAGCAAATACAATAGAGAAATAAAGTCTCTGAAAACGGAAGTGGAACGTCTTTTGATGGAGATTATAGAGAGCCGAAGGGACAGCGTAGAGATTGGTAGGAGCAGCTCTTACGGGGATGACCTCTTAGGGCTTCTCTTGAACCAAATGGATCGTAACAAGAACAACCTTAATGTTCAGATGATAATGGATGAATGCAAGACTTTCTTCTTCACTGGCCATGATACAACCTCTCTTCTCCTCACATGGACCCTCATGCTCCTTGCTCATAATCCCACGTGGCAGGACAAGGTTCGAGATGAGGTCCGAAATGTTTGTGGCCAAGACGGTGTCCCCTCCGTTGAACAGCTCTCAAGTCTTACCTCAGTACGTTCTTTTCACTCACACTATTACCTTTCTATGTTTTTTTTTAAATGAACAATAGTTTAGTTGTCAAAAAAAAGAACAAGGGTTTTTATATCCATACTAAACAATCGATAGCTTAGACAGCCTAAGACCATCTCCAATATATTATTTTATTTTTTATTTTAAAATAGAGTAATTCTAAAATAGAGTAACTTTAAAATAGATTAGAAGTTCTCTCCAATGTTTTACTCTATTTTAGAGTTACTCTATTTGTAGAGAAAAATATAGAAAAAAAAATAGAGTTAATTTATATATAGAGTAATTCTATCATTTATTCTATTTTAGAGTAAAATATAGAGTAAGATTGAAGCAAATGTTACTATATAATAGAGTTTAGAGAAAAAAAAAATAGAGTATAATTGGAGATGTTCTTAATGTCTTCCTAAAAAAAAATTAAAAAAAAAAACTAAAAAAAACGTCTGTCTAGACACCATAAAAATTAGAGCATGTTCATCAATGATATTTCATACAATATACAATCTCATAAAAAATCAGTAATATTTTAGTGAGAAGATATTTCAAAAGGTGAAGCAACTCACCTAATAATTTCTCAACACTAAAGTATTATTGAAAAAAAATTATTCAATTGTGAGATGCTCTTAGGTGCTCGATCTGATTCTGGCCAAATCATTTTAATAAAATATCTAGGTGTCCAATTAATTAGTCTATGAGACTGATAACTATATCTATTTAAAATTTTCGTAAATACTAGGAATAGAAAAATACACTTTAAAATATATTTAACGTCAAATTTTTGATATGTTTATATATATATATATTAACTTTTAAATTCTTAGACACTAAGTGCTCTCTAAATACCCGATTAATGTCTAGCGAAGTTTTAAACATTGGTTTTAAGTATTTTAAATAAAACTCGTACCTCTTTAGAGATAATTTTCTTCTTTCTAGATTGTTTTTTATATCTTTGCTTATCTAATCGATGAGGTGATTCGTGATCTGTTTTCTTCTTTATCGGCACCTCCTCTATATCATATTGATTCGCCTTGAAATCAGTACAATTCTCATTCTAAATATAAAGAAGGTGGTCTAGTTGGAAAAAAAAAATCAGACGAACTCTTTTGTAATTTTAAATGCATATGGAAAGAGAAAGCTCGTTCGCGTTTCACGTTTGCCATAATATTAATTTCAAAAACTAAAAAATATGTGATATTAAAAGATGTAAAATATTATAACACTTTAACTCAAAAGAAAGGAAAAATCGTTTGAAGCATATATGTGTAAATCGTTGCTAATTGCTATGCATCAATATACACATGTCTACTAAGTTTTGACTTTGGTCGAGGATTGGGATAGAATCAAATATTTCTTTTTAAAAATGGTTTTGCTTGTAACGCCATTTCATATGGGTGCGGGTGGGGTACTATATTCATTCAACACACTACAGGCAATGCCACTAAGTCTTAGTGCTTCTTCCGTAACTAAATCTCAATTAGTACATATCTGGTCAACTTTAATATGATATATCTATAAAACTTTATAAACGTTTTTTCCGTAAACTATTTTACTGTAGTTCAAATTCAAATAACAAATTTCATGTATGGCATAGAAGAAAATTTAGATTTATTCTTGGTATTTATTAGAATAAGATAAAATTTTACACTAACATTGCTTTAACATTAGATTAGATCATCGATATAGAGACTCATGATGAACTGGCTTTCCCCCTTTAAAATCGAACTAAGACATATTTTAATGAGTAAATACAAATATTCCACTTGTTGAAAAGATTAGCACTACAACATGCTTTTCATAAAATACTAAAAAAAATCATTCGTTAAACGATTTTGACAGCTTGAAAGACAACTCTTAAAACCAAGTAAAGATCTTTGAGAAAGAGTCACAAGGCACTTTCACAAGATTGCTAGATATGAATCTTAATAGTGTTTTATATAATTAAATATTCAACTAACTTATCTTTCTTTTATTTTCTTATCTCAACAGTTAAACAAAGTGATAAACGAGTCATTAAGACTTTATCCTCCTGCTACACTTCTACCAAGAATGGCATTTGAAGACATAAAACTAGGTGACCTAATCATCCCTAAAGGTTTATCTATATGGATCCCTGTCCTTGCGATTCATCATAGTAAAGAACTATGGGGTGAAGATGCAAATGAATTCAACCCCGAACGCTTTTCGACTAGAAGTTATGCATCTAATCGCCATTTTATGCCTTTTGCGGCTGGTCCTAGGAACTGCATTGGTCAGTCTTTTGCTATGATGGAGGCAAAGATAATATTAGCAATGCTTGTTTCCAAATTCAGTTTTGCAATATCGGAGAATTATAGACATGCTCCTATAGTTGTGCTTACTATAAAACCTAAGTATGGAGTTCAATTAGTTTTGAAGCCACTGGATTCGTGAAAGGGAGACTTATCTAATTGGAAGAGCCATGCACCGTGCGGAACGGTCTCCATTCAAGGCCTATAAGCTTCTTGAGAGAGTACTTGAGTTTTGAGTTACATGAGGGATTTGTAATTGAAACGATTTTGGAGTGAGTGAGTATATAAAGAAGAGTTATTGTGTTCAATGTAAATTGGCGACACATTTTGGAGTCGTATCGGTGGTTTTAATTATATAACAACATGATCCAACATTTTAGAGTTATTATCTATTATCCTTCTCATATACAAAAAAATAAAAAAAATTGCTCCAAAAACAAAATGTCTTAACTATAATATTTGGATATGTAGTAATAATGTACAACATGATCCATCCTCTCTCCGTCACTCCGAAAGCAGACGACACTTGGGCCTCATGACACGATCGTTCTCCTCTCGCCATGACCCCATATTATTCTTTTTTTTTTTTGTTAAACCTTTTAGATATGTTGATTTGGTTTCAATATCTTTCCATTCGATTTGTACAGAACTGATATTTTTTTGTTAATGTAGTTATACTATAAATAAGTAGTATTTATTACAAAAGGTTTTTCATTTTTGGAGATTTAGAATTGTCACAGATTTCGTAAGTAATTTTGTTGGTTTTTTTTTTAAATGACAGGATGAAAAAAAAAATTTACTTCTAACACTATCTAGAACGTATATTGATGGATGGGAGTTTCCAAACTAGATGGAAACTAATGAGCATTGTTGGGGTCGACGACGATTCCAACGTGAAGACCACGCGCATAAGATTACAAACCGAGATTGAGATTCGATAATAATATATTTTTAAATATTATTATAGTTTATAGGACTCATTTTTATTAATATATATATATATATATGTTAATTAATTTAGGAAATTTAGATACCTATAGGATTATTTGCGCTGGTTTGCAATCTAAATTTATTATATTTGCAAAGTCAAAGTTTAAAAATGACCATGTAACTGTATTTTTATTAGAGTTTAATAACAATTTTTAAAACATTTTTGTGTGTTTTATTCTCATCAAATTAATTATAGTCTAGTTTTTTGATCTAAATATATAAAGTGGCCCAAACAGGTGTATTAACGGTCTTACAATGACATTCAATTTAAAATTAGCTAATAAAAATATTCATTGAGATTTCAAACAGAATCTCTTTTACCAAACTAGTCACGCGTCTCATACAAAAAAAATGGGTAACAACGGACTTACTTAAGAAAGGGAAACAAAACGGAATTGTAATTCAAACTAAGTGCGAAATGAAAATCAAAGTCAACTTCAAAATAAACAACGGAAAGAAATACAAACTCAAACGAGGTGGAAATGCACTTGCATCAAAACAACACTTAACCATAGAACTAGTTTTTAGAAAACCATTTACCAAAATTAATTATTTTAACGCGAGTCTAATAGAAATACACATTATAATTTAGGATTCGTGCTCGTAGAAAAGATGCTGAAAGTGGTTTGACTTGTTTAAAGACAATTTTTTCTCCATGATCGTCTTTTAGATAAATGTTATTTATATAAATACTTTCTTGTGTCGACAGAATAATTTGCTAGATTTATCGCCTCTTTGGTAATTTAGTTCACTCAGATAATACCACTCACATTTATTTTTTTAATAAATAAACTTTTCACTTTTTCACAGAAATATACATGAATTCATAGAACAGCTTTGTCGTTTCTTGAAGAGTTCAACGAATGTTGAAATTTTTCACAGGAGATTGTTCACCGCATTTTCGCCGAGAAAATTATCAAACATTTTCAAAAATTAAAATTTTCACATGTTTACAAGATATTTTGTTTCCAAATATCTATTCAGATAAAATACTGATTCCTATAATATAAATTATGTTTCAGTATTATAACTTTTTAGCGAATTCACAAAAAAAATCACATATTTTAGAAATATTCATGTTTTTAAAAAAAATTTACAAAGCATTCTTACTTCATTGGTTAAAGATTTTAAAGGCTTCTACACTAAATTTGGGGTTCGAGTGTCAGACACAGATTAATGGATGCAAAACTTATCAGAAGTTCCAAAATGCTGTAAAGAGAGTCATCCATCGTGGTGTCAAGTGTTGTAGAGAAAACATGTTTTCCATGGAATGTCCATCATAGGAATATCATACATACAAAACCGTCCGTCATAGATATGAATGTTGCAAGGAGAACATATTCATTATAGGGATGTCATACATGCAGAACCGTTCGTCGGATATAGTTTGCGCTGTGAAATCGTTGTTTAAAGAAGTTTTTCATTGTAATTACATATGTTGTATGTAGTGTTCTAAAAATCGGTCTACGCGGTCGCATAGGCTCCATCTAGGCACTCAGGCGACCAGGCGACGCTTACATGACCACATTGACCGCCTAAAATCGCATAAGTCTCATTTAAGTGTATTTTTTCAGTTTCCAACTACATAGATTTGAATTTATAAGTTTTACCTCCATATATGTGGTTCTAAACATTCATATGTTGTTTGATATAAATTAAATAATTATTTTTTTCTAATTTTGTTATGATTTAAATTTTTTTATTTTCTAATACATAGTTTTATATATTTTTTATCTATAATATAATATTTATAATATTTTATGTTGTAAACGCCTAATCCGCCAAAATTTATCTAGTCTCTGATTAGATGCTCTATGCACTAGACGTTGGGTCAACGTCCGTTTAGCGCCTAGTACTTTTTAAACATTGGCTGCATATAGTCGAATATCATCATAATAAAATTATATCAAATATCTCTAATAAATATGTGGCATACGGAAAAAAAAATGACTAGTTCTTTTATAGAAGCACTCTACTTTTAATCTTCAATATATTTTTGGAAACTTTTTCATGTGTTGAATTAAAAAAAAAATTCTCATTCACTTCATCTTCAATTACAATATTTTATTCGTTTTATATTTAATCTTAAATCATGAAATTTAAAATTTAATCTACCCATTTTCAATCCAGATATTAAAATTTAGATACAAAAATTAAAATTTTAAATCAAAATTAGTGATATCGCATTAGTAGTGACAGAGAAATTAAACTAGAGTAGCGAGTTACAGTAAAACCTCTATAAATTAATAATATCGGATCCGTAGTATTTTATTAATTTATAGAGGGTATTAATTTATTGATAGAGAGATTTGCCTAATTTTTTTTTAATCTAGTTAAAGTAAGATGTGGAAGACAATATTGAGATTACTTTTAAAAAATAATCATCATATCTAAAATGTTTCATAATTTTTGGGTGTAATTTTTAAAGATAATATAAGCAATTCTTTATGCATTAAGAAAATATTATAGAAGAGTTTTTAAAAAATCTAAATTTATGAATAAACAAACATCATTAGAGTCATATTTTACTAAATTATATTAATTATATTTTATAAGTTTATATAATTATTAATTTATAATACTGATCGGACCATATATTTACATAATATTTTAAAAAAAAATTATTATCATATTATTTTATCAAATTATGTTAATTATTACACTAGCTCAACTCGGGACCCGAAAATTTTATTAATTTATAGATATTATTGATTTATCAAGTATTAATTTATAGAGGTTATACTGTATAACAAATAAGAAAGGAAAAATTCCACAAAAATACACCAACTATTTATTGATTTCTATAAAAATATACGAACTTTGTGGGTACCCAATAAAATACATGAATTATTTTTTTCTTCCATTATAATACATAAACTTTTAAATTGAATCCATTTAACACAAAAAAAAAAATTATGGAGAGTATGCTCGTCAAACTCTCACTTAAAAGCTAAATGAGCAAGAGATGAAAACAGAAGATATGAAAAATATATTTGTTATAAAAAATCAAATGATTATTTCTTAAACGAAAAATAAGAAGATGATACATGACCAAATTAAAGTATGAAAAGAGGTTAATTACCCCCAAAAAAAATTAGTTGGGGATATTTAGAAAGTATATTTTCATAAATTAATTAATACTGACTTGAAGGGTTTTCGACGGTTGTCTTTGTGTAAGGTCACAATTTGTGTAAGAGCACCTTCATCAAAAGTCTCTCACATGAGTTTTTAAAATTAAAAATAAAATAAAAAATACAAAAATGAGAGAGAAAGTGAAATGGGTTTTTCAAATGAGACACTTGGAGAGATTCCTAAGAGACTCTAATGACACTTGTCTTTTTACAAATTGTTCAATTCTATTTTCAAGTTTAAAATTAATTGCATAACTAAATTATATTATAAATATTAGTATTATATTGTTAATGAACTTTTTTTAAGAGATTTAATGGATAGAGATGCTCTAAGCCAAAAACAGTTGGTCACCATCTTGTTTTTGGACTTTATGAGATAAAAAAAGTAAATATTGAATATAATACTATAGAAATAGTTATATAGTAAAATGGGTTCAATCTAGATAAGCCTTTAAATAATAAAGAAACATGACATAGAACAAATAATAGCTAGGAATTATAAGTGATGGGGTAAGCACTTAATATTTTTTATTTAATTTATTTTGTTATGGTTTTAGCCTTTTAGGTCAGCACTTATAATGACTATAAGGTTGATTTTTTTGCATCTTATCTTCTAATATTTTAAAACACCCTTGTTTCATTTTTCATTTTATTTTTTTGTTAAAGCAAGCACCCTTGTTTCATAGGGAGAATAATGACAACTTGTAATTCTGTAATCTATGTAAATGCCAACTTGTAAGTCTATATATGTTTGTTACTCATTTATTGAGTTTCTTGTTGATTTAAAAAAATTAAGTCAGAGAATTATTTTCCCTATTTTTTCACCAAATAAATTTGTAAGAATTCATTTAAATATCACCAAAATCAAGTTTTAAGGAGTCGAACTTTAGTAATAAGTTAAGATTTTTTCTTACATATTAAAACTTTTACTAAACTTCTTATTATTAATACACTACATAGGTTTATCTTTCTTATTAGTGCATTAAAATAGTAAGTTTAAAACTAGAATTTTGTTTATATTGTATTAAAAATGTGGAGCTGAGCTGCAATTTGTTGTATGCGTACACATTTATTTTCTTTTTAAATAATCATTTTCTACATAGGATAAAGACTAAAATATTATTTTTGTAATTGTGTACATGGGTCACCTTTTTGGCGCCTGCATATGATACATCGTTTCAATAATGATTAGACGCAAAAATCTTTTTCTATTTTAAATTTAACTTCACTGTTTAAAGATAAGATTTTTAATTAAAACCACATACGACAAAAATAAATAAAAAAATCGAAACCACGTAACTTTATTTTATTTTATTTTATTTTTAAAGTCGAAACCACGTAACTCAAAAATAATTTGAGAAAATGACAATAGAAAAAGATTTACTTAAGTATATAACAATTTAGTTTTTGTGTACAAGTGACCAAGATGACTTTCAAATACTTTGGATGATTTTTTTTCCATATATGTTATTTGTAAGAGTGAATTTGCAGGATACAAAAACATTTAAAAAAATTTGACGTTATAATAAACTATATCGTGATTTTGTAGAACAAGAGAAACAGATTTTTTTTATCATTTTATCTTTTAAGTTATGCGTAATATAGCATAATACATCCAAATATAGTAATTAAAAATCGTATGTTCAATATTTATAATCATGAGGTTATGGTCTTTTTACCATTATTTTATGATATTTGATATTTACGAAATTGCTATCCAATCTTTGACTTAATTCTTTTGAAGTCTTTTGGTATAAAGTCCAATTACTTTAATAGAGACATCAAATTAAAAAACAATTATACGGATTTAGTTGTATTTTCTAATTAAATGTTACAAAACAAGTCTTTCTTAATTGTATTTTTTTTATGTGAACTATCAAATCTGTAAATCTTTTGGATATACAGATTATCTAGTATTTTGAGTATTATATGTATAAGTGAATTAATATTTGTATATCTAATTACGAAAATAACAAATAAATATTTTTAGAGTAAATTTGATTACATAACGCGTTATATTTTCATCCCAACTTTAACCAATATCTTTTTGTTAGTTTCTAATAACAATCTAAACACTAGTCATAATTACCTGAATAAATCTTTGTCCCTTGTCATTTCGAAATTTTAAGCTTAAACTTCACCCCCTTAATCACATGACTATCTCTCTCTCAGGGTAAATCGATGGTTTGACAATGAACTTTAAAGTATATGACTGACTAAACAATGCATAAATTGGTTATGAAAAAAACTAAATTGGCGGTTAATAGTTTTTGTCACACTGGATTGATTTAAGCTGTAAAAGCATGCTGCTGATGTCACCCCCACCCACTAAATCCCACAGATTGAGTCTACACTTCCACTGTATACAATCACCACTCACGCCACTGTTGCAGCTATAGAATTATCCAACTCACAAAGTTTTGAGTTATCTGATTTCAAAACAAAAATCACATTTTAAATTCAAATAAGCTACTATGTAAAAATGTCATGAGATCAATATTTGTAGCATATCAATATTTTTATTAATATTACATACCACCGCTTGGGTTTATTTTTATTAATATTACCATATTGCCGCTTGGGTTTAAAATGCGGTTTTATGTATGGTGTGAGAGTTAATACAACAAAATAACAAATGTTTAAATGATTTGGTTTTTCAACGTTATTTTTGAAAAAAAAGTCCAAAAAAACTTTAACAACTATTCATTACTTTTTTTTATAAATTGATTGTCCAATCTAAAAGAAAATTAAGTGTTTATAAATAAAATATCAATAAATTTAGTTTTAGAAATGCGAGCTAAAAAATTTGCTTTAAATTTTTAAAAGCCAATAACTAAAGAAAAAGGACATGAAAGAAGTCAAACTCGTTTAGAAAAAATGGAAAAAGAAAGTCATTAATCCGAAAATCATATCATCTTAATCAATTTTTCGCAGTTAATCTTGAAATCCCGACCTTTAGTTCTTTGATCAAGGATAACTTCTTCATCAATAACATACGGTTACATTTTAAAAAAAAATTATTACCAAATAACGCATGACAATGGAGTTATTGGATGCATGATTTTAAAAGTTGTAGGGATTTTAGCTTATTTTAAAAACCTTTGAAATCTAATTTTCTTCAATTAATTTATGTATTTTAACAGCCTTAAAACCATTACAAGTTTCTCAAAAGTCAAAACCCAAATATTTTCTTCTTTGTTTCTTGGTATGATTTTATTGTGTAAAGCCAATATTATTACTTCATTTTTTTTTTGTTATATCCAATATCTAGTATCTACAACTAATCAAATTCTTTTACCATAAATGATGATATTATTAATTTTGTCAAAAGTGAGAACCGAGTCCGATTGTAAAAGTTGGGATAGATCGAATAAATGAATAATAATAGGATTATATTCCGAAAGAGTTGGGCCATATTTTTGGTTGAATATACATTTCGACCCAATTAACTAAAAGAATCATTTCTATTCACATCAAACCTTCTAACACATGTCTCCCATTTGAGAAACGAAAATCTAACACATGTAGCTACTTTGTACTTAACGATTCACATACATAAAGGCTTTGAAGCCTTTAATGGAAGTAAATTATAAACTTGGAAAATTTGGAGGCTTAATTTAATGCAACGTGTAAACTTCTTTAGATTTTCTATATCTAATCCCAGAGATTTATGAAGATAGCAGATTTGTTAAGTTAAGACCTCTTTATCATACACATTTATGAAGAACATCGAACATGCAAAAGTAAATAAAAACAACAAAACAAAAACTCAAAAAGACTAAAAACTGAGATTCGTTAATCTCTATTTGTACACTAAAACTCTAACACCAAAACTTGTAATTAAAAGACCATCCAAAACAAAAACACCATTCACTCACTACACACGAGTCCGAGCTCCATCTTACACGTGTCCTCATCATCGCTCGTACCACACCTCTCTAACTCTAACTTTCTTTTCTTCATCGGCACCACCACGTGACTCTCACGTGACACAGGCTCCAACCCGAGAGTCAGCTCTAAACCAATCCAAGCTGGTTCCTCCGTCGTCATCTCCTCCGACGACGCCAAAGACTGATGACTCAGTGACGATTCATGACTCAGTGACCTCCCTTTTCTCTCTTCCTTGCATGCACGTCTCGATCTCTTCACGTTCTCGTCTTTGTTTGACACGTGTCTTATGTCACAAAGCTTGTTGTTAAAAGGAGGAGCTTGACCCGTAACCGCCGCGTCGCATGCAATCGAAGTCACCGGAGAGCCTCTCATCACCGCCTCAACCGCCGCTTGACAAAGATGCCAATTTCCTGACCATAATAACCCGACGGATCCATATATTGGATTCACAATCCTCCCACATGCTTCATACAACAATGATCTAAAGATCGCTGCAAACAAACAAAAGAAAAAACTAATCAGTTGCATGGTAGAGAAAGAAACAGAATCCTCTGTTTTGAGAAACAGAACATAGATTTTTGGTTACCTGGACGGAGATGGTCAGGACCAGCGTTGAGGAGGTTCATGAGACCAGCACGGCCGTAGAACTTAGCGAGGAAGACGGTGGCGTTGGCTTGAGATTCAGCGGATTTGATCCATTGAAGACAAGGTCTTATGCTACAGTTTTCACTGCAGCCTTTACGAAGAACTCGACAACCGTTACAGCTCATACGCATTTTCTTGAGGGGAAGACAAGAAGGGTTTTGTTTTTGAGTTTTCCCTTTGAGAAAAGTACACAGTACTGTCCAGATCTTAGGAACGAAGATAGGTATTTAAGAAGAGATAGGTCGGAGAGATCGAGATATAAGGACGGACTCTGTATTTTTGTCTAGTCTGTGACGTGTTTAAATGAATGAGCCAAACAAAACAAAATTAAACTTTTTGTATTCCGTAATTATATTTTGCATTTTTGTTTACTAGGAGTAATAGGTAAAAAATAAAAATAAATTTATGGTTATAGTTGTGTATTTGAGTTTATATTTGTATGAATTCTCATATCCGATTTTAAATTAATTAATGAATTAGCTGTTTACAAACAAAATCTATTGTAGTAAATATATCAGTTCTAAAATTTGGACAACTAGGATTATTATATCTAGGCGGTCAAAACCATCAAAGCTCCCTGATTTTAACCAACTCGATGAAGAAAATGGTAAATGGGAAAGTCAAGAGCTTTGGTTTAAAACGTTCAAATAATTTGTTTAAAATAAAAATAGCTAAAACTAATAACGGTATTCTAAATAAAATTAACTGGTTACATATAAAATTAGTCTTAATTACTTATAAAAAAAAATTTATATAAAAAGACAAATGTTGATTAAATGGTTAGATTCTGAAAACACTGTCGGATCGTCTGATCAACGCTAACAAATGTTTTGACGTTAGTAAATAAAACACTAAATCCAATAGAAGCTTTAAGTTTTAGACTTTTTTAGTCTCACACTCTCATTCATAGCGCGTGATTTTCATCTCCCAAAACCAGTGAAAATGTTTGAAAATTTTGACTGGTTTTAATTTTTTTACTTCTGTACACAGTTTTATGCTCAACAATTAATTATGAACTGCCAAAATATTTGGAGACGATAAATTTGAAAACGAAATTACTAAAGGGTAAAATGGAAATAGAGAGGAGAGGTTCGAACTTCAAAGTCGTATTCGCATGCAAGCGAAAAGTATGGTCGCTGTGGCGGAGACATTGTGGCACAGAGTTTGGTCGAATCGCCGCGTTTTATAATCGGATACATTTTGTAACTCCATACATAATTTAACAATAGGAAATATCCTAAGATCTAGCTACTTGTAAATTTATCTGAATGAATCACTTTGACCAATTCATTTTACTTTAAAACTAAATTAATAATGTCAACGTTTATTGGTTAGATTCTGTAGTTTTCTTTTATTGAAACAACCGGCATATAGTGGCGATGTCTAACCTAACCTCTATAGTTATTTTTTTTTTTATGGATAATGCAATCTGGCTAAGAAAAGATACTACTATAATCCTATATGTTTACAAAAAATGGTGTAAAATGTAAAGTATCTTTCTTTTTTTTTGCTTTTTGAACGTCAACAGATTTGAAATATCTATGTACGTATTAGTTTCCAATAAGAAATATGTAAAATGTTAAAGAGATTCACCTATAATATATGTGTCCAATTTTTAAATTTTGTAAAAGCGATTGGATATTAGAATTTTAAACACTACTACACTTTTTCTATTATGCGTTTTGTACAATATCATCGATCGGAGTTTAGAATTTTAAACACCACATTTTTTTAATATTATGCCAACTTATTCAGGGAAAAAAGGGAGATTCAACTTTATTTTTCAAGTAGATCCCAAACTGGTATAACTATATAACAAATCTTCTTCTTTTTTTTTTTAATTTCATAACAAACGTTTTCTTACGGTTTAATTTAAAATTCAGCATCAAGTACAAAATTTCCCAATTTTCCGGAGATGGAAAAGTGATGATGTAGGAACTAAACCGGTTTCGCATGTTTTCTATGGGCGTCAATTCAATGATTCATAGATGGCTTTTCTAAAAAAAAATTTTGGCTCTTCTCTCCTAGCCAGTGGTTTTCGAATTAGTTTTGGTCAACGTGGTTTTGGAGTCTCTCAGTCTCGTTTTTTTTTTTAATTACAATTACTGGAATAACCTAATCCAAGTATCCAACTATTAAAAATTGAGTTGGAATTTGCTAATTTAAAGAATATTGGGCATGCAGTGGCAGAAATAATTGTACTTAACAATTAATATTGGCCTTAACTCTTGTTCATTAGTCGACCGACCTTCCATATGGTTGACCACGATTATCTCATCCAGAAAAGCCATAACTAATTAACATAATCACGCGACCAAAAACAGTAATTACCGTAACCAATTTTGAAAATTCAATAATAGTTCCTTACCGTAACCGTTAAGGTCCGTAAGAGCAGCTCCAACCGATGACGGCAAACGGAAAATTTGGCGTCGGTGAGCTCCAACCGGACGGCATAATCGACGACAAACGGCATATTTGAAGATTTTGCTACAGATCATCAGCATATATAGCGTACGACTGTTCACAATGGGAAACGGCAAATATGGCGTGGATGAGCTCTCCAATCGGTGATGGTAAATGCCAAACACCAAATCTGATTTTGCAATTTTAATTTTTTTTTGTGCAAATCCGGTGGCGCCTTGCAGATCCGGTGAAAAATTTCGGCGATTCGGAGAAGTTGAAGTCGCTGCAAGTTGGAGAAGATGAAGTCGACGGAGAAGATGAAGTCGTAGTGGATCTCCAACTATTATTTTAGAGGCGGTAGCGGATTATGATCTTTGGATTTGGCATGCATATTTTGGATTATCCGGATCTAACAATGATATTAATATGTTAGAAGTGTCTCATCTTTTTTTTAATATAGCTGAAGGAATTGCTCCACCCGCCAACTATGTTATCAATGGTAAAAACTATGATATGGGTTATTATCTTGCTGACGGGATATATCCAAAATGGGCTACCCTTGTTCAAACCATTCATGACCCTCGTGGTCCAAAAAAAATTATTTGCAAAGAAGCAAGAAGCTTGTACAAAAGACGTGGAATGTGCATTTGGAGTTTTGCAATCAAGATTCGCAATTATGGCCGGACCAGCTCGCCTTTGGTCAAAGGCAGTGTTACATGATATAATGACAACTTGTATCATTATGCATAATATAATCATTGAAGATGAGCGTGATCTTGATGCACCATTTCAAGAACAAACAGAATTCCCACCTCCGGAAGTTGAGATGACGGGTGATGATGATGCTCGGTTTCAAGCATTCTTAGCTCGACACAGAAAAATCAAAAACCGAGATGCTCATATCAAACTTCGAAATGCGTTGGTAGAACACATATGGTCTGCTTATAGTAATTCTGAAAATTAATATTTTGTTATTTATGTTTTAATCTTTGAAGTTATCGATTGTAATCTTTTTTTTTATTATTTTCTTTTGTAATCGGTTTTATTTTCTTTTGCAATCTTTTTTTTTAATTATCAATTGTAATTTTTTTAATTACCTTTTGTAATCGTTTTCCAAATTAAGAAATAAAAAAAATTAGTTTCTTAATTATTAATCATAACATTTAATTATATTAAAAATAGTTAAAAAATCTTAAATTTAATAATATAATAATAAAAAATCTTAAGTTTAATAATATAATAATAAAAAATATTCTTTTTGGTGTGAGATTTGGTGTTATGGGTTGGAGATGTAAAATACCAAAACACCAAATTTGGTGTGAAAATCACACCAAATTTGGTGTATAGGTTGGAGATGGCCTAAATACTTCAAGAAAGCTCGCTATCTTAGTCAAGTTTTTTTCGTAAGTAGACTACAAAATTCGTAGAGAAATGTGTATAGTTATACACATGTTTCGTTAAATATATATATTCACAAATATATTTCAGATAAATTGTTAATGCTCAAATTAAAAGTGAAAACCAAATAGTTCAAACGGTATCATATTAAAGTCTAAAATTATATCCAAAAAAACTGCACGTGTTGCACCAAAAACAATAACAATTTTAGCTTAATTGAAGATGAAAATTGAATTTCAGTTTATGCGTATATTTTATTAATTCAAAATTAGCATAGAGTAATACTAGTCCTAGACGTAGGCTTTTATAGTGGTACCTATATGGAGTATGATTTTCTCTGTCGGCTTTCAGATGGTAAACGAGACTATCTTCCCCACAACGAATGAATGTAATCATGCGATCGAAACAATCATAAGTTCATAACTATTTGTCTAAAAGACCCAGTTACATACTAAAAGCATATTATAGACTTATAATATGATTTTAAGTATTAAAATTATACTAAAATGGTAGTATATGCAATACAATATTCTCTCTGTTCCTAAAATATTGATGTTTAAGAATTTTTATAAAAATTCAAAATTAATGATTACTATTTTTAAATTTTACTATTTTTTCTCATCAAAAAAATTATTATTAAATTTTAAACCAATAACAATTCATAGACTTAAATTTATTCAATAATTACTTCTTGAAGTTTACAAATTATTAACATTAATTAATTAAAAATTTATAAAAAATCAATCTTTATGAAATAAGAAAAAAAAAATTCTAGAACATCATTTTTTAGGAATAGAGAAAGTATTTAAATGCTTAAACATCGTAATGGATAAACGAAGTACTGATGCGAACCAAACTATCATATTGCTATAAAAGTGTGATTGACAGACAGAGATGATAGAGATACATACGTACTAGGCTGAAAAATAGATGCATACAAAATTAAAACATACGAATACAATTTTTGTCGTATACTTATGATCTACAAATTCTAATTAAATACCGAAAAATGATATTAATTATATATGGAGGTTTATCTGATACAGAATCCAACGTTAACTCTTCCTTTTGTTTAGCAATTTCTCTTTCTCCCGAATTCTATCAAAAGTGAAGCTAGAAAAGTCCAAATCTAGAACTAAAAACAAGTCATGAATGTGTAAAAATAAAAAGGTCGTGAACTCTTGTTGATGATACATTGAACTGAAAAAGAAAGACAAATGGAGGAGAGATAGGTGAAGATGCCATGCAAAAATGTCCAAAAACATATTTATATTTGAAAATTAAAAGGAAAGAGCCAAAAGAAAAACAACAATGAAAAGATAGGGTGTGGTATCCATATGGCCGCGCGTGTGTATCACGGTCATTATACTTTTTCGACTCCAATTTAAAAATGTTGGACAAAACCTTTTCTATCTCCCAATCACTTCCATGATTTTAGGAGACAACCAAAATATATTATAGGCAGTAGCCTAATAATAATATAATTAAAATCTAGGGGCTTGCGTTTTCCATGGTTTTCGGAATTTTGTGGGCTAAGCTAAAGCTTTAGGCCGAGTTTTCAATATTTTAATTAGAATAAAATAGCTTCTTGTAATATATAGTCTTCATTCAAATAATTGGTCAAATAATTCTTAGACAACGAAAAATGATGTCCGATTTGGTATAATTTATTAAGTTTGCGTCTCAACATTTTCACCGCCTTAAAAGGGATTAGAAACATCTTATTATTAATGTGTTTAAAATTTTTATACAATATTAATATAGTTTTCTATAAACATTGTTTTATGGCCTCCACCGTATTCGTTTTACTCTAAAATTAGAGTCTAAGATTGGAGTTACTCGGAGAGCCAATTCTATGGTATTATTATAGGTGTCAAAATGGGTCGTTTATGTCCATAACGGTCCGTCTATTATTGTTCAGTTTTATTGTGAACAAAATCTACAAAACCCATCAAAGATTCTACTAGAACTCAAACCCCGAACTCGCGAACAAAATCCATCAAAAATTCTACTAGAACTCAAACCCCAAACTCTCGAATCAAACCCATCAAGGATTCTAGTACACCTTGCGAACCAAAACTCAGAAAACATCAAGAACTCTCGAATCAAGATCCGTTGGAGAAAAAGATATTTTACCTAAGAAAAGGACGATGAACAAGGAGATGGAAACACTGGCAGAGAATAAAGATCTGCTGGAGAAATCGCTGAAAATCGCCGGAATTCGCAAAAAATCGCCGAAAATCGCTGGAATTTATGAAAAATTGAATGACTTATGTTTTGAGGAAAATTGGGGAAAATCGATTTTGACCTAATTTTTTTAAAACCGTGGTCCGACCATTGTCCATTAGTGTCCGTCCAATTTTGTCCGTGGTCTAAATTGGACGGACACCATTTTGGCCCATATCAAAAATAGACTGTCCAAGAACAGTTCATAATGTATTTGGACATGGACAGACCACGGGTGGACCGCCCATTTTGACACCTATAGGTATTACGTAGTCAAATACTAGTGATGATATTTTCGAAAATGAAAGTCTTACTTTAATTTAAGCTAAGAAACAAGGCATGTCGGTTATAAATTCCATATTCAATCCAAGATTTGTAATAATATTTATACTTTATTGTAGATCATGAAAGTTTATAATTTAAAGCTGATCTACAATAATATATGTATTTTTAGATGTTTATCCCCCTTTTTTTAACAGCTTCGAAGGTTTAATGAACCTTATATCTGCTGTATATGGAAACTTTTAATCTTTTACCTAACCATAAACATTTATGCGTTCTAATTCCCAATGATCCTATTAAGTTTTTCTGTTAAAAAATACATATTGAATTTGGCACATTAAAAAACAAACTAATTGATGAGTTATTACTGGAATACGTATCTTGCAAATTTCGAGTTCTGGGCTTTTTACTAGAAAACTCTCTAAATATTATTTGACCGGATCTATATAGTCCATGAATTTCGACTGTGGGCCCAATTAAGCTCTTAGAGGCTTTTATACGTCTTTACATACTACAATGATTACAAAAGACCAATCCAATAAAACCCTTAAACAATTGTGTGACTTGTGTATCTGGTTTCAAGAAAAGGGTGGTCTGTGTAAGCATTTGAGTGTAATATTCGTTAATTATGGATATAAACCATATTTTACTTTATATAAAAAAATGAAATATAATCATTGTGTGCAAAGAAAAATATATCACATATTTCTGATAAATTTAGTTATGATGTTAAATATAAAAGTTATTTGTATATACCGAGTGAATAAAACAATTTCATGTTGAACTTATTAAATATTAAACATGTCTAAATTGATAATTTTATCAAATATTCCGCCATTTGGAAAAATTTATCCATTCACACAAATTTCCCTATAATTTTGTTCCTCAACTTTCAAAAATTTCATTCCGTGGCTTTTATTTTTTTGCTACAATTTATTTTATTTTGACCTTGACTAATTCATTCTAACTTTTTAACCAATCCAAGGTAATTTTTTTTATGTTAAAGCCTGTGGTAAGTAATATTTATTACCAAAAAAGAAGGGCCAAGCCCAAAACCACCGGAAAGTAAAATGAGTAGCACCACCATCACACATTTCACTCATAGATAACGATAAGATTCATGGAATTATCTTCCACGTGGCAGTTTTATAGCGGTTCAAACCGATAAGGGTCTCAACACCTCTCCTTAGGCTTTTGTGGCCGTTACCAAGTAATTAACCTCACACATATCCACAATCAAAATCCAACGGTCTAAATCCTATTCCATACCAATCTCATGAATCCTTGACCCTCCGATCACTCCACGGCTTGTTTACAATGATGTTACCATTATATATAGATGACCCTATCACTAGACCAAACCTCAGTTACACAAAGAGTAAAGAAGAAAAATATGGCTTCCTCTATGCTCTCTTCCGCTACTATGGTCGCCTCTCCGGCTCAGGCCACAATGGTCGCACCTTTCACCGGACTTAAGTCCTCTGCTGCTTTCCCGGTGACCCGTAAGTCTAACAACGACATTACTTCCATCGCAAGCAACGGCGGAAGAGTTAACTGCATGCAGGTCATATATATATTTCTTCTTCATTTTTTTTAATTATACCAAAACATATTTCTTAGTTTTTAATTATGAACTAATATCATTGGAAATATCGAATTTTTTTTTATAGGTGTGGCCTCCCGTTGGAAAGAAGAAGTTTGAGACTCTCTCTTACCTTCCTGACCTTACCGATGTCGAATTGGGAAAAGAAGTTGACTACCTTCTCCGTAACAAGTGGATTCCTTGTGTTGAATTCGAATTGGAGGTAACAAAAAAAATGAATTAAATAGTAGCTAGATCTCTCTAGATCATATGAATTATTTAGAGGTGCTATGCAAGGTTTAATGTTTATGTTGTAAATATTATTAAAATTTGGCAAAATCTCGATAGTTAGGGTTCTTGATTTATGTACATATGTTCAAGATTGTTTGAGTGGTTGTATATAATGTTTTGTAGCACGGATTTGTGTACCGTGAGCACGGAAACACACCCGGATACTATGATGGACGGTACTGGACAATGTGGAAGCTACCATTGTTCGGATGCACAGACTCAGCTCAAGTGTTGAAGGAAGTGGAAGAGTGCAAGAAGGAGTACCCTGAGGCCTTCATTAGGATCATTGGATTCGACAACACCCGTCAAGTCCAGTGCATCAGTTTCATTGCCTACAAGCCACCAAGCTTCACCAACTCCGGTGCTTAATTTCCCAAATCCATCATCTTTGCTTTGTTTGTGTAAACATCAAAACCTTTATCCTCCTACCTTTGATTTTATCATTCTGCTTTTTTTCTTTTTCTTTGGTTTTAATTTCCGGATTTAACGTTTGTTTTCCGGTTTGCGAGACATTTTCTATCGGATTCTCGAATGTCTGATGAAATAAATATGTAATGTTCTATAAAGCTTTTGAATTTTACTTGCATATGAAGCAAAAAGAGGAGGACAATGCGGCTTAAAATATGAAATTTACCAAGTTCAAGAACTGTTAGATATTTAATCTTTGAATCCTCGTTATTGAATAAAGCAATTGTTTAAAATATTAGATTCACATTCAATTCTAGTCGAACAATATCTTCAAGTAAAAGATGAGATGAGACCCACTGGAAATCTAATGATGGATACATTCGTGGACGTTGTGCCTTCTTAAGGATAGGCTTATGGATAAGAGTGTCGAATATTCATTTTTTTTACATATTATAACTTAGTATATTCAAGGATCTTGTGAGTGTCATTTTTCTAATTTGATAAGCATTTCCCAATTCAAAAGACTTGACCCAAATTCACATAAAGATATTGTTGGAATTAAAGTTTGTAACTCTTTATGTTGTATCCGTACTTTCGGAATAGGATAAGATATATGTGTCGTAAGAATTCAAATGTTATGATTTTTTCAATCATTAAAAATATTGTAAGAACTTTTAAAGTAAATTATTTTCTATTAAATTATAAAGTATAATGGATATTTTTTAAAGAAGAGAAAATATAGTGAATTTTTTTAGCATTTAATCATACATTTTGTTTTCAAAGGAGTTTTGGTCGCCATCGAATACATCGAAATGCCAAATACCAAAAGATAGAGGATACCAACTACCAAGTTTTGTTTTCATGTGTTTTTTTTTTGTTGAATAAACAAATTGGGTGGGAGTGACAAAAGAAACAAAGTTGGTGGGTAAAAAGGCCCATTAAAAGACAGAAGTTATTATGCCAAATAGCCCACTCAAGCTATCTTCTTACTCCATCCATTTTCTCAAACAATGGATATTAGCCACATGTCTATCTTTTCTTTTGTTTTATTTTCATATATATATAATTTCTTAATGCAATTTTTTTTTTCATTTTTTTTGTCTTCAATTTCCATAATGAAAAAGTGAAACCGAATTAATGGGGGAAACACCAAGTTTTGTCTTCTACTCTTGTCTTTTTCTGTCCTGAAACTGGACTTGTGTCTTGTCCAACTAAATTCACTATGAGCACAAATCTCCATCTAACATCTCTTACATATATTAATTGATAAGCATTTTGTCAAAAAAAAAAAATTATCAACAATTAATTAATGTTGTAAATGTCAAAATTAAATTTCTATAAATTTAAATATATATATATATATATATATATTTATATTTATATTTACAGAAAATTAATTTTACATTTAAATATTTACAGAAAATTAAATACATTTACATTAGTTTATATTTATATTTACAGTTACATTTACACTTATTAATACATATGAAATGATATAAAATTAACTTAAAATAATTTACACTTACAGAAAATTAATAGAAAAGTAAATGTATTGTTTTACATAGCTTTATATCACAGATCCTAAAATGTAGCATAAACCAGAACCACCAAGTAAATCAGTAAACCTCTTAATCACTCCCTAATTAAGTTAGACGATTCTAATACCCCACTAAAAAGTTTGGTAAAAGAAACTAAAGAACTCGAAGTAAAAGACGAAAACACTTTTAAAAGCGGAAGGATGAGCAAAAAGCCTCATATAATTGTAGACACTGAGGAAGAAAGAGTGAAACCTCTCCACCATTACTCTTTATTTATATAAATAATTAAATATGCAGAGAGACTATTGCAGAAGCTAATGAAAGGCCATTTTTTGGCAAATAGTATTGGAGATTTGAATCAGAGATGGCTTTATCTTCTTGCATATCACTGCCTTTGTCTTCATCTCTCTCGGTATAGCCTTTTCCAATTTCACTATACGTATATATGTTTGTACAGTTGTTAGATCTTTTTTGAATAGTCTTGGTCCTTATGGATAACCTTAAATTCTTTACCTTTTGACTCAAATCAGCGAATTAATGGGTATTGAATTGACCCAGATTTAAATATTAATTTGAATTTTACTTAAGTCACTGTTCTTGATTGTTCTTGTTCAAATCAAGAAGTTTTTGTCTGAAAGTTTATAACTTTTCTTTCGTTTTGGTGATTTCAGATGATGAACCGCAACATTTCTGCTAAAAGATCGGAACTTTGTCTTGATTCTTCAAGAATTAGATTAGATAAACGTTGGAGCTTCATTGGAGGTTCAAGAATCTCTGTTAAGCCAAATGTTTCTTCAAATTCTTCCTCTGTTGTTAAGAAGAAATTCTCCGGCGTACGAGCTTCATGTAAAGCTTAAAACTTTGTGACTCAATTGTGATTTTGATCTCTAGTTAAATGAGTGTTAGAATCTCTAATTTTGTTCATGTTGCAGGGTTAGCTACTTCTCATATTGCTAGCAGTGTTTTCGCTGTTGGAACTACGGCGGTTCTTCCTTTTTATACTCTAATGGTTGTAGCTCCAAAAGCTGAAATTGTAAGTTTATATTTTGTTGTTGTAGGTTTACAACTTGACCTAAAGAAGTTCATCTAAATTGAGTATATGAGTTTCTCTGTGCAGACCAAGAAGTGTATGGAGAGTAGCATACCATATGTCATCTTAGGCGTATTATACGCGTATTTATTATACCTTTCTTGGACACCTGATACACTCAAATACATGTTTTCCAGTAAATACATGTTGCCAGAGGTATATTCTCTTACCCTCGATCATCGAAAACAAGATATTGTATCATTGCAGTTTCTAAAAGTTTCATTTTCATCTGTAGTTGTCTGGAATAGCGAAAATGTTCTCAAGTGAAATGACTCTTGCTTCTGCTTGGATACATCTTCTTGTTGTTGATCTTTTCGCAGCAAGGTCTATTGCGGTTTTCTTCTTTTTCGCGTTGTTCTGAATTTTATCCGAACATGTTTCTTGTAACGTGTGTTTTGGGTTTTCTCTTGCAGGCAAGTGTATAATGATGGGTTAGTGAATCAGATCGAGACGAGGCATTCAGTTTCTCTTTGCCTTCTCTTCTGTCCAGTTGGAATCGTTTCGCATTTCGTAACCAAAGCTTTAACCAACAACCAGTGCAAGTAAACCGGGTGATCTTGGTCCTCTCAATTGTCTTTCTTGACTGCATATAAAGATTTGGAATGATTGTTCATTTTGCTTTTGCTTTGGTTAAATTACAACAAAACAGAGTTTGTAGTGGATTAAGTTGTTGACAAAATCAGTTACACCAAACAACTTTAAACAAGTTCTTCAATTTGTCAATGAGTTTACTTCCTGAGGTTTTTGCTGAATGTTACAACTCGCAACCTCATCTTGACATATTACTAAACTACAAAGTTTGTTGACCAAAACAAACCAAAAATAAACTACAAAGTTTGTCATGCGTTATTAACAAACTAAAAGTAAACAAAGTAGTTGGTTTTCCAATTTGATGTGAAAACACTACTATGAGTTGAGTGGAGTTAATAATTTTAATGTGGTGTGGACCCTCATCGTCGCATATATGTCTAATGCGTGTGCACCTTTGATTTCCCGGCCTTTGGGAGCTTATGCATTTGTCTAAGTACCAATGGATTTGATGTAGGAGTGTCCATTTCGGTTTTTGGGATGGAAAGTTCTGTGTAAAGATCGAGAACGAATATTTCAGGTATTTAAAAGCACTATACCAAAGCATTTCTTATTGCAAATGGGATTGAAAACTTGGGTTAAATGACTGGGTTCGAGAAATTTGGATAGAAATTATCAATACCCAAATTCTCACTAATTTTGGGTAAAGGTCTAACTTTGGGACATGTATTTTAGGTATTTCGGGAATTTTCAGAAAATTATTGGAAAATCTTTGAAAACTTTGGATAATTTTTTTTTTTTTAATAATTTAGAGTATTCAAATATCCAAATGGATAGTTCGGGTACCTATTCTATAACAATACCGTTTCGTACTCGTTAAAATAAACTTAACATTTTTAGAAGAGAAATTATTTGAGTAGAAATGGATATTAGACAAAAAAAATTAGGAACGGATATGGATCGAGACGGATTTTCTATCCAAAAACGGATATACCTAGATTTATGGGAAGTTTGGTTTCCAAGGCACACCACTAAGAGAGCTCATGGCTGGTTTTGGGCATAGCATGATGAAACATTCGCCTAGCCGCCTCCAAATTTTTAACACCAAATTCTATATGCAAATATGCCCAAATTTTATAAAATAAAATATTAGTATACATAAATAGATCCCATAGTTTTGTTTTGTTTAGGATCCCAAAATTTCATAGCCGACCCTGAGAAAACTAGGGATGTATATCCGAGAGCATCTAATGAGGAAATGTCCCATAGAAGATGCTTGCAACCCGTAATGTTATCACGTGTCACTTCTTGATCGGTAGGAAAATAGGAAATGCACCCAAACAAAATTTTATCACTTAAAACAAAAAAAAAATGGTGTATTATTGTATTAGACTATAGGATAATGTGTAGGTGATTTAATGAGGTGTCTCCTAAGCTACAATCGGCATTGATCCCATTTTATTGCGGACTCAGGTAAAAACAGTTTCTCACTTGAAATGGTGGCCCAAAGTTATATGATTTTGAGAATTTAAAGAACTAGTTTCCCGACTTTGAGTTGTTTCACAAGAATATGATCAAGAATGTCAAGGCTAATTTTTTTTTTCCCTGGTAGTTCCCGAATCACAAAGTCTGTTCTCATTTGTAAGCATTTGAGTGTAATATTCGTTAATTACGGATATAAACCATATTTTAAATTAATCAATAAAAATGCTTTTGTTATAAGAAAAGAAAGAATATGACAGCACGTTGACAGTAGTCCGGAAGAATTGCCAACTGCAAAAAAAAAACTCAAATCTTCGTCATAACAGGTAAGTGTCATACATGTTGATTGCAACTTCAGTTAATATGGGATTAATGTATTTAATGTGATACTTAATTATCTTCAGGAGTTGTTAATTAGAAGTCATCTTCACCACCGCACGTATACCAAACTAGCATTTAATGTGAAGAAGAGATGGTAAAAAGTTTAAGACGTCACCGTTTGATGGCAAATAATGATGAGACAAACAGAACAATGTAACATAAAAATTGCACATCTCTGATATATCTTATTGAATATATCATATCAAACTACAATATGATAATCACATATCTTGATGAGTCAATTCCTCTTTTGACTTTGGTGGATAGTTTTCGAAAGACAACCCAAAATTAAGTAAAGACATATATAATTCGCTTTAACAAAAAAATAAGTAAAGGCAGAAATATAACAACCCCTTTGAACATTTGATTCGCAATGGTCCCTATGATTGCTTATAAGTTATAAATATATAAAGTAATTAGTAAAATTAATATGCTTAAAATTTAAGCCTACAATGTTTGGAAGAATCTGCTACTGACTCCAGCTCTGTAAAGCTTCATCACATCACTTCCTCCGGTTACATGAATCTCTTTATAAGCCGGAACAAACAAAACATCTCCTTGGTTAACCAACAATTTAGATGAACCGGTTCGCAATTTCCCTTTTCCTTCAATAACCAAATAAACCGAAGGTCCCGGTACTGCCGGAAAAATCGTTGACTTTCCTTTAGGAAGATCACAATGATCCACTTCAAACTCATCAAATGGTGGAAGATACCTTGTAATGTATGGAGTCAAAGCAAATCCTTTCAGAATCTCCGGGTACCCCTGAATAAAACCCGGTACAATTAATCAATAACCAGAAAAAATTAACAATCGGTTTCAAAATCCGGTTTACCAGCTGAACCAAAACGTTTACGTGTAAAGGAAGTTACCAATTTGTAAGTCAGCATAGAGCAAAGGGTTTGAACATCGCGGTGTTTAGGAGTAAGACCAGCTCTAACAACGTTGTCTGAAGCCGCCATACACTCAACACAGTCGCCGGAGATATAAGCGTGTGGCTCGTCCGCATCCAAATACAAAGCCTCTCCAGGATTAAGCTTGACGTAGTTAAAGAAGAAGGCTGAGATCACTCCTACGTCACCTGGATACTGTTTCTCCAGTTCTAAAACCAACCTCTCCTTCTCCGTAAGTTCACGATGTTTGGTCTCTGAGATCAGACGAATCTTCATCTGAGATAGGACTTGCTTTGTCTCGTTGTTACTTGCAGACATCAACTGTGTGAAGATCAATCGGATAACGGATTTGACTCTATTGTCTTCATCGTCTTCGTGGACGGTGAAGATTTGATCTGCAGCTTTGTTTCCTACAAGCTCTGTGATCTCTGGTACATTGGTGATAACTTCCTTCAGCTCCTGATTCAATTATAGATACAGAACCGGTTCAATTTTGATCGTAGCACATGTAATAGGTCAGATAACCGAATTAAACCACATCTGAATCAAATTTATTCGGTTTAACTGTGTAAAACAACCTGAACTCAAAGTCAAACGGATCTAGATTAAGCTTAAACAGATTATAATTTTCTATGGTACGGGGAAATCATTAAACCGATAAGATCTAAACCAAAAACTGACGCAATTAGAGGTTTGAAGAAGAAACTGAAATGTGTGTACCTTGAGAGTTACGAAACCACAAAGGGCTTCAAAATGAGTAATGGCGAGAGCAATCTCAGGCTTATGGTTAGGGTCTCTGTATAGAAGAGGATCTTCTTTATGCAATTTCTCTGCTAAGGCCTTGTTTGGATGTGCTTGAATCGATAATGCTTTCGTCACTGACAAAACCTAATTTTTCACATTTCAACACCAAAACACTATCATTAGATCCAAATCTATATTTTAACTTTTAAAATACACAAAAAGAACAATAAGAAAAACAGAGTCAAATCAAAACAGAGCAAAAAAAACTATAAAAAAAAAAAAACTGAAAACACCATTTTTTTTTTCCAAATTTCAACACCAAACACTAACAATTACAGATTCAAAACTATGCTATTAACTTTCAAAAAAAAAAAAAACAGAGACAGAGTCAAATGTAACATATTCAAAACAGAGAAATTGACCATAAAACAGAATCTGAAAACCTATATTTTGATAGGCAGATAATAAAATAAAAAATTTGGTAATAAGAGAAACAGAGTCAAATGTAAAAATCTTCAAAACAGAACATAAACACACACAGAAATTGACCATATGAAAACAGAATCTGAAAATATATGTTTTGATTTGGTAATATATAAAACGTATTTATATAATAAGATATATAATATATACCTTGAAGAGGAAAGGAAGATCACAACCCCACTTGGCCACGACTCTAGACCCGAGTAAATCCGGATTATCCGAAACCAACGATTTCAACGTCACAATGCATTCTGACTCACGACCCGACCCGAATTCAACATGACTCGGTCCAGACTCATGAGTACCCATCCACAACTCAGCGTAAGGAATCACCGAGTCAACTCGGTCCCCTGAATTCGCCTCATGAAGTCTCGCAACCAGAGAGTCCGGTCCGAGTTTGCCCCATTCATAGTTCTTTACGACGCATCTCAACCGTTGGATCTCTTCACCGCCGGTTAACTTGGCATGATCATGACCGTTCGTTTGGATTTCGTCTGCACCCATTTTGGCGTTTTATTTTATTTTTTCTTCCTTCGTTGAAATCAGAGAAGACAGATAATATAAACTGATGGGCTTTTCTTGTAACTTATATTCTATATATATATATATATATATATATAATATTCCTTGTAAGAGGGTTAAAATTCAATCATATGTATATGGAAAGAATATTATAAAAATTTTAAATGTTATGTAGTTTCTCTTTTTATCTTTGTGTAGATATAAAGATATGCATTAATTAACTTATTTTGTAAATGTTTAGAAATATAGGCTCACGAGAATTTCTTGAAATTAAATTATGAAAAAAGTACTTACGTGTGAACAATAAGATCAAGCCTTTTTCTTTAAGATGGAGGAGAAATCTAAAAATAGAAGTTAAGGCCATTTTTGGAAGATAAGTTGAGAACTCTTTTTTTATTATTATTGTTTAATTTAAATAGAAATTGCGTGTTTTACTTGGAATTATATAAATTGAGAAAAGAAAAGATAAAAAAATGAGGATCAAGGGAAAAGTTTGAGATGCGCACGAGTCAAAATATCAAAATATGGTAAAAATTTCTTGGCATAACTTTTTCCTTGTCATAATTAATTAAATATATATGGAATGAATCTAATTGGCAATATGGAATTAGAACGTCTATCTCTATTGCTACAAGTAATTTAATTTATTAATGAAATTAGAACATAGTTTTTCATATCAACATTCCATAGATTTACATGTCATTTTATTTATTGATAATATATACAACATTACATTGTATGATGTAATCTTTTATTGTTTGCCAATCTTTTTAATGTCAATAAATGTAAGAAGAGAATTTGATGGGTCTGAGTTATATAACCTATAAATAAAATCATCATCTTCTATTTTCCACGGAAATAATAGAAAATTCTCCAAAATTTGTTTACTTTTGTTTCATTTTAGTTTTAGGTGTTGCTGGAAATTGAGAAAGGTAGAAGTCAATGGCTTCCTTGTGAAAGTTCTCATGAAAAGTATCAATGATCCATTTTCCATGTGACATACTTCCCCTTCTGAAATGACATAATTTATTTTTCTTACTTTATTCACAAGCCAACATTGTTACCTTTATTTTTATTTTTATTATCACTTGGTTTGATGTAGAAGAAAGAAACATTAATAGCAACCCAATTGTATGATGCCTCATTTCCTTCGAAAACAGAAAAGTGTGTGTACACGCACCATATGCAGATTTAAATTGATAAACAAATAAATAAACTATACTATATAAACATAATATTGATGTAGTTTAATACAAATATTATTTGTGGGAAAACTTAGTATTGATGATTTGTCAAAACAGAAAATTGGTATAGTTTAAAAATAAAATTATTAAATTTCAAAACCAAAACAAAGAATTTATAGTTGATTCTTATGCTTACATAAATATTAACATGTTCACACATATGACATATGGTAACATGTTCTACTGGTTTAGCGCGTCCGAATAATTTCGAAAGGTTTTTAGACGTTTGCTGTATGTAATTGTGCTGACATGGCATCTATGTGTCTTTGGATTGGTCAACTATGAATATCCAAAAAATCAAATTTCTCTACAATTAAATTAAATTAATTAGAGATTTTAGTATATTAATTTATACGAAATAACTTGTTATCCAAGGTAAAAAAACCTGTTGTATATATGAATACTTTTTGACAAAACAAAACAAAAAAGTATTTTCCCAGCGGATATCCAAGGATTTGGACATTTTATGCCTCGTGTTCAATTCTACAACATGCAAAAATCGTGGACATAAGTTTTTTTTTTTTTGGTGCAATCGTGGACATAAGTTTTCACAAACTTCCGTCTACAAGTTGCAATTATATGTAATATGTTTTATTTTATTTTTGTAAATTTCAGATTTTGAATTATTTTATGTCACAGAATCATAAGCGATAAACCAAAATCAATTTATAAATTTTTTTAGAATATCACTGTCGTCTATGTTTAAAAAAAACGAAAAAATGAGAAATTAAAAGAAGAAGAGAATGGACGGTGGAGTGGAATCAGATTGAAGGGTTACTGTTAGAAGACGTCGTCAATGGATGAAACTTAGGCGGTGACGTGGAGTTCGTTAGGCTCCAAATCTGAGCTTTACGTCATCTTTTTTTTTTCTCCACAAGTCCACGTTGGTGTTCGGTTTGGTATTTCTCAACTTATTGAACCCGGTTCTTGTGCCCAATTGACAACATTTTTTATTGCCATATTGGTGTAGTTCCAACATATTCTGAAGAAGAGCATCTAGACCAAAGAACAAATTTTAGAGATATTCGGCCAAATTAGTTATATTTCGATAGAATTAGTCCGAATTCCTATAAATTTATCTGTACTTTTTTATTTATATAATTCTTGAAAAATAACTCAAAAACTTGAATAATATTCGACCGTTAGTAACAAATTAAGTTGCATTATAACTTTGAACATGGTTTGAAACATTTTTAACCACAAAAGAAAACAATAAACCTGATAAGCACCGCCAAATATATTACCCTGTAAGCACCAGTTTTAGTGGTCAATTTGTTTATTGGACTTTAAAAAAAACAAAAAAAAATTAATGTGTACCGGAACGTGAGAGAAAACTATTTTACCATAAGAATTTAATCAAAAACCAGTTATAAAAAAAAAAGGGTCAAAAACCGTTATAGTGAATAGTTTTTTTTTTCTCAAATACATTCCGACGGTATTAGAATATGCTAACATATGAAAATTAAAGTTTTAAAATTGTTAAAATACACAATACATAAGATTTTTCCATTAGATTCTCTATAGTCTAGATAACTTAGGAAACTTGGTAGTTTTATTTATTGAAATTTTAACTACAACAATCATTTTCACATTTGATTTTTGTTAAAAGAAAGAACAAGAACTAAGTAAACAAAAACATATCGTAATGATTTTGGGGATTGAGAGTCAATTTGGAAGACAGTACAAAATCTTACTATATTCTTAAATAATTATTGTGCATCGTTTTAGTTTCGTAATGCATATTTTAGTATAATTTTCAGTTTATAAATAAGAGAGATGAAAAAATTAAGTTACTATATGTAGATTTTATTCAAGTATGAGAAATTGAGAAGGTTATCAAAAGTCAACCTTTTTTTTCCCAAGTTTTGAAGAATTCCAAGAACGAGAAGATTATCAAAAGTCAACGAACATTTTCTGTTTGAAGAAGTCAACGAACTTTCAATAGATTGATTAAGCAGACCAAATCAAATTTCCAAATTCCAATGAATTCTATTCAACACACTCCCAAATAACAAAGAATACAAAGTTTCAAATAAAAACCTAAACTTTAAATCAAATGTAAACCCCAAACACACCAAAGGGATCTAAAGAATCAAGTTTTTAATCAAACTATAGTCATTGGTCTCTCTACAAATCACTGGGAAGAATCTGAACCTTAGAGACAACAACATATTCATAAAAAGAATAGTCTTTTATGATAGAATCACTAAGCCGAGATAGAGCGATGCGCAAAGAAACACAAAAGATATCATTCCCCTGAAAATATGAAAACAAGTTTTGCTAAAACAAAAGGACTTTTTTCACTTTCATAATCTGATTATTAAGAGTTGGATTGTAAAATCTAACCAGATAACACCCCAGCCACAACCAGTACAACAAGGACAGATCTCTGCAAACTTCTCAGCATCGCTCGAATGGACTCTCCGAGATATCAAATCATCATATATATCTAAATAGTATCCAGTGCAATGCAATGCAGCCACAATTATTATTGGTCCTCATAACTTTTAAGTTAAGTAAATGTGAGCAAAGGGAAATACATACCGTAAACTGAGAATAAGCTATTCATCACACCTGCAATATCGTGAATCCGGTTTTTTTATATACTGAATGATGTTAAGAAGACAGATTAGAGAATGGTTTATGGTAAATTACCAATGAAAAGAATGACATAACGGAGAATTTTGACTGAAGTTGTCTCTTGTAGAACCCAGATGACAGCGAGGAAAACTATGAAACCTGAGGATTTTTTAGCAACTATATTAGGATTTTGGCTACTTTAAAAGAAAATATAACAAGAGGAGTTGAAAGATGACATATACCTATACAAAGACCTCGAAGCGTCCACTGTCAAAATTGAAGATTTCATTGTTCAATGTTGATGACTTTTAAGGAAATAAGACTTTGTTAGATAAGAGAAATAATGACTTCTTACGTTTTTGGCAATGAAGAGGACGATGAATAAAGCAAGACCAAGACCAGCAGCAGCTATTCTTGCTGTAAGCAGATTGGTAGATGCAAGAATCAAAGCCATTCCCCAAAATGATGACCCAAGATCTATAACCAGTTCAACAACAACAAAAGGTAACACTTTTAGCTCTTTCACATAAATCCATCAACAAATGAACGTCTAAATTCGATTTTTTTTGTTAAGGGAGATAGATTGTGCATTACAGCCAGCAGGTAAGATCAGCCAATAAATGCCACCACGTGTTGTTGTCGAACCACCTTCATTTGCATTCACCTCCATCCCCTCCACCTTTAGTTTCAATAAGAAGATGATTAACCAAAATGAGTGAAGTTTGTTAATAGGGACACATTATATGCGACTGTGAGTTGCAGATTCACAGAGAGATATACGCATTTGATGGTATTAATGTGTAATCTATACAGTCTTTTCAAAAATAAAACTTTTGATTATGGGGTTTAAAACTTGCAGGTTCATAGAGAGAAGATGGTAGATAAGTTTCATACAAGCAGTACTTGCAAAGAAAAGTTTGTGGATTTCACATTTTCTCTATCAGACGCATCAATCAACTGGAAGAAACACAATCAGAACTATAGTAAGAGCTGAAGCTGTATACTAAACTTATTAATGAAAGACTCTCAACCAAAATCCCAAGATACTCTACACGCTAAACAATCTGCAGAAACATCTTTATAACAGCTTTCACTAACCAACTCACAACAGCTATAATCTGTTACATTCAGACCTAAGCTAGTTATAGTAGACCTACAGCTAAGGCTTGAGCAGCTTCACTTTTTCAAGTAGACTCACCGTGTGTCTTGGCTAATTACAGAACCTAATAGTTTGCAGATTTACAATGGAAGCATATAGAAATCTGATGAAGTAAGAAAATAACTATGTGTTCTATTTACCGAATGAGGAATATAACAAATAAGGATATCGCAACCTCTCATCAAGATATGAACTCTATGGCCGTGCTAAACAGTCATGTAGAGACATTATTGCTAAAGCAAAAACCTTTCGATCTAAGGAAACCATAATATCTTCTCTGCCCTTTCAAAGCACAATTTTGCAAATGGAAAGAGACAAATTCATGTTTGCAAACTGAATCAAGGGTCCAATTAACCTAAATTCAGCTTTGTACCCTTTCTAGTTCATTGAAGAGTAGTAGTTGAAGTGAGAGAGCTCCTTACATCTCCACAGGTAAGCTTGCAAGCAACAGCATGACTCGCTTCGTGCAAAAACACCGTAATGAGTTTAAATGGAGTCAATAGAAATGTCCTCCATAGCTGTCAAAACCAAAACCCCACAAGAAATCTCTGTAAACATCTTAACAACAAGAAACATATGATGCCAAAAATTCACAAAATTTGAATGAAATTATAGGTCAATAGTTGCATAAACACTAAAATAAGAAACCCTTTTGACTAGATTTTACAAGAACCCTTTCGGATCTTCAACTGAATCGCAGAAAGCAATTAAAGGTCCAAACTTTTCTTTTGTTAAAGATAAAGTTTCAAACTTTATAGTCGGAATACTAACCAGAAGGATAACGACGGTGAAGATTCCGATGGTGATGAGGAACGCATTCTGATTCCGGTTACAGCAACCATGGAGTTCCCAGTTCGGTGTATTCATCTCCGGCTACAAAGATCTACAAAGATTGAATCTTTCTCTCTTTTTTTTTTTTTCCCGGAATCTGAAGAGTGATTGGGAGAGAAAAGAAAAGAGGGAAAAATGGATGAATTTGATTGGTTTCTTAGTTTTTGAGATTTTGACATTTGTTTAGTTTGTAATGTTCTTCTTCGAGGAAATTGGGAGAAAATTATTATTACTTCTTTTATTAGGGAGAAAATATTGATTAGGTGAGCCATCCATGACCATATTGACCAGATCTTACGCGTTTTATTTTCCTAATTTCTTAACAATATCAACGTCATATAGGTTTTTTTTCTTTTAATTTTGGTTCGATTAGAGTTGTTTTCCAGATTTAAAATTGGTAAGTAGATAATTTAAAAGTTTGAATTATTTTGGAACCATTGAAATGAAATAGTGTTTTTGGAGTCTGAGTGTCTTATGATTATAGTATGATGATTAGTAGAAGTTTCTAATACGAGATTATGATTAGAGCATGATTAGTAGAAGTCTCGAACACGAGTGTATGATGATTGAAAAAAATGAAAAAGAGGAAGTGAGAAGTTCTCAAATAAATATAATATCTAACATTTGTTTCTTTAAAAATTTAAAATGTAATTATATAATTTGAGAGATTCATGAGAATCTAATCTAACATGTGTTTTTCATTAGTTAGTTCAATTCTTTTTAAAATTTTAAAGTTTAATTATATAATCAGTTTATATTAAAATAATATTTTTTTTATTTAAAAGACTGTAAGGTTCTCATGTATGCAATGCACATGCTCTTAGTCATTTAGTCTTTTGGATAACTCCACATTTTAAAAAGATAAATTTGTCTAAGATAACCCACTATTTTTAAAGAATAGCTATAATAACTACTTTTAATTTTTATTGCTAAAATGACATAGTTTGAAAATATATGTTTCCATAATACCAAAATTATCCTTTCTAACTAATAAATAATTTTAATGATTAACTTTTTCACATTTATATTATTAGAACAACATTTTTAATATATTTTTTCAGAGAATATTTTTTTTTTGAAAATTCTAAAAATCATTATAAAAGTCTGCCAAATATTATTTGATAAGAGGAGTCAACCATTGCATCCTACTAATAGTAAATTGTGAAGCAAGTAGTTGATAAGAGGAGTCAACCATTGCATCCTACTAATATTATTTGTGTAAGTATATTTAAGAAAATGACAACTTAAATGTAAAATATTACATTATTTTCATTGGCAAAAAGAAAAAAAAACAAAATTCATAAAAGGTGAGAATGTTTAACATTTAAAATTACTATCATTATAACCAAACAAATTCTAAAACAAATTCTACTATATTGTATATGTAACAAAAAAAAAAAAGATGAGTCGATTTTAAGATTCAATATCCAATTTTTATAGTATCATGTTAAATTCTTTAATATTATTATGGCCATCGTCATCTCATATTTGTTCAATCTTATTTTTATAAAATTCTGAGTAATCACATTATATATATTTAAAATTTTTAATTTTACATGAAATTTTTTTTATATGTAATATAGATTTAGTCAGCTTATAAAAATAAGTGTGTGCTAAAAATCTCACCTCAGCTATAAAAATTATTGGTGCCTAGATTTTAGAGATGATAAAATGAGCCAAAATTTGTGGGTTAAATCCAATCCGGTCCGCCATGGGACATATATGGACATTATATTTTATGTCCGCTAAAAGTGAGGTTCACGGACAAGCCCATAGTAGACATCAGGTTTAGCGGGTTTTGTGCACGGATTAGAGGATCGGCGCGCAAACTACCAATTTTTAATAAAAATAAATTAAATTTTACATTGTTGATGAAATATAATTTATGATATAATTAAAAATATATAAAAAATTTAATGTATAGAATTAGAATATTTACAAAATAATAATATTAAAAGTTATTTTCTATTTAAAAAATTTTAATTTTTTTTTTAAAATATAAAAATTAAATTCACAAGCCAACCCGCCCGCTAACCCGTTGAACTAAGTGGGGGACTTGGACATAATTATATAGATCGTGGTCCTAACTGCCCGTTTGACATCTCTACCATACTTTTAAAACTATTTTTGGATTTTTTTTGTAAATATTTATCTTATAGATTTGACGGTCAATAGATAAGTCATATTTAATTAATATGTGGTTGAAGAAAAAATAAATCTAACGTTTCTATCATCATCTAATAGACCGGCGTGAAATTTTAGAGAATATAATAAATTTAATCGATTTAACAACATATGCTATCATTGAGATGGAGAAGCTCGGGTTTTCGGCTATTTCATACCCCAACTAATGCACTATGTTTAATTCCTACCTGAGAAATATTGATGTGCAAATTTATACCCCAACTTTCAAAATATTTAAATTTACATCCTAAACTTACAAAGTCGGACAAAATCAGACATGATGATTTTAGTTAGCCCTTAACATTTGCTAACATAGTTGTCACATCATAAATTATTTGCAGACATGGATAACATGTGTTTATTAAAATAACAAACTTAAGGTTAGACGACATCATTTTTCTTCGTTCACGACAAGAGAAAACAGAGTTGTGTTCACAAATTTCTCTCCACACTTGAAACTTATTGCCAGTTACTTCAGATTTAGTCAAAAATTCTAGAGGAATTGTTGAACACTACTGTTTTTTCTCATGTTGAAAGAAGAAAAAGTGATGAAAAAAAAAACGACGTTGTCTAGCCTTATGTTTGTGATTTTAATACACACGTGTCATCCATGTCTACAAATAATCTATGACATGGCAACCACGTTAACAACCGTTATTGATTTACTAATTCTATCACGGCGAATGTCTGATTTTGCCCAATTTTGTAAGTTTGGAAAGTAAATTTGAATATATAAAAAATTATGAGTATGAATTTTGCATATCGACATACATTAGGTATGAATTGAACAAAATACTTTAGTTGAGGTATCAAATGACAAAAAATCCGAAGAAGCTCTCTTCATGTTATTTTACTTTAATAAATAATAACAAACCAGTTTGATGATTGTTCGGTAATTGTCAGCAAACATCCCCTATGCTATTTGTCGGACTGGACCATATTTATTGTTTACTAGGATCAGAAAAATCCGATAATTCCTAGGGTCCGTCATCATAACCAAACCCTAGCTGAATTTGACAACTTCCTATTAGTATTATCGAGAGCAGCCAAAGTAGGCAATTCTTGGTTGGGTCTAATTGGGTCGGCTTGGTTTCAGGTGGGCTCATGGGTGATCCAAACGGATATGAAATGGTTTTGGGGGAAACGTGGACCATCTCTTAACCCTTCACTTATTTTAGTGGGATTCTTCGTTTTCGGTAAGTACGTAGCCATCGGACCCCATGGCCATGCTTACTTTGTCTACTGTTTTCATATAATTAATAAATATATATAAAAAATATTTATAATTCCCTTTCACTCTCTAGATAATATGAAATCTCCTTTTCCTCTTCATTTCAATCACATAACAATTTCTTTACTTCAAATTTAAGAAAAAATCGATTTCAGTTTAATGTAAAGCAAACTAGCATGACTCATCTAGCTCATTAGTTAATTAAACAAAGGGTTTGAACTCTTCTATCACAAAAGAGCCCTCTTATTAGAATGCAAATAAGTTGATTTTTTTTTTGTCTATTAAAAAGGGAACTTGATTTGAATAATAGAGATTGTGTCACAGCTTACAAGTGGGTTGATTATGAAGACGAGTTTCTCAGCTAGCTATACAAGTTTGTTATATACATCTTACAAAAAATATAGAAAGAAAATTAGTAAAAACTCAATTTGAAAGGAACAATAACGTACAATTAGCGACAATGAAAAAGAAGACATAACAAAATGTTAGATATATGTATTTCATATTCAACTTACAAAAAGTTGATAACAACGCATTTGTATTATGGTCTAACATTCTTTATAAAAAAGTTATATTCTTGATATGTATTTGACATTTGTCTACTCTTATTATTAGTTTGGAGGTATCAACAATGCCACCCGTTTATTTTTGTATTCCTATATACTACATATAGAAATATATTATCTAGCCATTTTAATCATAAAATGAGAAATATGTTTTAAATGAGATAAGTGAAGGCAAACAACTCGATTAAAAATATATACGAACTGAGTAATAAGACAAAAATATACAGTTTAGGTCCTAATTCATCGGAGAGTAAATGTAGTTGGTATGGTTTAAGTATGTCGGTATAGTCATTGCAAAGAAATGATGCGATCAAAAGGTTTAAATGGCGAATTAATTAGATTTGTTGAAGTTTTCTGCTAGCGATCAAGTCTTCAACTAATCTTCTAGTAGTTAGAATACCTAAACAATTATTCTTATATGATTTTCTTGTACTTGGTCATAGTTACGGTAATACATTAGGATTTATGAGCGATATTAAATATGTTTCTTATTATTATTATTTTTTTTTCTTAAATTTGTTCATCATAAACATTTATTTACAAACGCCTAGCATGATTGCAATTATCGGATTTGTAATGCATAATAGTATTTTATCAAAAAGAATACATTATAGTCAAACACAACAAAATATTCACATCATTTATTTGGTTTCATATACATGACATAAGTTATGTACTCTCTCTTTAATTTGATATAGTTTGTGAAATAATCTTAGTATCCGTTCCGTTGGTTAAAAGTCTCGGGTCGGTGCACTTTTCACCATTGGTCTATGTTCAATGTTTCATGAAACTGGTCAACACTAATCCGAACGTTGAGTTTTTTAAACATTTCAAACATTGCACATTATTAGCACATATGTCTTTTGACTTCTCAAAAACCATAAGACTTAGGGCTCATAGATTTGGATTTATTTTGATTGACCTATTTTCATGTAATTTTTTTATAATTTTTGACAAACTCAATCTATTTTAGATTTGATTGATTTTTAATAAAACCTAAATCTTTTCTGTATTTTTTAATTTGTTTTAAAATCTATTAAATGCAAATGTATAGATTTGGCATGAGGCTCGAACTTAGCAACTATAATTCAAGAGAAACCCATTTACCACAGAAACCCCATTTAACATTGCGGCACAAGACAACATTGCAAAATGATGCTCCTTTAAATACTAACATTATTTTCGTATCTAAAACCCTTGCTTGTTAGGTTTTGGGTCAGGACCGAGCATAATCTTATAAATCTTCGCTAATCTTCAACTTCTGCATAGATATTTAATTTAAAACATTTTTTTGATTTTTTAAATCGTTAGATATCACTGCTCTTTAAAGTTAAAAAAATATCATTATTTGAAAAAAATATATTTTCACAAAAGTTGAAATAGTAAAGAGAGTTTTGCGGTTTATTAGCTTTACATTAGAGTGTCAATGTTTTGAATGTCTACTATATTTATTTCCTAATAATACGACGCAATGTCATTCTTGATCAGAATCAGATGAATCTTGTGGAGCGTCTATGGCAACAATTATCTCCTGTAAAAAATATATAAAAAAGAAGGTTAAAATATAAGGGATATTAACCAAAATTCCATTAACAATCATTAAATTAACCTCTTGTGCACCATCATCAAGTTCATCATTAGGTTCATCATCAAGGTCATTAAGATCCTATCAAAGAAAAAAAAATAAGTAAAAAAATAAGAAAACTTAGAATCTTCCAACTAATATCGAACAACATTTACATTTAAGAGGATCTCTAGATTGGCATGTTCCAGAACCTCGTCTGCATTATCGAGGGCTTCAAATACAATCTGAGCATCTAACTCATTATTATCCTGCAAAGAAAATATCAGGAAAAAGAAAAAGAAAAAATCTTGAACTTTTTTGCTTACCACAATATCGTCGGCAGCAACATTGGGATTCTTATGATCTCCCCCCAAATTGTAGTGATTTTGAGGCAGATTGGTTTCCCTGATTTGGAATCGCAGAATATCTCTATCTTCCTCTAGTTCTACAATATGAGGTTCAAGTAATTGCGCTTCTTGATGACTGAATCCGAGCAAAGCATGATTCTGTTATCTAGTAGCCGCTCTTTGCCTTCTCTACCTCTTTCTACAAACAACTTGAGCGTTTCCGGATCATCCATTTAAAAAATATTTTTGGTTGATCAATTTCTTTATACTAAAGAAATAAATTCATAGTTTGGTTGTAAAGATTTGTTTGCTTTGAAATACTTATAAAATTATATAATTTAATCTCTTCTTTCTCTCATTTTAGCTCCTACAAACCAGGTTGAATTGGTGAAAAAAAAAACAAGTTTAATTTTCAAATATATACATATATAAAGTTTCATAACAAAAAATATATATACAAATATATAAGGTTAGATAAAATAGAAAATATAAGGTACGAAAGTGAAGAACCAACGTATATCCTTTTTTGGCCCATGCATGTGAATATGTAGCAAGAGACACGCTTCTCTGTCCCCTCTCTTCCATTACCATCTTATTCCTCTTTTTTATCTTTTTCAGAAAAAAAATTCCTATTCTTTTATTATTTTCCCATTTTAATTCCAAAAATAAAAAATCAATTTCGTAAAATTACCTATAAAAATAAATAAATTCCAATCGTTCCGCCTTCACATTCTTCCCCAAATCTCTCTCCTTGAAAATCTTATTTCTCCTCTTTTTCTGCAAATTTATTCAAAATCTCTTCGTTTTCACCAATTTCTCATTACTACTATAAACTTTCACAAATTCTTTAAAACCTTTCGATTTCGTCATCAAAAAATGGCGGTGGATCTTTTATCGGAAAATTCTAATATGAGTCCAAGAATCTCATTTTCTCGCGATTTTTGTCAATCCGACGCTATACCAATCGAGAAACGTCCCTTACGATCGCCAAATTCTAAACCGTCGAGTCTCAATTCAAGCATAGATTTCGATTTCTGCATTCCCGGCGGCGTAACTTCCGGCGAAAGCTTCGATCAAGGCTCTTGGTCCGCCGATGAACTCTTCTGTAACGGCAAAATCTTACCAACGGAAATCAAGAAAAAACCCGAATCGCATAAATCGGGTCAAAAAGAACCCAAACCGAAAGATGGTAAACCGGTTCTAACCAAACCGGATTCAAGAAAACAGAAGAAACCAAACGAAGAAGAAGAAGACGTTACAGTAACGGAGGAGAAAACTAATACGAAGTCGTTTTGGGGATTTAAGAGAAGCAGTAGTTTAAACTGTGGAAGTAGTTACGGACGGAGTTTATGTCCGTTACCGTTACTAAACCGGAGTAATTCGACCGGTTCAACATCGAGTAAACAGAAACAGAGCTCAAGAAAACACACAGAGCATATAAAGCTACAACAATCTTCATCATTGTCATCATCATCTTCTTCGTCTTCATCGAGTAACAGTAGTTTTCAGAAACCTCCGTTGAAGAAAAGCTATGGAGGTTATAGTTATGGTAGCCATGGCGGTGGTGGGATTAGAGTGAGTCCGGTTTTAAATGTTGTTCCTTCTGGGAATTTGTTTGGTTTAGGATCTATGTTTTCTGGTAATGGAAGAGACAAGAACAAGAAGAGATAAGTAAGAATAAGATTTATTTCTGGATTTTACTGTTTAATTCTGATTTCTTGTTCTTTCTTTCTTTCTTCTTCTTCTTCTTCTTCTCTGTTTCTGTCTCTGAAACTCTGAAGATTTTCTGACAGTGTGTTTTTGTGGGTCCTATGCCAACTTATTGGAGTATTTTAATTTCTAATTTTTTTTTAGATTGTTGTGGTGTAATTGTGATTTGTTAGTTTGTCTATTTCAATGTTTAAAATCTAGATTTTTTTCTTTCTTTCAAGAGGCTGCTATTTTCAGATTCTTGTCATTACCTATCACCATTACGATATTCATAATGTTTTGTAAATTACTTAGTTTTGTATTAAACTAAAACTTTTTTTTTTTGTTATCTTATTTACAAATTTACAATGATACCATGGATGATACAAAACTACAACAGAATATATAAAAGTTTAATCTATATTCAGTCATATTTTCTTGACATCATTGGAGATGATTTGTTATTTACAAGAGATATTAAAATAAAAATTGTACTGCTATAGTAAACTTTGATTTTGTTTTTCGAATCTGATTATTACTTGTTTTTTTATCGGATTTTTATTTAATTTGCAACAGTAAGTAGTGCTAATTTTTTCTTTCAGCTAAATCAAATTTTACCACCAACCAAATTTAAACCATAGATGTATAATCTCTTATTTGACCAAAAAAAAAGTTCTATAATCTCTTCAAACTGAAAACCAAATTAATCTTATTAGATAAAAAAATATTAATTTGTTTGAGAAAAATTATGGATCAAGTAGGTGTAGATTTCAACCGGCCGCGTCGTTCCAACATAGTCTAATATTGCACAATGAGTAGTTGAAATTATATAAGAAAAAAAAGAGATCTAGATATAACCTTGACTTAGTCTATTATTAAACTAATATTAGTAATATAATAGCGACTAATTAATGATAAAATGTATAAAACAATGACAGAGTTATCAAATACAATTAGAAAGTGCGACAAGACAAGTGACAGGTAAACAATTATCTTTCGAGCTTGTCCTATTCGGTTCCTTTTTGATTATTTCTCACATGGTGTGTATTACCATTTAATGTGAATTATGAATTATCAGTAAAGTAATACAAAGAAAAGGAAAAAATAAAAATAATTGACGTGAAATCTCTACTGTTCCTTCTTATCATTCCATGTAAAGTTAAGCCTAACATCGTGCCAATTATTCCTTTATTATTTTCTACGTTTTTTTTTTCTTTTTTTTTTGCTTCTGTTCTACGTTTAAATTTGCTTAAAAGGAATATAATTTTTATACTTTACCGAACTTAATAATCATAGTTAGTTCACACGAATCCTATCAAACATTTATAATTCGATCAAATTTAATACTCTTTTTGTTTCATTTTAAGTGTTGTTTTAGATTTTAAAATTATTTTCAATATAAATGTTTTTTTGTGTTTCCAATATAGTTTTTAAATAAAATTTATACTTTTACTCCTATTATTTAATGTAACAACCAATGGAATCATTTGTTTAGTGTATTAATGGGGTAAAATAAATTTTTTCTTATTTTTTTAATTTATATGTAAAAACCTTAAACTACACTTCAAATGAAACAGAGGAAGTAACTAAGAAGTAATTAATTAAACAAACAAAAAAAACTATTATTTGTTAAACACAATTATTTCCGTTTTGATTTAGATTTATATTTCAGCACAACGGTTTTTACGAGTTTTTTTCTTGTTAAAGGTTTTTAGATAGTTCTTAGAAACTAAATTTTCTTATGAAATGACTTGGTCTTGAACACCAAATCTTGGCGATGAATGAAACTGACTTTTCAAAGGCTTAATGTTTGAAAGGCATAGTCATGACTCACGAGTCAAGTAAACAATGATGGCACCATCCAACTATTCAATACGATATTTATACCATATGCTTTTAGTGTTTAATGGAAGTTTGTGGGACCATTGGATGGTTTAAAGAAAACATAGGTGTATGATATCGACATTACCCGACGTCAATGTAGTCCTTCACTTTTCGGATTGGACAGACAGAAGCCATAAGCCGAGTTAGGGCCTAATTAGGGATGCAAAAATGGGGTTTGCGAGTTAATCCAAATGTGGACAGCAATGCTAAATGGACTAAATGCGTGTGGGCAATGGATCAACTTAAGAACATGATACAGTAACCAAAAAAAATACTAGTTGTTTGTTTTAAATACAACCGTGAATGGTTTTTATATTCAATTTACTAAGTAATTTTTAACTTCTTTGAAAAATAATTTACTATAATTTATCATATTAATATTTTATTATGTATAAAATTTAAATGTGAAATATATTTTAAAGGAACCTAACAAAAGAAAAGTCTAATTTGAGTTTTTTTTTCCTACTTTTAATAGTCCACGAACCTATCCTTAAAATTTGTAGTCACAGGACGAGACATATTAGAGATTACTTGATTAGAGTTGATGTTTCTAAAACTGCGATTTGTGTAGGGTTGTCATTCAAAACCCGCAAAATATCTTAATCCGCTATATAGCAGATCGTTAACCTTTTTTAACACTCCTAAACAATTATATGTGAAGACAATTGCTGCTTATATATATTATATTAAGAAAAAAACATAAGATACATCAAATGGTATATATGGCATAGTAGTAGTACAAAAGGGTTAGTTACTTTGTATCGTGTGTTCAAAGTCTTTTGGTACAAATGATTAATTTTAAATCAAAATATATAAAGTAAGGTTCCGGATAATAAAGGAAATTTTAGGTCAAAAATGTAGAATTCTTCGGTTTAATCCAAAGAAAACAGAAGATATACGAATTATTGACAGAAAAAAAGACATACGAATTAAAATGGTAGAAGCTCATAAAACACTGTGCTATAGGTTTGCATCAAAATAGTCATGAACAAGCACGAATTAGTATACGTGTCATGCTGTTTCTTTTGTTTTATTTTTGGATATTTTCATTTTTATACCTAAGAATTATATAAATAATATAAAAAAAAAAAGAACTCAAGAAAATGTATACACATTCAAATTATATTGCGTTCAACAATTTTTAGAAAAAAATTCCTGTTCAAGGATAGAACATTTAGCAATAATTGAAAAAGTCGATAACTATTTAATGGTCCAGTCATATTTTCTTTATAACTTTATTAGTTGTATTGCTAACATGATTGAAAACAAAAAATCTCACAAGTTTATAGGAAACTCAACGAATTCAAGTTTTGAAGACATGCACTTAATTTAATTCTTATTGGAACCTTAATTATATACAAGGGTTGATATGCAAACTTTACATAAATCGAAGTTTCTTTTTATATAATTTACAATATTTTTCTAGTTTGTTTACCGATATTGATCAAATATGAAGTAGTTAGTCCTTTTATTTTTTTCTATAAATCGAAACTAATTTTGAAGTATATACAAAGTTGGGAATTTTCTCCGCAGTTGTCCTATTATAATAAGAATGATGTTATCATTGTGAAACTGTTATTAGATCACTTTTAAGACAAGGAAGTATGGATGACAATTATAATCCATAAGATGTCAACCGCCACATGGTTGTAGGGCACTAAAAACACTTTAATCCTATTCTCTTCTGGTTGTCACTAATTTTACTTTCTTTTTCTTTTTGAAGAAACTTGTTTGGAAAAAGAAAATGAGATAACATATAACATATCTCGATTAACTATTTTATTTAGTGTCCCTTTCAACAAAATTCGTAAATGAAAAATCTGTTAGGGACTAAATTAACATCTTGCAATTAAAAGTGGTGCAGTTGATTTGATTCGTATAGAGTAATTATAGTAAGAAGCACATAATGTAAAATTAGTAAGATAAAATGTTTGAATAATGTTGATTAAAACCGCCGGAAACACATTTGAGTTTGGTTTAAAATTTGTATGGAAAATAAGTACTTTATGTGAGTTTTACTAACACTCACACTAAACAATTTTACTTGTTAAAATATTATTTTTTATTCACTTCTAATTAAAGCTGAAAGACTTGCACATAGTTCTAGGAAGACAAAATTAAGTTCTTAAACATTGAGAAAAGTTTTAGCCAGGAAGACAAAATTAAGTTCTTAAACACTGAGAAAAGTTTTATACTAATTAGACTATGTAAAATGCATTTAATCGGTTAATGATAGGCTAAGATATATGCTAATAATATATCCCTGATTGATGTCTAATATTGATGTACATGGAACAAGAAAAATTATGGATTAAACAATATCACAATAGGCTAATTAATTGTGTTCGATTCATGTATTTGAATCAAGAATAAAATGGAGCAACGAATACTATGGACTATCATGAAAGACTAACTCCTAGTTTAAATCTATGCAAACAAACCTCAATGATTCAAAAGCATGATTTATGCTCAAGAAATAATTAAAATCTCAATGATGCAAGAGACAAAGCAGATATAGAGAGACTGAGAGAGCCTATTTGAGTTAAATTATCATTAAAACATATTTATGCATGCACAAACATTCTACCGGAAAAATTTAGTTCAAAACCACGTGCAATGCAAACTAAATTAAACAGAAATAATTTAAAATACTTGCAACACTAACAGATAAAGCTTAATAATATGCAAAAACATGACATCAGATTTTTGAATAGCTTTAAAATGTTAGGTTGGGTGAAAACTCGATCGAGTTGTTTCTGGCACGTACTGGAAAAAAGCATGTGGCCCAATCATCTTTTTTCGTTTGATACAATCGTTTTAAGATATTCTTTTTTTTCTGTTAAATTTGTCTATCCATCTTAACATTTTCACAGATTGTAGACAGTAATTCTTAAGCTAAGATTGGCATGGCACTCGATAGAAAAATGTTGATTGTCCACTTCAAACTTGTAAGAGGAAGAGGTTAACTGAGATCATTTAGTATAATTCTTTAAGCTTTTCTATTCGAGGGGTCGAGGGAGGGTCGATCCTGAGATTTAAAAAGTTACAAACAAGAAAAGATAAAACGTGTCGCTTGTAGAATTCGAATCTGAGTAGGAAAGGAAGCTAGAGTACACAGTTATCACTAGGCTTAGGAGGAATTTTAATATTTAAAGGTCTACAAAATTCTTATGCTTTAAGCGGCTGTAAACATGGGTTTGAACCGTTTATGCTCAGGATTGGTTCTCGTTCGAAGATAAATTTGTCTGTACTCTGTAGTATATTTTTCAATTTTTACTAAATTTCCGGTAACAATTCTCGCTAATCTATTTTAGCTCGAATTAACAAGTCTACATCGGAAGAAAGTTTCTCCTTTGGGTTGAAGGATTTTCTGCAAATATGAAATCAATTCGTAAAAAAAGGAACACATGGGCATGGATAAAACTTTGTTCGCAAAACCAAAGCCCAACATCGTTTGCATGGGTAACAAGAGAAAAAAGTAGATCCATGAAACTTATTTTTTTTGAAAATTAGACTCAACAATGTCAACATATTGCAAGTTTGTTATTTTTTACCGTTTTTAACTATTTTAATATCGATTACTATTTTTTTTTTTGATAAAACAAAAAGTTTTACTATTTTATATTATTAATCGGATTTTAAAAGAGGTAAGTAAGAGCGGTAAGAGATAACAATACAAAATAAAAACAGAAAAATATATTTGTAGTGCTTTCCTCCTTGTACAATTTCTCTTGTTCCATTGTATATTATTGGGTACCCAATTTTTCTTTTTTTTTTGGCTGATTCTCATTCAAATATTTGAACTGATCCGAACCAAGAAAATATCGAACCAAATTTCTAAAATATAGGAATAGAACATAAATTTTTATATCCGAAAACCTCAAATCCCAACCGATACTCAAACATGCAGAGTTATATCTAGCAATGCTCTGCTATTGTAATGCAATTTTCAGAAATAAATTCGTCAAAAACGGGAACACATCGGGCTTGGAAAAGTTTAAATTGATAGAGCCAAAGCCCAACATATTTTGCATGTGTAACAAGAGGAAAAGGGTAGGGTAGGTCAATCATACTCTTTTATATTTAGGAAATCAGCCTTCAAATTTTTTTTTTTTTTAGGAAATCATACTAAATAGCTATATACATAAATATAGTTAGTAAACTGCATCGACTACTACAATATAATTTCCTATAGACATATATACTTATATAGTATAGCAAACTAGGTTTTTTATTTATCCACAAATCTGCTTCTTTTTTTGTCGTCTCATTTATCCACATTTCAACGCCTCATGTGATGCATAGTTGCATTACACTATTTTCAAACAATTTGGTAGTTATAAAATTATATATATAATTTTAACATAATAGGTTATTTTGTCGTATACAACAAATAATATATATATATATATATATATTTTATGTCTTTGACAAAAATAAAAACATTTCGGTTCTCGGTATTAACTAATTGTTCTCTATACACAAACAAACATCACATATACTCTTGCGTCAAGAAACAAAATGAAATCACCATAACTGTTTAACTTTTAGCATGATGTTTAATCAAACAACAGAGTTCTAGGGAAAGCACCAGGAAATTTTTATTTATCATGTTGGTCAAAGTGTTACTTTTTGCAAATAGTAAAATTGGCTTTACTATTTTCTTCATTTTGACAAAACTTCACCCCTTATTTTTTGTTTCATTTAGAATCTTTTCGAGTTGGGAATTTCAAACAGTTATGCTACTACAAATTTCCAATATATAGCTAAACAAAATATTTTAATAACGAATGTATGTGTATCAGTGTATATATATAATATCACTGGAAGAAAATAATTTGGTACTGTGTTTGAATAGAATGGGGTGATGTTTGAGATTCCTAGCGTGTATGGGTTTATTGTCCGTGACTTCTCAGAACCGTCCGACACGGACAAAGACGCAACTCTGCTTTTTTTTTTTGTTTTCTGTCTTATTACAACTCTTAAAATTTCAAATATTTTACACCTATACACCTATTTATATATTGTCCACTAAACTCTACATATAATGAAGATCTTGAGTCTTCAATCTTGAATTATTGTAGCTTGCAACAACGTTGGATATAGTTCTTGATAAAAGTTTAGTGAATATTGAACTTAGAGTTACCAAATGCAGATTAATAGAGTTGCCTCTCTTGGACAATTTGCTAGAATATGTTTTTTTTTTGTAAATCGTATGAGTTTCATATCTTTGCCAGTAATTTTCTCTTGTGCCAAAAGTCATTGGATAGTATCACATTTAAAAAGTAAATCACTCTTTCCAAATGAAGTTAAACTAGTGATTTTACAGGTCAAATATCTGGAATTCGTACGGTTTATAAAAAAAAACATATCAAATGTTTAATTACAAACTATTTTTCAAATCTTAAGACCACTAGATCCTCATCCACTTGGTTGCTACAATATGTTTTGCAGTATAGTTGTTTTATCTTCATTATCCAATTCATTTTTATAGTCAAATATTTTTTTTAATAACAGATAAATTTACAAAATTAGTGACGAAATACTAAAATTTGCTGACAAAAGTGTATAACATTATTTTGGTGAATGAAATGACGAATTAGTGACATACGTAATTAAACGTTGCTATAAGGCCGGTAAAATATATTTCAAAAACGTGATTCACCTAACAAAACATAGTTATGGTCTGATGGATTCTTTTTACCGTTGAAATCTAACAACAATTTAGAGAAAATGTTTTATTCGTTGCAAATTTATTGGTAATCTGTCAATATACGAACAACACAATATGGTCTATTGTCTTGTCTTATCTTAAAATTCTTTTGTTAGTTTTCGGATAATTTCCATTAATACATATGTTTTCCGAAATCATTTTGACATCTTTTTTTAGTAGAATGTGGTGAAAATATATACATTATCGTCCACAATTTATTTTATTTATAGAAAATATTTTAGTTACTTAAAATGAAATTTTAGCAAATTAAAAAGAAAACCCTAAAGAGATCAGTCATCTTAGTTCCATTAAAAAAAACAAAAAAAATCCAATTCGATCTAGTAATTTCAGATATCTGCTTTTAATTTATATTTTATATAAAAGTCAGAAATATTGTTATTTTTTTCACTAAACCTCTCTAAAGTCCTTTTCAATACTACTCCCTCCGTTTCAGAATAGATGATGTTTTATCTACTTTATCTTGTTTCAGAAAGTTTGATGTTTTAATCTTTTTACTTTATTTTTATTAATAAATTGTAAATATCAAGATGTAATAATTGAAAAAAATTATGTTACTATTGGTTTATAATTATTAAAATAATTCTTGGTAAGAAAAAATAATATATATTAAAAAAGTAATGATTATTTTCTTAATTTGTGTAAAATATCCTTAACATCATGTATTCTGAACCAGAGGGAGTAGTAAAAAGAAGAAGTTTTTTTCAGTTTGGAACATAAACCAATGCGAAGTTGGAACTGAGAAATGTGACTACGGATGAAGCTGGATTCCTCAAAAACGAGAAACAGAAGCCTCGATTCTTTAAACCTTCTTGTCCGTAACCACATTTTACGCTTCTAATATCACATCAAAACTTATATTAATAGCTTCATCACTCTCTAAAGTACATATAAATATGAGAAACTAATCAACGTTTTTAGTATTTCTTTCTCTTTTCTCCTCGATAACTTCTTTATCTTCTCTAGTCTACTTCTATCAGCTACTTAACCTTTTGTGCGCATGCTCTGTCTCTTTTTTCTTCTGCAGAAACTTAAAAAAAGCTGTACCAATCTCTCTCGAGCCCCTTTCACCGCCAGTGACAACAGAGAGAATCACAGAAATAATTTTTTTCACAGAGAACAAAGAATTTATTAATCTTTATCATCTCTCTTTCAATCACTTATCGTCACTATCGTTTTGCTTTTGTCTCCTTTCACTTTTTTAACTCCCATTTGCGAATATTACCCGTTGAGCTCTCTATTCTTCAACACACACACTTTAAAGCTTCATTTTTTTTCTTCTTCTTCTTATTGTTCTTCTTCTTCCACTGTACCATTGTCGTTTTCTTGATTTCCAACTGTCTTCTTTCTTTCCCTTTTCTTGTAACTAAGCTATCGATGATGTTTATGTACATTCATCTCTCTACGTTTCCCCAATTTCACAAAAGCTGAGTGACTTTTTTTTCTTTTCAGAATCAGAAAGTTTAATTCTTTTTTCTCTGGGTCTTTGTTTCATTCTTGATTATGTGATAAAGTTTTGGACTTTAAGGCAATGTCTTTAAAGGAGACATTTTTATTTCTGTGTTTGTGATCTCTCAGTTTGTTAGGGTTTGTTGGTTAAGTCTTCTTGATGACAGGAGAGTTACAAGAAACGTCGGCGCCATTTGCGGCCATAACTGAGAAACGACCAAATCGACTTGGTGGTTGTGTCGGTGTTTTCTTTCAGCTCTTTGATTGGAACCGTCGCTTTGCTAAAAAGAAACTCTTTTCTCGTAAATCACTTCTTCCTGGTTTGTCTCTCTGTTTAACTCACTCACTCACTGTATCAGTTTATGTACTTGGTTGTGTCTGAAAATGAAAAGAGTTCATCTTTGGTTTGTGTTCAGGGAAACAAGTTTCAAAGAGGTTTGGAGGGAATGAGAAAATGCTCAAATCTAAGCTTAATCTGGTGAATATTTCTCCTTTTATGTTAAAGTTGATATCTTTGATTTACAATGAACTAAAATTGTTGATTGAATTGAATGATTAGATTGATGATGAGAACAGAGGAAGTTTCCCGAATAGGAATGAAGCTATGGAGCTTAAAAAGCATGAAATTAGAGCTCCTAGTTTAGTAGCACGTTTAATGGGTCTTGAATCAATGCCATCTAGTCAAAGAGACAAAGGGAAGAATAAGAAGAAACCGGTGTTTTTGTCGCAGATTCTGGAAAATGATGTGTTTGATGAGGAAGAAGATAATGGTTTTGATAAGTCAAGGCCACAGAAGATGCAGAGGATAACTGGAGTTAGTGATAGACGAGTTGCGGTTAAGAAGTTTGGTTCAGAAGCATTGCAGATTAAGAATGTTCGAGTAAGGAAACATCATCAGTATAATGGTAATCATCAGCATCAGAAACTTGCTTCTCCTGTTAGGAGTCCGAGGCTTCGTAGAAGAAGTTCTAGGTTGATTGATGCAGCTACTAGGATTCTTGAACCGGGGAAGAGAAATGCGAGAGGGGCTATTGCTTTTCCAAGTTCTTCGGGGGTTAGAAAGTTCGATAATGTTGGGAAAGAACCGGTTGAAGTTGTAGTTTCACCTGAGTTTCAATGTGGTTATAACAATAGTGTTGCTTCTTGTAAAGCTTGTGGTAGTTTGGTTGATGTAAATGGTTCGAGTGCAGTATCTGAAGATATTGGAAAGAACATAGCTATTGTTTCTGAATCATCGCCTTTTCAACGAAGTAAGAGAAATGTGTTTTGGAGAAATCAAGAACCATCTGTGTATGTTTCTGATAAACATAGTACGGATCAAATGATGAGGAAAGTTCTACACCGTGCTCGATATGACTTCAATGGGAAGCATGGAAAGAATGAAATGTCATCGCCGGGTGTCAAAAACAGATTCGATTTTCACAATCAGGTGTTGCAGAAGGAGGAAAGGTTTCCTACAGAAGCTCGTTCTTACGTCTTACAAAGCAAAAGAAGTTGTTCTTCACCTGCAAATGCGATGAATAGAGGTTCAACTAGTAGGAATCATCACTTGAAGTCCCCAGCTAAATTTGAGAACTCTGATTTGAATCTGCAGAGAAAATCTCACACTAGAGTTGAGGAGTCTTGTAATAGATCAGGATTAAGCACTTCAGCAAGGAAGAGAAGGCTAGCTTGTGTAAGTGGTCACGGACGAGGAAGTAGCTTTATGAGTCCTGTGTCAAGAAGATTAGATGGTGAATACTCATGCGCTTGTAGTAATGAAACTGCATTTTCTCCATTGAAACTTGGTGGCTCTCCTCATAGAAATTATAGCCAATGCTGTAGAGAAACCAAAGAGAGAAAAGGAGTTCAACGTGTTCCAAATCAGAGGGGTGAAAGAAACCCAAGAACATCGTTT
>CM051368.1:15242269-15292269 GCA_028015245.1 Cardamine occulta | reverse complement strand
ACGAAAAGGCCACCGCTTGATGTAGGTACTCTGGGAATGATTCAGCAAAAGTTGAAAGAATTGGCTTCTCAAGAAGAACATGAAGCCATAGGAGGAAGTGCTTTACCCAATAAATCAGCTTCTTTGATCCTCCATGAATTGGTATCTTCTTTAGCTCTGGAGCAGCAGCAATATGTTCGAAATATCGATATGCCTTATGCAGAAACAGCTTATCGGGTATGTTTATAATCTTGCAAGGACTTCAGATTTAAGTATTTCTCAATCTTTCTATTCATTATGCTTCTTGATTCTTGTAGAGGAAAGGCAAAACAGAGTTGTGGAGTTCGATTGGAAATGCAAACAGTGATTACACGAGCCCCGGTTCTGTACTTGATGCATCTTTCTCCAATGAGAGTTGCTTTTCGAATAGCTTCGACAATATCTCAGGTAGTTCATAAGAGGTTAATCAGACAGTTATCAATTTCTGAAAAACGTCAGTTCTTGTATCTGAAACCGAAAACTGATATTATGATTTGTAGTTCCAGGACAAATGAGGCTGCCACTAGAACCTATAGAACCTGATTGGAACATTCTTGAAGATTTGGCAACTTCATTCAAGAAATCAACAGGTGAAGGTAACTATCAGGCGATTGTGAATCTTGTCAGCCATGTCTCAAACGTCCTGCGATGTTTAAGCAACACAGGGCTCATATTAACGCAACAGAGATTCACAATTGCGAGAGAAGTTATTATCCACACCGAGCTATTAGTTGGTACTACAACTACTACACGAGAAAACTACCTCATTAGACCAGATCTCTTTGATGAACTCATGATTTACGCAGCTCGTTCTGATAATCTTGTTAACCTCCCTGGACTAACTGGAGGGTTCTTGGTTGATGCAATGATAGAACACTTAGAAGAAAGAAACATTTCCTGCGGATTATTAAAGCCTTTAAGTGCTAAAGCTGACGAGTTGATTCGAGGTGTTCTTGAAGAAGTTCCAAAGTGGGCAAGATTGGCTCAGATTGATATGGATGAAGTTATTGGTATTGATATGGAGAAATGGATGGATCTTGAAACTCATTTGTTTGGAGTTGGATCAGAGATTGCTTATGAGATCCTTCGGTGTTTGGTCGGAGAGTTAGCAACCGATCTCGGAAAATGCTCGCCGGTGAAAACTCATCTCTTTTAGAACTAATCAATGTTTTGTCAAATCGCATTTGTGTAATTCAAAATTCCTTGCGCTATTCAACTATATGATCAATGCTTGTTTAATAAGCTTTCTAATGAACTAGACCAAAATGATCTCTATCTGAAAACTGAAACAGATACACTTTTTCTATATCCTAAAACCGAAATCTGAACCTTAACCGATGAAGAAAACTCCGATCTAAAACCGAAGTTTCTTTGAAAATTGAAGATAGATTTTCACTAAAACCCGAATTCGAACTAAAATTGAAACTGTATCAAACCATCTCTAAAAGACGAGGTTTTACATTGAACATCATTGTTTATAAACCGAGAAACCTGAACAGAAACTATATCAAAATGCAGATTCAACACTCCTAATACAAATCTCTGAATACCAAAATACCAAAATCTGCGAAAGGACCAATCTTTATCAATCAAATTTCGTAGAAGAAGAAGAAAAAAAATCAAATCTTAAGTCACGAATATTAGATTTAGGAACACACAAAAAATGAAAAGAATCAATACATTTGTCTGTAACCTAAACTACTCCTCCGACCACCACAACCACCGCCGCCGATTGATTTCCTTCCTCCTCCTCCTCCTCCACCGCCACCATTAATAGCAGAAGCAGCAGCCATAGATATCTTCTTAAGATCTTCAACATTCGCATAACTCTTCCTCACCATCCCTTTACTCTTCTTATCTCCACCACTCGCTGATACACTTCCTCTCACCGATCCAACAAAAACGGCGGCGTTTTTACTCTTCATCGGCGGTGGAGTTAATTCTGTTCTCTGAGGAAGCAAATTCGAATTAATCGGTCGACGGTTCTCTTTACGAATCAGAGTAGAGAAATCAGGAACAGATTGAGCCAATGAAGACGACGACGTTTTGCGTGAATTCAGATTAAATCCAAATCTCGTCTTCTTCTCTGGTAAAACCCTGATTTCTTCATCTCTTGTGAAACCGAATCTGACTTGTTCTTCTTTTAGAATCTTCTCGAAGTCTCGTTTCATTCGAAGCTTTGATTCTCGTAATCTCGCGTATTCACCGTATCTAGGTCCTCTCTCGAATCCGTAAACGCCATTATTATTAACCAAAAGCTTGAGCTTTTGTTGTGTATCGGAGATTGAATCAACGGAAAATAACAGACGTTCCATGCTAGGGTTTGAAATCGTATCTTCCATTGTTGAATCTGTCAAAATCTCGATTTGATTTTCGCACTGTGTCGTCTTCTTCTTCAGAAAGTTGAGAGCTTTATTAAATTGTAAATGGCTTTTTTTTGATTCGTAACGGTCTAATTGAACACAGAGGAGGCTCTTAAGAATTTTGTTGTATGGACGGTTTTACCCTTTTTACTTCTTCAACGGTCTTATTTTATTGTGTGTGGGGCCCAAAAGATCTTTGTTCAACGGTAATTAATTCTTAAGCAATAATTATAAATTTTAATTCTCATTTGGTATTAAGGTCAGACCTTATCTTTATTGCTTAAGAATTAATCTCATTTCGAAAAAGATGGCCATCTACACGAAGTACATCGAAATACATTATCACCCATACCAAATGTTGAAATATGTAGAGAACTTTATCAATTATATATTTCTCATGTTTACCTATATATACGAATTATATGACGATATGTGGCTAACATTATGACCATATTATTGCGGCATACCGCTCATTAGGATCTGGCAAAAACTGGTATTGGCCAAAAAAACATTCAAAAAATATTTAATTTTTATCTATTTTGATAAAAATCAAAAATAAATATTAACCTAAAATGCTAATTTTAAAACAAAAAAAGTTTAAAAAAAAAATTGAGAATTGTAAAATTTTGTTTAAATTTACTTATTTTTGACAGAAAACAAAAAAGTTTAACAAAAATAATTTTAAAACAAAAAAATGTTGTCTTTACATATTAAAACAATTATGTTAAATTTTGTTGCGAAATTTTTTGAATACAGAAAAAATCTTCGATAGCAAATTCATCGGTTAATTCAAAAAAAAAATGGGAGACCACAGTTACGATTATTACGGTTACAGTTTTTTAACTATCGATTAAGGTTATACATTTTTTTACGGTAATCCTAACCATTATATATACGATTAAAATGGTTACAGTTAAATACAATTACAATTATAATAATTATGGTTAAATATAATTACGGTTATTTGATGATAACGATATGGTTAATATCGGAGACAAACCCATTTTTTTAACTTTCATAATAAAAAAACAATGATATATCAAATAATATTTATTTTACAATATAAGTTTTATGTGATTATTTGATTTAAATTTTATAGTGAATTAGCTAAATAACCATGAGTTTTGTTTAATTAAACAAACCAAAGAATAATTAAATTAATGGTCATAATTAATATTTGTTTCTAAAAAATTGAAGGAGAATTTCTCCTCTTTTAGATCAGATTCGAGTCAAATAGTCGCGAAATTAGTTTATATATGTAGTAGACATGCAAAACATATAATTAGTGTAATATAGTATACATTTCGAAACTTACCATGTGTGGTCATGTATTTCGGTATACTGCATGTTTTTTCATATGACCAAAAATTAAATACCGTCATCAATATAAAAATGGGATTATATGTCTTCATGGCCCAATGGACTTTTTTTTGTTTACCTTCCACGAGAATTCAATCACTTATGCCTTAATTGGTTCCTTGGTTGTTTCTTGAATATTGAAACTAATCATATAAATCTCTTTTTTACTACGTCTATTTTGGTTAACTAAATCAGAAATCATTTTTTTTCATACCTAATTAACTAGAAATATATAAAATAAAAATTAAAATAAATCTGTATAAACATTATAATACTTAACAAAAAGGTTGATACTAATTATGATTCTTTAAGTACACCAGAATGGATTGAAGCACATGTTTAAGAGGTTGATTAGCTCCTTCGAGTTGTACTGATCGGCTTATGGTATAGGTCGACTCGCAGTGGATATAGTGTTCTCTGCAGGTGTAGCAGCTGAACCCATCGGCTGGAGAGTAACAGGATCTATGCCATAAACCCGTAAAATTGCGTCCATGCCTCGCTTCAACTCTGCCAAATCTCGCTTCAACTCCGCAAAATCTCCCTTCAAAGTCTCCATTATCTCCTCCATCCTGGTGATCCTCATATCCATGTTCAGGCTTTGACAAAGAGAAGTGGCTTCCGGCTTGTTCATATCGACATTGAGGTACTGAATCAATTCAAGACCATAGATACACTTATTGTAGACATGCATATCAGTTTACAAATATTTTTGTAACATTTCATTCAATATACATAGTTATATTTTGAAAATAATTGTTAAAATGAGATTGAAATAGAAATGATTATTACCTCTAAATATGCAACGTTGGGCTGGTGCCGGGAGGGTCCTGTGGCGGTTGATCCAGTTTCACTAACAGCATCTGAAGTAGACTGTTGTCTAGCCAAAGTCTCGACCGCTGTTACGAGGACCGTTGCCTGTTTATCGACTAATGGCTCATCTTTCTCGGTGTGGTTCTTCAGCATTAGTTCAGTTAGTGGTGGTGCTTCTTCACTAGCCTCGACCATCTAAAAACAAAGGGTTACAAATATCTCAAAATGTTAACTTAAAACGAAATTTGAAATATATTTACCATCTCATGAGTAATTTTTCCAATTTTTTTGTCCTCCGCAGCATGATGACAGTGCATGCCAAGTTCTTCCTTATCTGATGTGGTTTTGCTCTTTTTAACTATCTCCTCCGTCTCCGAAGTGTAATCGAGTTTCTTCCTCCGTTGGGCTGCCGTAGAAGTTCCTTGGGATAAAGGAGAGGTTTCATGAATCCGGTTAACTCCATGAGACGAAGAAGCGCTACGACTTTTCATAGCTGCAAAAAATTTTAAAAATGCTAATCAAGTGTAGTAAAATTATAAATTGCAAATTTGTAACAATATTATATTAAGTTTTCAATCTCATATGTTAATAACTTTGATAAATAGCATATATTAATATGTCAATGTAGTTTCGTTTTGGTTCATTGTAATCGCATTCTTAAAGAAAAGTGTGGTTGAAACTTCTTCTACATACATAATTTACAAATGATCAAAGCACTACAATCAAACCATCAAACAAAGTTTACAAAACAACCAACCAACAACAGATCTGAAACCGAATCCAAAATTCTCAATTCCTTGGAAATAATCAAAGCTTTTTTTTTTTCTATCATTACAATTTCACAACCATCACTCTCAAGCTTAGAAACCAAAAATCAAACGACAACAGGAAAAGAACGAAATATGAACAACATATATGAACAAAGGAACGAAATCAAACCTTCATCAATAAAGAGTGAATAACACTAAAAAAGGGTTTTAAATCAGAAAGAGAGAGAGAGAAACTGGCGGGAAAACCTTGGTGGAATCGGCGGATTGAAAGATCGGAGGAGGATGCGGCGGGTGAAGATGTTCAGGAGAGCGGCTGAAGAAGATGATAAGAGAAGAAGAATCTAGGGTTATTTCAGATTTTTATATACATAGTCATAGCCATGAATCAAGATCCGTGGCAATTCGTGGCTATGTCATTAATACTGTAGCTCTAACGTGGGAACTCGAAGAATTGGTACCACTTGTGGAGAAGTGTATATCTCAAGTTCAACTTGAAAGACAAACTGAAGAAATGGCACTTGTATTCTGATTCTGAATATGGAGGTTTAGACATCTTCTCATAATCATGTTACAGAACCAATGCTCTGTTTTGGTATTTTTTTGTTTTATTTTCATTCCTCAGTGATACGAAATAAGATTTCCGAATACGTGCAAATTCTTCTGATATGTTCGTTCTGGTGTTGAATGTTATAAAGGATTATTTTCGGCTTTGTTGAATATTAAAGTTGGAGGACATGACCACAAATATACTAACAATTGCAATCTGACCCATGTGTGCATTGTTTTTTTTTTCGCTAGTGTTTTGATACAACCAGTTTAAGTAAGGCGGAGTTTTGAAATAGGCTTGGCAAGTTAGGCAAGCTATGCTTCTTTGACTTGTACATTTTTTGATGAGTTGATCATATCAGGAAGCATGGAAAAGTTAATGATTATACTCTAACAAAAAAAAAAAAAGAATTCTCTTGAAATATATTGATCTACAATTTCTCCGGTTTAGTGAGCACTTCCATCAGTGTTTTTTTAGAGAGTATCTACAAATTAAAAAAAAAAAAACAAGAAAAAGTCAGAGAGAAACAGAGAAACCTCTCTCATTTTTAGTGGTTGATTTTGTTTTTCAATTAAAACATTAATATTTTAAATTTAAGAGATTCAAAGTGAGAGACTTACTTATGATGTTGCTCTTAGGCTCTTCATCGAGCCTCTAGTGTGAAAGTATGAGGTCTCCATTACATTTATCTCGTAGGTGTTTCTCCATCCAATGTTTCTTTTCGCAATTTGACTAGGAGTGATTGGTCCAACAACAGAACAAATATTCGATCGGATGCACATTGTAACATATTGCCGTAAAATTTAGAGTGTCTTGCAACAAAACCAGATCATCATTATTGTTTCCCACTAAGTTAAAACTTAAAACCTTTGATGAAGTAAATACTAAAAGCAACTATTGAAAACTGAAATCTAGTTGGTGTGCATCTCACAAACTAGCTAATCAACTTCTTTCAACGCCATTCTTTTTTTCAATAACTAAATAATTGAACCAAAATGGACACAATGATAGAGAAGAAAATTCACATTGCATTTTTACAAGAAGAATTTAAAAAGAGAGAGTGAAAGCAACACATACATATAACATTACTTTTGGTAAAGTAAAGAAAAAAATAATAAAAATTACTCTATAAAAGTATTTTTCATAAATTTTGACTAGGCCAAAATAAAAATCATTTATGGCCCAAGACTTAAATGGAGGTTTAGCCCAATACCATTCTCTAACTTAACTCCGCTACTACGTTCACTTTCTCCGGTGAACCTCCTCATCTCCGGCAAAGATCCACGGTGAACCTTAACATCTCCGGCCATAGACTCCATCCCTCCACCGTAAAGTCCTCTTCCACCATGAAAGTACCCAACGGCGTTTTGTGACGACATGTGCTCACCATAAAGCCATTTAGAAGTCGAGGAAGAAGGAGATATCATTATATGCGACGGAGGATGCGGCGAAGAGAGGAGGTGAGGCAGAGGAGCAAAGGCGGAGAGGAGCGGATTCGTGTGAGGGTGAAAATTATGATGACGTGGCATGCCGCGAGTGGCTAACATCTGTGCTCGTTTAAGAAGCTGACGCTCTTTCTTGTGAGCGTTTTGGTGACCACCAAGAGCTTGAGAGTTTGCGAACTCTCTACAACAGTATTGACACTCATACTTCCGTGACTCGGATCCGGATCCGGATCTTGGTTCGGGCGATGGGTGTGGATCCGACGTCGTTTCAAGTAGGTTTATACCGAAGAGCTTCAAAGATGATGTCTCAGTCGCCATATATGGGATTTTATCTATATATGTATGTACAAAAAGAGAGAGATTTACAAGTCTTTATTTTGTTGTAAATGGAAAAGATGAGATTAAAGACTTAAATGAGATCAACCCTGAGTTTGCATGTGCATATATTTATAATTAAGATTAAGATGAGATTTAAAATAATTATTGAGTCTAGGTTGGTCCACTCACTTTGTTATGGAGTATGGCATGTTTCCACAGAGTTTACAATCGTTTGTATAGGACTATAGGGTTAATGGTTAAGTTTCCGAGTTTTATGGTTTTTTTTAATTAAATAACTCTTGAAGAATGATGTAAATATACATACATACATGTATAAATGATTAAATGTGGGTGCATATAATTGACATAACAATAATTTAAAAGCTAGGAAGGTCTACATACCTCGTAAAGCATTGATCGTATATTATATAGTTTAGTATAGATAAGCATATACATAATCTTATCATTTTTTAAATTTGAACCATGTCACGGGATTTGAACCGTTCAATTAGTTGATTGGACATAAAGGAATTTTTATTTTAGTATCAAAATATTGAGGAAATAATTATAAGAAAACAATTCTATTGAATAAATATTTGATCTGCCCCGGATAGGCTAATCTGGCACTATACAAAATTTGAGAAATATACGGTTAAGTCGGGGTATGATAGCACATGGCTTATCAGAAGAAGTAGTTTGGGGTCTGAGTTGTACAGCTATGAAAGCCCAGACATAGAAAATTAAAACTCCTCCAAAGATCAAACATTTACTTTCGCAAATTGCCTCAGGAGTACTCGCAGTTAACTCAGGTTTAAATCATCGGGGTGTTAGATGTGATACTATTTGTCAACGTTGTGGAACTACTGAGGAAACTATTAATCACGTCTTCTTTGAATGTCTCTCCGCTTTACAAATTTGGACGCTATCAAAGATTTCGTCGACACCTGGTTGTTTCCCAACATGATCGGAATTTACGAATTTAGATTATTTATATTGGAGAATACCATCCCATATAAAGAAACATGGTAATTCCAATTGTTTTCCCTGGATATTATGGTTTTTGTGAAAAGCTAGGAATAAAAAGGTATTTCAAGGAATACAAACTGATTCCATTGACATATTTAATCGAGCAAACAGTGAACACTTGGCCTGGGAAGCGGCACAGACATCTCCCCCTGAAAACTTTGAAAATAGAGAATTAATGGAGCACCCCTCTACATCGCTTAGATGTCGGATTGATGATTCATGGAAATCTACAGACCCTAATACAAGTTTAGGTTGGATTTGCCTTCAGGGAGAAGACCAGGTCGTTTTGCTTGGTGCTAAGTGTTACCACAAAACATTATCACCTTTGCACATGGAGTTGGAAGCACTGATATGGTCTATGAAAACCATTATATCGTCAAGGTTAATGTGTCAAGTATTCGAAACAGATTGTGCTGAACTTGTCTCAACGGTGAAATCTCCAGAAGAGTGGCCCGCTTTCTCTAATCAGCTAGATGACTTTGCCTCGGTTCGTACCTCTTTACTGGATTTTATGATCTCTCGTATTCCTCGTTCTTGTAATAGATATGCCGATTGCTTAGCACGGACCTCTAGAATGTTATCTCCAGAATTTTCTTTTGTAAACACTTTTTCTCCAATTTAGGCAACTAATTGTGGAGTGACTTTTTAATCTAATGTTTGGTTGAAAAAAAAAATACTTGATCTGCCCCCTTAATATAATGATCTATATATACATTTATGTATGATTAATCAGGTTATAATTGAGGACCCACCAAAAATACTTTAATAGAAATAGATTAACATCAAGTTTAAAGTGTTGGCGTGATTGACGTTGAAATTAAGTATTTGTTTAGACATGGCAAGATCTTCCGAATCTTACTAACTACAACCCTGATTTGATCATTAAACCTTTTAAATTGCTATTATCACTTTATATTGATTAACCCCTTTTAAATTAAATAAAAATACCTGATTTTTCAACTAAGCCTATACTTCCTTACCCCCTGAACTCATGCATGACCTTTGCTTTTAAGATATGTGGAAACTTTACTTGTCACGATCTTTGTCTTCTTCACACTTTGCGAGTTTGTGTTTAGTTGACAATTGAATTAACCTAAATCATTATTATTTCCTTTACACCTACAATAAAATTGATTGATTTACCTGAACTACCTTGTTTTTCTCTTTCTTTTTATTTTAATATTTTCACAATATGTCTATATTTACTACATGTTAATTATTGTTAATTTGATTCTCATACAACCGCCTGAAAAGGCTATGTTTGCGGTTGGCACAAACCATAGAAACTAACATGTATGGTTTTATAGCATTTGTTTTTTTTTTTGCTGAAATATAGTTTTATAACATTTTAAGCCGTTCTAAATCAAAATTTTGTTTGTTTAAGCGTTTGCGATATGAATATGAGAATATTCAAATATTTTGTTGTCGTTCCGAATGATTAATACATTGGTGACCTCATCTGATGTATTCTTATAAATATATGAATCCATATCGAATTTTCTAACCTTTTATCTCTTTCCATAACTTATGAAACTACTTTTATGTCCATGTCAGGTTACAAGAATACGTCATCATCTTGATCTTGTTACATAATCTTCCAGATTCTGTTCCTACTTGAGTGCTAATTACTTTTGTTCCAACATCTGCTATTCTACAAGTGTTCCAGTTCCAGACTTTTTCAAACTAAACATAATAGTCGTTGAGAACTAATCCAAGCTGGTGGTAAAATCACCTTTTTGTCTCCCTTTCAAATCCAAAACTTAGTTTTTTCCTGATTACATATTTTGATGTTAGATTTTTTTTTCTTTTCAAACTTCTATAAAAAAATATAAAGAATGTGTAAATGCACTTTAGTTAAATTATCATAACATATATATATATATATATATTTTGATAAAGAATTATCAGAACATGTTACGTTGTAATGTCTTATTTGGCTTCTTGCAGTGAATCTCTTACCTAATCTTCACTTTAATCAATATTTTTTTCTCAATATTTGGTTTCTTTTACTTTTAAATTAAAATTTTTTTTATGTCACTTTCTCTAAAGGGATTTTAAGTAGAGAAGAACGATGTTAACGTTCTAGACAAACACTTCATGTCTCTCTAATTATTTCATCCATTTTGTCCGTTTTTGGTTTGACAAGCCTCTTTTTGCCGACCCTCTAAAGCATCTTAATTTGTACTACAAATATCTTTGTAATTCTTTTTGAGGATTCAGGACTGTATTCACATCTTTTGATTCAAAACTCTACTCGAACTCAGAAAATGTATAGTAAATGTATGTTCTCTGATCTTCGCAGTGATCATGAACGTGTATACCAAGTTATATTTAAAACACGTACAAAATGTGAGTAAATCAAATTATCCAGCTATAATGATAATTAGATTACCAATCTTTGAAAAAGACATTGTTAGAGCCTTTTACTTTGAACTTTGAACTTGCACGCTTATGGTTTCTCTCCTCTACCTTGAAACTCGTGAATTTACAATATGAAAATGCATATATATATATATTTCTTCAGATACTAGCTTCGATTTATTACTAAAAGAAAGTTTAATTATAGTTGATATTGATACCTAAAACTTGGACTAACAATATTTATGAAATTTTACTTCTCAACGCATTTGTTGAAAAGTAGAATCCTACTATAGTCTATAGGCTTGGTGAAGTGGAGATAGTGGTTAAGTGAATGGCACCACACGGTTATGTGACTAAACCGTAATAAAATCTGAAAATCTAAGCAAAGGGGATATCGCACAGATTAGGATTCAGAACAAAGTTTGAATCTCAAAATAATACTTTCTTATTGAAAAATCGAAGCTGTAGAAAAGTGCTAGAAATTTAAATAACTCTCAAAATCAAAAGCAAAAAAACAGCATAAGCGAAAAAGTTGCTGAAAATTTGCCTCAGAAAAAAAAAAGGATAAATATTCTACTAGCCATTTGAAGGGTGATGGTGAACGTAGACAGGGAGGCTTCAAACTAGGAAATAGATTATCTGGTGATGCCTCTGAATTGTTTGGAGTATTCAAACTCGACAAGGAGATGAGTGGTGGTGTGAACGCGCCTGAAATGAAAACTTATTGTATTTTGGTGGTGTCAAAGGTGGCAAAACTGTTATTGTATTCATTGAAGATCCTAATGGTTACAAATTTAAACTATTGGAAAGAGATCCTACACAAGAACTTCTTTGCCAATTCATGCTCCGTGTTGATGATCTTGATAGGGTCATAAAGTTCTATGACAAGGTGAGTCCTATGAATCAAAAACACAAACATTCTTAAATCTAAGTCTAGTTATAGTTTTAACTTGTTTCCATGTAAAAAACTACTGTCAAATTGTAATAGTGACAAATAATTTGTACAAAAATGTAGAGGCTAAAAAACTCTTTGGGAGAAAAATCACGAGGGGACTTGGTCCCTTCGCCTATTTGGATCTCGGTGGTTAGAAATCGGTAGAATTTTTGTGTTGAGAGAGAGAGAGATTCATTTGATGAAAAGAACTCTGAATTTCGCGTTTTTAATTAGTTGAGATTTTTGTACTTTACAAGTATTTGTAGACAACATTAACTTTCTCGAAGAGCTTGAGTGAGAGAAGAAAGGATACAGAAGAGGAAAGGCACCAATGCACCAAAATGGCTTATAAGTTATAAGGGAGACAAGAGGAGGCGTTGGTGTATTACATCAGTCTGGAGTGTGATAGATAATCTCAGTACTGAGGATTTGGTCAGAGTGAATGATTCGCTTTCCATAATCTAGTGTAGTTACGGTGTTCTACATGATCATTGGGTATTGTATATTAGTTCCACTTACCAATTTTTCCATTAATAAGTACGTAAGATAATATGTGAATGGTAGATAAAAAAAGAAAGAAGAGTAATTAAGATACGTATCCGAAGTCGTAACCAGAAAAACTTCTGCAGTGCATAGTCTTTTTGAGGACATGTTAAAACATAGAACCCAGATAAAACAATTCTAACTGTACACTTGTTTCTTTTCAACAAATTTTATGCATAGTCAAGTCTTGAGAATCATTACAGTGAGAATTAAAATATGATAATTCTTGAATGTATTTCCTAGTTTTTTTTTTTTTAATTTTGTTTGTTTCAGTATTTTGTTTATGGGAAAATCCTATAAAAAAACCTTCAAAGTGGCAACCACTTATACTTTAAACCTCCAAAGTTTTGAACTCCCACAATAAACCATAAAAATGACAAGTTTGTTAATTTAAACCTTCAAAGTAGCTTACGACTTCGGAATCCCATAAAACTTAACAAAACAGTTCATTCCGTTAAGATAATAGTTAACTCCGTTTGTTTAATTTAACATCATTTTATTTTTAATTAAGTTTTTTATTTTATTTTATTATAATTAAAAAATTACAGAAAAATCTTCTTTTTCCTGGTATAGTGTATTTTATATGTTTTGACAGAATGTAATGCATATATATTGTCTTGACAAAATGAACTGTTTTGTTAAGTTTTATGTGATCCCGAATTCGTAAGACACTTTGAAGGTTTAAAATAACAAATTTGTCATTTTGATGGTTTATTGTGGAAGTTCAAAAACTTTGGAGATTTAAAGTAGAAGTGGCTGTAACTTTGAAGTTTTTTTTAATGGATTTTCCCTTTTTATTTATAATAGAACTATAGAAGCTATAAAAATAATTGTTAATATTTTTGGATGGATTAAACCCAATAGATTTAGTAAATAAAACAAGTTTTTGAGTTAGATCCTTTTATGTATAGACCCAAAAAGTTAACCTAAAGGACGCAAAAATTAAAATATGTCAAACGACAATGTATAATTAATAATTCACACGACTTCGATTTACTTGTTTCAATATTTGTGTCGGCTAGGTCAACATTTTCTTTTGGACAAAGATTTAACGACTTCGTATAAAATATTTTATACGACGTCGCATGACATATTTCAATTCACGGATTGCTTAGGTTATTTTTTTCTGTTCTATATAAGGATCTATCTCAAAAAATTTTATGTATTCATTTCCGATGCAACTTTTAAAAACAAATATTGCAAACAATATCTTAAAAAAACCCTCTGAGACTTCTATTGAATCAATGAAGAAACCTCGAATTCAATTAAAATGTTGACAAAAGGTATGTGCTAATTAGACAACTTTTACGATTTTACATTCATTCAATTTTATTTTCATTATTCAAACATTTTCACAACTTCTTATTTATTTTATCAGTGAGTTTTTCTGGTTATCTATAAATTTTACTCTTTGTATGTGTTTTTTTATTGTTTGAGGTTTATGTTTTGATTCATGAGTTTTTAGATCAAAAGATAAAATAATTCAAGTTTGATATAAAAGATAATCTAAAATTCATATAAAACCGCTTCAAAGAAAAATCGTTTTTTAATTTGGCTAATATTTTTAATTTAAAGTAACTAAAGGTTTTGGATCTGGATCCAAATATTTTGAATTAAAAATTAGGATATATGGTTCTGATCTGGTTCTACTTCCAAGTATTTATTTTCTAAAATTATTGGTTTGATAAAAATATTTTTTAAAATATTTTGTGGTATCTTAGTAAAGAATTAAAATGTGTGATATTTTTCGGATAACCTTAATAATTGTTTTTTCAAAGAACTCTAAATGAAAGGATTTTTAAAATTTTGTTTGTAATTTATATTATTTTAATCACATTAGGGGGAGTTTCTACAGATTCAGATATGAAGATTCATGGATCTGATCTAAATATTTTTTCGGATCTGATCTATATATTTTAAATTTCAAAATATATGGTTTGTACCCAACTCTAATCAGTTTTCAAATTATTTTATGTACTTTAAAAGCATTACCAATAATGAAATGTTACATGAATTGACAAAAATTGTACACATGAACAAGCACAATGTTTTCATAATCTAAATAAGTGTTTCTTTAAGAGAAAATATCATAAAAAACCTTCAACTTTGAAATTTTTTCTAACTTAAACATCCAACTTTTTGTGTTTCCACTTAAAACCTCCAACTAAATTGTTTTTCCAAAACAAACCTTCAAATAATCTAAAATGTGCGTAAGGTTGGGTTGACTAACGGTCAACATCTAACACCGTTAACAAAAATCAATTTATTTTGTTAAATAATTATTATTTTTCAATTTAATTAGAAAAAACAAAAAAAATCATAACGAACAAACTAAAACTAAGTAAAAATAAAATAAAACAAAAAATAATATATTTTTTTAAAATGTTAACATAATAAAAATAATATTTTTTATTATTAACAATAAAAATTATCTTCTCTAAGTAAAAATTATTAAATAAAAATGAATATTACATTAATTAAATGTTATATTTACAATAATAAAATATAAATTTATTTACCAACCACATATTAATATTAGAAACTCACTCCATAATTGAGTGAGTATAAACTGGGGAAAAATATTTAAAGCGTGGTTGGTAAAAAATAATAACATTTTTATATTAAAAATATAGATTTAAGAAAATAATTTTTATTTAGATAAAATAAGTTTTACTTATAGAATATTAAAATTTAATATTATAATCAATTAATTTATTTTTTTTATTATTTGTTAGCATTGTTAATGGTAAATAATCTAAAATTTTTGTTTTATTTTATATTAATTACTTTAGTTTTATTACAATTTTTTTTTTTTCTAATTAAATTTAAAAATAATAATTGTTTAACAAAATAAATTGATTTTAAATTAACAACCAAACCTTATGCACATTTTAGATTATTTGAGGGTTTGTTTTGGAAAAACAATTTAGTTGGAGGTTTTAAGTGAAAACACAAAAAGTTGGATGTTTAAGTTGGAAAAATGTTCAAAGTTAAAGGTTTTTTATGGTATTTTTCCTTTCTTTAATTATTATTCTACCATCATATTACAAGCGTAAAAAAAAATTAAAAAAAATTATTACTTTATTTATTTCTTTTACCATTCTATTATATGATTTTTAGTGTTTCTTATTTTTTAAAATTTTCATGTGATTTTTATTTAGTTTTTTTGGATTTTTTTCTCCTTTTGTTTTTTTAATTTTAATTTTGTTCTATTCATTGTCCTACTGTTCAGTGAGAAGCAATTATGGAAAAAGATTTGGGATGAAAAATATACACTTTGGCTGAAAATTCATAAAACAGAATAATATAACAAAAAGTAAAAGAATCTTTTCTTTGACTTGGGTAATAATTTTTAAGTATTTGTTACTTTTTATGAGTTATTAGTCAAAGTGAAATATTTGAAATTTTTAAACACAAGTCAAATAAAAGATTGGAAAAATCCCATAAAAAACCTCAAACTATTAACATTTTTCCAACTAAAACCTTCGACTTTTTCTATTCCCATATTAAACCTCAAAGTCAATAATTTTGCTAGAATAAACCTTCAAGTCAATAAAACTGAGCACAAATAGAGAGTTGACTAAAAGTCAACGAAAACATTATTTAACACCGTTAACTTCTGTTAATTATTTGCTAACTTCTATTTATTTTTTATAATTTTTATTTACCATTTTTAATTTACATATAATAAAATAGATTTTACCTTTTAAAAAAGTATTTTATCTTTAAAAACTGGTAAATAAAAATAAAAATAAAAAGTATTTTATTCTTAAAAAAGTATTTTATTTACCATTTTTATTTACATATAAGAAAATACTTTTTTTTACCATTTTTTATTTACATATAAGAATATACTTTTTATCCTTTTAAAAAAGTATTTTATCCTTAAAAAAGTATTTTATTTACCATTTTTATTTACATATAAGAAAATACTTTTTATTTTTATTTTTGTTTACCAGTTTTAAGGATAAAATACTTTTTTAAAAAGTAAAATCTATTTTCTTATATGTAAATAAAAAATGGTAAATAAAAATTATAAAAAATAAATAGAGTTACCAAATAATTAACAGATGTTAACAGTGTTAAATAATTTGTTTGTTGACTTTTAGTCAACTCTCCATTGTACTCAGTTTTATTGACTTGAAGGTTTATTCTAGCAAAATTATTGATTTGGAGGTTTAATATGGAAACAGAAAAAATTGAAGGTTTTAGTTGGAAAAATGTTAATAGTTTGAGGTTTTTTATGGGATTTTCCCTAAAAGATTCTTGTACATTTTTGTTATACTATTCTATTTTATGAGTGTTTAGTCAAAGTGCATATTTTTGTATGTTATTATGTCATATTTTTGTCCTTGTGCAATAAATATTTTAAATATTTGACTTTGACTGAAAACTCATACAACTAATAAATGTATTTCTTAAATATTGTTTGGGTTATATAAGAAGATGGGAACACCTTTCAGATTCCTCATCAGTTCAACTTTTGTTTTCAATTGGTTATAAGGATAATGAAGACACATGAGATTGGTCTCTTGTGAAATGAGTTGTAGGATCTCTTCCAAATCCAATATAATCAATCTTGAAACCAATATAAATTAGATAGATTGAGTTTCTTACAAAACTTGTATCTTCCAAACTGGTTTTAGGAGGAATTACATTAGCCAGAACAATATAAGTTGTTTCTAGAGGAACTAAATCCACTTGGATTGTATTAGTTGCTTTTTAAACAACTTATATCGTCCTGGTTTGTGTTATTCCTCCTAAAATCAATATGAAAGATACAAGTATTTCATATTTTCATTATGATGAAGATTATGCTGTTCAGATTGAAGATTTGATTTTATTTGATTCTCTCATCAAAGAGATGGATAGGCAATCTTGCTTGGGGAAACAAGAGATGTTCTGATTTATACAAGTCAAGATAAGCAACACAAGCAGTGTTAGAATCATAAGCTAGAAGGTCATAATCTAGGAATAGAGAGGAGTATGCACTTAAGGTGACTTGTACCCTCCTTGTTTTGAGGAACAAAATACCCACCTTTTCCATTTCGCTAATTGTAGAAATCTGATGATTCAATTGTTATTTGCTTTATTGTAGTTTGCTTCAATATGTAATGTATATGATAAAAACAAATAAAAGAGGTTGTCTCAGTCTGCCCAAAATTCTCTTGTGTTCTAGCTTACAATTTCTCCAGATTGGAACCTTTAAGCAGTATTAATTTGTTTTTTTTTTTCACAATAATCAACATCATTCCACCTAAAAAGCAGAAAAGAAAAATAAAAGAAGCTGAATAAAATGAAATAATATTTTATAATTACAGAAATATATTTTCAATAAAAAAAATCATTCAAAACTTATTTTGGTTTATTTAGCTGTAGAGTAGACTAAAAAAATATTTAATTAGTAAAACAACACTTAAGAAAAATACAAAAATCTAATTTTGAATAAAAGAAAATTAATTTTTCAAAATAGTTTGACATGTCTCAGATATTTAAATTTTTATTCATTCAGTTAAAATGAAATAATAATAAGTTAGAAAAGTATATAAAAAGCAAAGTTTATTATTTCCACATACTGTAGTTAGGTAAATAACTACAGTCAACAAAAAAAATGTAAATATAGAAATGTAACATTCATTGAAATTAAAAATTAATGTAATCGTCACAAACCTTGCGGTCATCCGTTGTTGGAGCTTGACTGCAACAATAACATCACTTTTATAGATAAAAACTAAACATTGTCTGTAAGAAAATTAGTACTATATCAAAAAAAGAAAAGAAAAATTAGTAATATATCAACAATTGGCAGAGTTCTTGAGAAAATTTTGTAGTTGGAATATAAAACTTCAATTCAACTATCTTGAGTTCTAATTTGATTGTACCTGTCACAACAGCCTAATGAATACGGAACGAGTCATATTATTAAAAAAATGTTTCAGCAATCGTCATGCCATCGTGTAACGAAGTAGTCATTTATTTATTTAATAGTTTGAAATGAATGAATTAAGGCCGGCCAAGTTTGCTGCCAAAAAAAAAAAAAAGTAAGGCCAAGTTTATCATTAACGTGGTAAACACATATTCAAGTTCGTTGGTCTACCGTTTCATGAAGATCACTTCTTTCATCTTCATATTTGCCGTCGCAGTTTTTTACGCGGCGGTCCCATCGTGCTTCTCAGCCGACCAAAAGTACGAGGCGTGCCTTGCGCCTCTGAGATGTGGCCCAGGTCCGACGCTATTGCCACGCATCACTTATCCTTTCTGGGGAGTCAATAAACCCAATTACTGTGGCCAAAAAGAGTTTCTACTCTCTTGCAAGAACGGCCAAAACCTAACCCTAGATGTCAAAAACTTTTCTCTTCGGGTCCTGACTTTTGGTTCGGAGAATCAAACTTTAACTGTTCTGAGAGTTTCCAGTGTCTCTGCTCCGACATGCCTCACGATTCTACATGCTTCAGCGAAGGTGAGCAACAACCGTGTCACCTTTGAATTAAATCTCAAGTTTTACAAAGCAAAAAGTTATAATCATTACACAAGGAAAAATACTAGGTGAAAATAATCATACTGATAATCAACACTTGATTTAGATACAGGGGGATATGGTAACGTGCGCCGCCCGAAAATTATCATCGGTTAGTTTTCTTGGTGCCAAAGATTCTCAAAGGGTGTTGATCTTGTGTGATAGAACTCATTATTTTTGTATTGGTTGATTAGGTGTAACGGGAGGAGTTGTTGTAATTGTTTTGATGATCCTAGCAGTGGTTCTATGGAAGAGGAAAACATGTTCTCAAAAAGATAGAAACCTTGAAGTACTCATACCACTGAAACAATATAGTTATGCACATGTTAAGAAAATGACAAAGTCATTCAGATGTGAAATTGGGAAAGGAGGATTTGGGATTTTCTATAGAGGAAAGCTTTCTGATGGCCGGAAGGTTGCAGTGAAGGTCTTGAAAGATTCAAAAGGTAATGGTGAAGACTTCATCAATGAAGTTGCGAGTATGAGCAGAACATCTCATGTCAACATTGTTACCCTACTTGGATTTTGCTATGAAGGATCCAAAAGAGCAATTATATATGAATTTTTGGGAAATGGGTCTCTTGATAAGTTCATCTCAGGCAATAGCACGATGAATATGGATTGGAAAACGATATATAGAATTGCACTAGGAGTTGCTCGTGGTCTCGAGTAGTTGCACCATGGCTGCGAAACAAGGATTGTGCATTTCGACATAAAACCACAAAATGTACTCTCAGATGAAAATTTGTGTCCCAAAGTTTCCGACTTTGGACTCGCTAAGCTTTGTGAGAAGAAAGAGAGCATCTTGTCATTGCTGGACACAAGAGGTACAATAGGGTATATTGCACCAGAAATGATTTCCAGAGTGTATGGTAGAGTCTCCCACAAGTCAGATGTGTATAGCTATGGAATGTTGGTTCTTGAGATGATTGGTGCAAGGAACAAAGAGAAAGCTAACCAAGCCTCTGCTTCTAACACAAGTTCAATGTACTTTCCTGAATGGGTATATAGGGATCTTGAATTAGGAAAGTCCAGAAGACTTATCAAGAATGGAATCAACATCGAAGAAGAGGAAATAGCCAAAAAAATAGCATTGGTGGGCTTGTGGTGTATTCAGGCTTCCCCACCAGATCGTCCACCGATGAACAGAGTTGTAGAGATGTTGGTTGGAAGCTTGGATGCTCTTGAAGTCCCTCCTAGGCCCATTTTGCAACAAATTTCAGCAGTGGCCCTTTCTGAATCTTTTGGGATTTTAGGGGAGAGTTCAGGTCCCTCCGAGGTATGATCCATAAACTGGAAATGACAGTCTTAAATTTTATGAGCAAACCTACTTGGTGTAATTGTAAATGTTATTTGCATTAAAAAAAATAGACACATGAATAATTCCTGAACTTGAACGCCTTTCATACATTTTCACGACGGCATGTAACTCCATATGTATTATCATTTTCAGGAAAAAATTGGGTTCGTATCCTTTTTCGGAGAATGGGTCTGTATTCAAAATAGCAAAAATTGGATAAAACCACATAACACATGTAAATATTTTTAGTCAAGAGAAAATAAATTATTTTTCAATTTGCAAATATCTGGAGGCTTCCACGTTCTCTTTAGTATGCTCGATAAGTCAAAGGCAGCTTTAAAGGACGAAGAACTGAGAAACAGATTTAAGAGAAAATGTGGTATAAGTTTACCAACAAGTCCTTCTCATTTCCACAGAAGATTTAATTCTATGTTTATTTATTACAGATTTCCTATCGTGTTAGGTTTTCGTTGGATTTTTTTTTCAGAGAAAAATCTTAGGAACTGACTTTTATGTGATGGCAACAAAGGTTTTATAAATGATTTTTTTAAATGTTAAATTTTATATAATTTTAAAATAGTATATAAACCATTCTTTTTGTTGTTCTTCTTCACCACCTTTCTGTTCATATACAAGAAAAAAAAAGATGACACTTAAAGACCAATCATTCTCTGTCTCAGTTTTGTTTTCTAGCTTAGGAAAAAACTTAGCAAAGTCTTTATGTATATGTCCAATATTTTTTTTTGTTTGTAATGTAAAATTATACTCAACAAAAGATCAATTTTACAAAGAATTTGCATAGTTTATGAATGTAGTAGCTAATGAAGGAGAATTTAAAATAGAAACAAACAGAATATTGAAAATAATGTATACGTCCACTATTCCACATTGACTTGGTCTTTATGCTTCTCTCTCTCTCTCTCCTACTAATTAAGTCACTTGCTCTGCTCCAATTAACACAAACCAAACCAAGAAGACACAGAGTTCACAGATTAAACATATCATGTTCTACCCCCTGAGTTCTAGTTTGATCTTGCTCTTCCTCTTCTCCTTATTGTACCATCTTCCTTGTGCTTCAAGTAAACAAGAACTTGGGTGGTGTGAGACTCTGTTTCAGTGTGGGAACATCCCTACTGGTTTTCCCTTTTGGGGTGGGAATCGTCACAAACTATGCGGTCATGCGTCGCTGGAGCTTCACTGCAACAATAACATCACCTCTCTATTCCTCTCTAATCAAGAGTTCTATGTTCTACAGATAGATCAAACATCAAAAACTCTAACGCTTGCCAGATCAGACCTTGTAGGTTCTTTTTGCTCTGCTACGTTCAATACCACAACCTTGCCTCCCGAAATCTTCGAGCTTTCCACAACCTACAGGAGCCTCACTGTTTTGCACTACTGCGATCCAAAGCTTTCGTACCGCTCGAGTTATAAATGTCCGCTTTAGGTCTTTTTTCAATGTCTCAAAGCCTTGATTACTATAATTCCTGCCAAGACAGTTTCACAGTTAACGTTCCAACGAGTTTAATTGTAGAAGAGGGAGAGTTGAACTTGACCAATTTGGATAGTACTCTAAGAAAAGGATTTGAGGTGAAGCTGGTGATTGATGAGATACCGTGTCAGGAATGTTCATCCACTCGTGGAATCTGCGGTTTCAACAGTACCACATCACCTTCAGGAGGAGTTAGTTGCGTACCACATCAACCTAGTGGTAAGTTTCTCTAGACCAAAGATATTTGCCTTTTTCTTATTACAAAACAAGAGGTGAACACAATGATCAATCTGTTTCTTTCCCTGAAAAAATCTTTGTCCTAAACAATCATAAGATGCTCTTTGTGATCCCATTTTTTTTTTCAGTTGATGAGCTTTATAGAGGCTGCAGTAAAAGGTTTAGCTGCGCCAATCAGAGAGATCTGTCTTACCCCTTCTGGATTCCTGGCAGAGAAGACTGTGGCCACCCTGACTTCAAGCTCGACTGTACTGGAGGATTCGCAGAGCTTAACATCGCCTCCGTGAAATTTATAATCTTAGAAGCGTATTATATTAAATATTCCTCTAATATAAGACTTGCCAGATCAGATTATATCGGCGATCTTTGTCCCTCAAACCCACTAAATGCGCCGCTCATCAAAAGCGTCCTTGAATTCTCTTATGGCACAGAGCTGCTAACGGTATATTACGACTGCCAATTCAATTCTTCGGCTATTTCTGCTTCAAGCTACATTGGAGAACTTGGTTGCGATGGTGCAAGAAGTTACTATGTGACGACAGGCCTATTCTCTCCTTCACTTGAAGAGTTTAGAGGCCTTTTAAACAACTTCAGGGAAATGTGCAAAAGAAATGTCAGCGTTCCTGCATCTGGACCGGCATTAGACACACTGCAGAGAAGTCCAAATCCAGATAATTTAAAGATGGCTCTTGAACAGGGTTTCGAGCTTGAAAACTCAAACTGTTCGAAATGCTTACACTTTGGGGGTGCTTGTGGGTATAATAAGACCTTAAATAGCTTTGTCTGCTATTGTAAAGACGGCCCGCATAAGAATTCATGCCGTTCTAGACACGATGGTATGATTTCTTCGGGACAGAAACTCCCTTTAGATCTGTCTTCATTTCCAACTGATTTTAGTTTTGGTGCCATTTAATTGATGCAGGATCCATTATTTGGTTGACAGCAGGTGCTTAACCTTTCTTGGAGTGACTGTTTTTATCTTCCCGTAACCATTTACTTCTTTGAGTAAATTGTTCCTTGATATTTTTACGTTTTTAAGATCAATTTCGGTTCTATGCTGACAAATTTTACTTATTTTAATGTTTCTACAGAAATAGTGGTGTGTATTCTCATAGGTTAGTTTGGAGCCCAGAGATATTTCAAATTGATTTTGATTTTCCTTGATTACAAAAAAAGTTACTAATAGAAGATTTTTCTCTGTTTTTCACAGCTTTAGGTTCATTAACAGTTATTGTTATTGTTTGCCTAGTGCTACCGTGCACTTGTTTCAGAGTCCGAGTTTTTCGAAAGAGAAAAACATCACAAGAACTGAGACTAAAGAAAATGAAGGCTCTTATTCCACTCAAACATTATACTTATGCACAAGTGAAGAAAATTACAAAGTCATTTGCGGAAGAAGTTGGGAGAGGCGGATTTGGAATTGTTTACAGAGGAACCCATTGTGATGGCCCAATGGTTGCGGTGAAGGTATTGAAAGATTCAAACAATAATGATGGTGAAGACTTCATCAATGAAGTTGCAAGCATGAGTCAAACATCTCACGTCAACATTGTTTCACTGCTTGGATTCTGCTGTGAAGGTTCAAAAAGAGCTATTATATATGAATTTTTGGGGAATGGGTCGCTTGATAAATTCATCTCGGACAAGACCTCAATGAATTTGGATTTGAAGACACTGTATGGGATTGCACTAGGAGTTGCTCGTGGTCTAGATTACTTGCACCATGGCTGCAAAACAAGGATCGTGCATTTCGACATTAAACCTCAAAACGTGTTGTTGGATGAGAATCTTTACCCCAAAGTTTCTGATTTCGGACTTGCTAAACTTTGCGAGAAGAAGGAGAGCATCATGTCGCTCCTAGACATGAGAGGTACAATAGGGTACATTGCACCAGAGATGATATCTCGAATTTATGGGAGTATTTCTCACAAGTCCGATGTCTATAGCTATGGAATGTTAGTCCTTGAAATGATAGGTGCAAGGAAGAAAGAAAGAGTTGATCAAAACTCTGAATCGAACCCAAGCTCAATGTACTTTCCAGAATGGATCTATAAAGATCTTGAAAATGGAGACGGTGGAAACTATGGCCATGAATGGTAGTAGTTTCTACTATGGTTTTTGGTTTTTGAATTTCCAAAAACCACTTAACGATCCAATCAAGATTATGTGAAAGATAGATTCCCTAAAAAATAGGGAATCTAGATTCTATGAGTTTTTGCAAATTTCTAAACAAAAACCAAAAACCACTTTTTTGAGTTTTTGAGTTTGAACATGAGATTTTATTTTTCAAATTTTCTATTTATTTTTATAGTAATTTTTTGCAAAAACCAAAAACCAAAATCTAAAAGTTAGAATCTAAAAACCAAAATCTATAATCTAAAAACCACTTAAAAACTTTTAAACATTTATGGCCTATATCGAGAATGGAATCAGCAGCGAAGAAGAGGAGATGGCAAAGAAGATGACATTGGTGGGTTTGTGGTGTATTCAGTCTTCTCCATCAAACCGCCCTTCGATGAACAGAGTGGTAGAGATGATGGAAGGAAGCCTTGAAGCTCTTGAAGTGCCTCCGAGGCCTGTATTGCAGCATGTTCCAGCTGCGCCGCTTTCCGAATCTTTTGGGATTTCAGAAGAGAATTCAAGCGCCTCCGAGATACTGATATGTTCCACAGAATCCTCAAGTTTGTGAAAAGAAAATCTTCATGATGGTCATATTCTTGATGAGAGAGTTTAAACAGTTATGACTGTCAATGTTATCTCATATGCAACATTTCCTGATAGTGTTGGAAAAGATTGAAATAATACAAACAGATTTAACTACTCCTCGCTACTCTTATCTTCGTGCTTGAAACCAAATTTGAAGACCATCGCCGTACTTAGTTGGACCATCCCCGTTCTTAGTTGGACCATCACCACTCTTCTTTATTACTTTCCTATTGAGTGACCTCCAAGGCAGAAAAACAGAGGAGAACACAATGATCAATCTGTCTCTTACTCTACCAAAACCTTTGCCCTTTAGAATCATATGGATGCTATTTGTGCTCCAATCTTATGTTATCTCAGCTAATGATCTTTACAGACGCTACAGTCAACTGTATAGCTGTGGCTATCAGAGCGATCAGGATACCTACCAGAGAAGCCAGCAGCCACCCCGACTTCAAGCTCAGCTGTAGCAGAGGACTCGAAGAGCTCAATACTGACTCTGTGAAGTTCAGAATCTTAGACGCGAGCTATCATTCTTGGATCGTAAGAGTTGTAGAACTTTGAACTCTCAAAGTTGTTAAGGATCGGACAACACAGATTTTTCTCTGTTTTGTCTCTCTCTCTCTGTTTCTTGTTCGACACTCAACGTATTTTTCTTTAAGTATTGCTCGATTCTTGTAAACAAAAACCACACACTTTTATTAGATATATAAATTGTATTTATAGGTTTACGTGACACACTTTGACTAAGGGACACGTCTCTAGAAAACAACACAATGTGGAGACACATACACACACATGTAACTGTTTTGTAGTTATCAATTCCATTTGTATCTCTTCGGTGTGTGATACGAATAATTTAAACATAACTCAGTTAATTAAATATATAATATATGATACTTATAAAATAATAAAATAAAATAAGATGAAGACTTGATCACATCCAACACTCCTCCTTGATCATGGCTTCATCGTTATACCTAGCTCTTTTCGTAGAACCTCGAACCTTCTTGTGTTTAAGGGCTTTGTCAATATGTCTGCTATTTGAAACTCTCCTGGACAGTACTGAAGTTTGATCTTCCCATTTTGTTCAGCCTCTCGTACGAAATGATATTTGATGTCGATATGCTTGGTCCGACGATGTTGAACTGGATTCTTTCCGATTGCAATTGCTGATTTGTTATCACAGAAGATCCTTACACCTTTCTCTGCCTTGAAACCAATCTCATTCACCAGCCTCTGTAACCATATTGCTTGGTTTGCTGCTGAGCAAACAGCAATGTATTCCGCTTCGGCCGTTGATTGAGCAACCATCTTCTGCTTGCTAGAATTCCAACAAAATACACCCAATCCAATCATAAAGACATAGCCACTTGTACTCTTCTTGTCCTCAACTGATCTGCCTCAATCGCTATCAGAAATTCCCACCAACTCTGGTTCTTCTACTTGCTTGAAATGAATCCCATATGCAATGTACCCTTGATATATCTAAGGACCCGTTTGGCTTCTTGAAGATGTTGCTTTAATGGAGATGTCATATAGCGAGACAAGTAAGAACTCGCATACATGATGTCTGGTCTAGAAGCACAAAGATACAATATGCCTCCAATCATGCTTCTGTACTTCATAATGTCTTTAAGCTTTTCATTCAAGACGTCCTCTGTTTTGCCGTGAGGAGTCAATGGCGTTTGCCAGCTTTTGCAATCTTGCATCCCAAATTTCTTGAAGAGCTTCTTTGCATACTTCTCTTGTGAGAGAAATATACCTTCTTAGTTTTGTATCGCTTCCATACCTAGGAAGTAATTTAGTTCGCCTAAGTCCGTCATCTCGAACTCACTCTTCATCTCCTCTTTAAATTGTTCAATCTTCTTCATATTGCTTCCGGTGACTATGATGTCATCAACATATAAACTAACCACCAATATGTCCTCCAATGTCTTCTTTACATAGAGTGCCACATCATTGATACTTCTCTCAAAACCATTCTTGACAAAGTAACCGTCAATGCGTCCATACCATGCTCTAGGTGCTTGCTTTAAGCCATAGAACGCCTTGTAGAGTTTAAGAACTTTTCCTTCTTCTCCTTTTTCTACAAATCTCGGTGGCTGTTCTACATAAATCTCCTCTTTTAAGTCTCCATTTAGGAATGCTGACTTCACGTCCATTTGGAAGAGTTTAAAATAGTATTTAACTTAATTGATCCAACACATGGACGTAGCAAATTGATCCAAATATCCTGAGATATTTCACCGTTGGTTTTTTTGTCATGAACCATCTCATAAGGAGCCTTCATATTGTTTGGACTAAGTGACATTCGGTTGATGACATAGGCTGCACATCTCATGCCTTCCGCCCATAAGGCCTTAGGCAAATCCTTCCTATGTAGCCAACTTCTACATGTTTCACTTAGATGTCTAATCTTTCTTTTCGCTACTCCATTTTGTTGAGGTGTATATGGGCATGTAAATTCTCTCTTGATACCATGATTTCGACAAAAAGAGAGAAACTCCTTTGACATAAACTCCCCTCCATTATCCATCCTTATAGTCTTAATCTTCCGACCCAACTCCCCTTCCACGGTGATCTTGAACTCTTGGAACTTGGAGAATACTTCTGATTTTTCCTTCACAAAGTAAACCCAAGTATACCGTAAGAAGTCATCAACGAACAACAACATGTAGCGAAACCTGGAATACGAGGGTGTTCTTGTCGGACCCATTAAATCACTATGGACCCTCTCCAATGGAGCGTTGCATGGAGTAGTCAAATGGAAGTATGTGACTTTCCATATTGACATCCTTCACAAAGTCTTCCTTCATCTTGAATTCATCTTGAATCTTCAACTTTGGAAGCCCGTTAACTAAGTCTTTATTCACCATGACCTTAAGCTTAGCCATATTTATATGACCAAGTTTAGCATGCCATATAAAGGCATTGTCATTTGTACTCATCTTCTCCACATAAGTGTTTGAGGCAGATAAAACATAAAGATCTTTAACTCGTGCTCCGGTGTGAACTACGTCCGCCTTTAACTCTTGAATATTTTTCAAAATTTAAGTCTTTTGGGCCAAATAAAACGTAGTTACCTGAGTCCACCACATTTACCATAGAGAGAAGATTTTTTCTTACTCCAGGAACATGGTATACATTCTTGAGAGTGATTGGACTTCTATCATCTCCTTTAATGACAACTGTTCCTTCCTTCTTAACGTGATGGATTGAATTGTCCACGGTAATGATTGCTTCTTTTCCGTCGTGGTGCTGAAGACTAGAAAATAACTTCTCATCTCCCGTGATATGGTGGCTATAACCGGAATCCACAATCCAATTATTTTTCACTTTCATTGGATTGGATGTAACTAAGGATGCAGCTTCCACCGTGAAACATTTCCCCCATTCTTCGTCTTCAGTATGATCTTTTGATTCTGCCATATTTGTTTCTTTTAGTTTGACTCGACAATCCTTTTTAAAGTGCCCAAGTTTCCCACACCGATAGCACTTAAATTTTTTTTTATCTCCCATGGATGATCCTTGACGTCCATCATAGTTTCTTTGGCCTCCATCCTTGGGTTTGGGATTTAAGCCTTGTTGCCTTCGGACCACAAACGCGCTCCCCAAGTCCTCATGAATTTTAACTCCCACCATTTGTAGGGCTAGTGATTCTTGCGAAGCTAGCAAGTTTTCAAACTCCTCCAAGGAAGGTTGTGTAGCCCATCCTTGAACCAAAGTCACAAATGGGATATACTCGGATGGTAGACCTCGAATAATAACCCGTTTCAAACGAGCTTCCGAAATAGATTCCTCCGAATTAAGAGTATTATTAATTTCTGAGCAAAGATTTTTTGCCTTGATAAAAAATTCTGAGATTGAAGACTCCCCCTGCTTCGCATTTGCCAACTCATTCTCTAATAGTTGTAGATGAGCTTTGTTCTTCTTATTGAACAATTGGTCTAGCGCCTGCCAAATAGAACTAGCAGATGTACACCTTGAGACATGCTCAAATACTCCCACGGATATTGACCTCTTTAGGGCAAACTCCACCTTGGCATTCTTCCGTGTCCACTCTTTTGTTGCTTCCGCAGTTGCAGCGTCTCCAGTTGGTGGTCTAGTGCTGCTACCGCCGACGACATCCCATAAGTCCTCACTCACCAAGTATGACTCCATACATGATTTCCATAACCGGTAGTTAGATTGGTTTAAGATCTCCATTCTCAATCCAACAACACGACCCGTTGATTCCATACTTAGAGTAAACTCAAGCTCTCTATAACCCCGATCTTGATGAGCACAAGATTAGAATGGCTCTGCGACCGCTCACGACGACCTGACAGAGAAAATAAGGGAAAATCCTAACTTTCCTAATTTTTTGCCAAGGATACCCTAATCTTCATTGAGCCGCCTCCAGACCTGTATATTATCGTTTTTCATTTATTTTTCGAGGAGATACGTTTTACATAGACACTTACGCTTTTGCTAAGGACTTCACGTGGTGATTCTTATTTTCTTTGTAAGATTTGAAGGAGAAGAGATCACAACTTGTTTTGAGAAGAATTCTGAACCCTAATCTCTTTAATAATATCATGAATTCATTCTATTGCTTTGTTGTGTTTGCTTTCGCCATGTGTGAGTAGATCTTTAGCTAGGTTAAGGTTTTCAATGGTGATTTAGGATGTTAATGGCTGAGCACAAATAGGTATTGGAATTTATAATGTCTTTGCCAATAGAGATTCATAATGCTTAGATTAGCTTGATCACCTAGTCTATGATTTTAGGTTAAACTTATTCACGACATTGCTTTAGGTTGCTAGATAAATCATTGGTGAGCAATTGGTGTGTAACCAACGACAGTTGATTGTTGCGATTGATTGTGAACAGATTGAACCAGCTCGTTAATGCTTATCAACCTCGCTAGGTCCAAACAACAGTTTCGGTGTCTAGGTTGTTAGATAAAGTTGTCGATACATCACGACAGTGGGGCGATATTAATTTTATGTTTGAGTTCTAGACCGTAGTTACTTAGCCCCTGAATAGTTGCTCAGCCTTGTCTCCGAATCACCGGCGAAACGCCTTAACCTAATGCTTGTTTTTATTGTTTTTACACCGATTTATTTACTTGTTTTTGTTCCGAAAATTACAACCCTTTTTATTTTGTCTTACCTTTAATATAAAATCTATAATTTCATAGTGTAACTTTGGTCTCTGTGGATTCGATACCCTATATACTACTGCGATTGTCTGTGCACTTGCAGAATTATTTTGGGTTAAGACTCTGTGTATCAATTTTCTAGAACACTTAAAGGAGGTGATGATCTTTAAAATGTTTCTAGAGAAATTCTAGAACTTAGGCTTAATTTTGGGTTTGATCCAATAATAAATAATTCGATTATGAATCCATACTTAAGCTTAACCCAAAATCAAGTTTAATTTCAATGTGAATATCTGGAGGGTGAAGAAGAGTCATCAAGCTTCTTTTAAACGGTAGATACTAATTGAGTAGAGTTTTAACTTGTCTTTGACGTTGCTCGTGGAAAGGGTTGTTGACTTTTCAAGTCTGGTCGATACGTTAAAAAGATGATGACAAATATCTATAAAAGTATGGTATATGTTTTCCAACAAGTCTCTCATTTTCAATGAAGATTTTTTTCCATGTTTTGTATATGAGAAATTTCTTACGAACAGACGTTTTTTCCAAGTCTCTCATACTGTATATGAGAAATTTCTTACGAACAGACGTTTTTTCCAGGTTAGGTGATATCATCGACAAAAGTTTTAGAAATGCATGGTAACCAAAAAAAATAAAATAAAAAAATATTGAAGGGCCAAGAATATTTCTCCTAGTTGATCTATTCAATGACCACGTTTATTTTGCTGTTTTTTTTTTCTTCTTGTTCACCACCCAATGACCATTCTTATCTGTCTCAATTATAAATCCATTTAGTCTTTATGTATTTGTCCATTATTCCACCTCGACTTGGTGTTTATGCTTCTCTTCTCTCTCTTACTAATTAAGTCACTTGCTCTGCTTACAAACCAAACCAAGAAGACGAAGACACTCTGTTCATAGATCAACCAAATCATGTACTGTCCCCTCATTTCTAGTTTGATCTTATTCTTTTTTTTCTCCTTATTTTATCATCTTCCTTGTGCTTCAAGTAAACAAGAACTTGGGTGGTGTGAGACTCTGTTTCAGTGTGGGAACATCACTGCTGGATTTCCCTTTTGGGGTGGGAATCGCCACAAACCTTGTGGTCATCCGTCGCTGGAGCTTCACTGCAACAATAACATCACCTCTCTATTCATCTCTAATCAAGAGTTTTATGTTCTACAGATAGATCAAACATCAAAAACTCTTACGCTTGCCAGATCAGACCATGTAGGTTCTTTTTGCTCTGCTACGTTCAATACCACAACCTTGCCTCCCGAAATCTTTGAGCTCTCCCCAACCTCCAGGAGCCTCACAGTTTTATACCACTGTGATCCAAAGCTTTCTTACCGCTCGAGTTATAAATGTCATGCTTTAGGTCTTTTTTCAATGTATCAAAGCCTTGATTACTATAACTCCTGCGAAGACAGTTTCACTGTTAACGTTCCAACAAGTTTCGTTGCAGAAGAGGGAGACTTGAACTTGACCAATTTGGAAAGTACTCTAAGAAAAGGGTTTGAGGTAAAGCTGGTAATTGATGAGATACCGTGTAAGGAATGTTCCTTCACTCGTGGAATCTGCGGTTTCAACAGTACGACACTTAGTTGCGTACCACATCAACCTAGTGGTAAGTTTCTCTAGACCAAAGATATTTGCCTTTTTCTTATTACAAAACAAGAGGTGAACACAATGATCAATCTGTTTCTTTCCCTGAAAAAATCTTTGTCCTAAACAATCATAAGATGCTCTTTGTGATCCCATTTTTTTTTTCAGTTGATGAGCTTTATAGACGCTGCAGTAAAAGGTTTAGCTGCGCCAATCAGAGAGATCTGTCTTACCCCTTCTGGATTCCTGGCAGAGAAGACTGTGGCCACCCTGACTTCAAGCTCGACTGTACTGGAGGATTCGCAGAGCTTAACATCGCCTCCGTGAAATTTATAATCTTAGAAGCGTATTATATTAAATATTCCTCTAATATAAGACTTGCCAGATCAGATTATATCGGCGATCTTTGTCCCTCAAACCCACTAAATGCGCCGCTCATCAAAAGCGTCCTTGAATTCTCTTATGGCACAGAGCTGCTAACGGTATATTACGACTGCCAATTCAATTCTTCGGCTATTTCTGCTTCAAGCTACATTGGAGAACTTGGTTGCGATGGTGCAAGAAGTTACTATGTGACGACAGGCCTATTCTCTCCTTCACTTGAAGAGTTTAGAGGCCTTTTAAACAACTTCAGGGAAATGTGCAAAAGAAATGTCAGCGTTCCTGCATCTGGACCGGCATTAGACACACTGCAGAGAAGTCCAAATCCAGATAATTTAAAGATGGCTCTTGAACAGGGTTTCGAGCTTGAAAACTCAAACTGTTCGAAATGCTTACACTTTGGGGGTGCTTGTGGGTATAATAAGACCTTAAATAGCTTTGTCTGCTATTGTAAAGACGGCCCGCATAAGAATTCATGCCGTTCTAGACACGATGGTATGATTTCTTCGGGACAGAAACTCCCTTTAGATCTGTCTTCATTTCCAACTGATTTTAGTTTTGGTGCCATTTAATTGATGCAGGATCCATTATTTGGTTGACAGCAGGTGCTTAACCTTTCTTGGAGTGACTGTTTTTATCTTCCCGTAACCATTTACTTCTTTGAGTAAATTGTTCCTTGATATTTTTACGTTTTTAAGATCAATTTCGGTTCTATGCTGACAAATTTTACTTATTTTAATGTTTCTACAGAAATAGTGGTGTGTATTCTCATAGGTTAGTTTGGAGCCCAGAGATATTTCAAATTGATTTTGATTTTCCTTGATTACAAAAAAAGTTACTAATAGAAGATTTTTCTCTGTTTTTCACAGCTTTAGGTTCATTAACAGTTATTGTTATTGTTTGCCTAGTGCTACCGTGCACTTGTTTCAGAGTCCGAGTTTTTCGAAAGAGAAAAAACATCACAAGAACTGAGACTAAAGAAAATGAAGGCTCTTATTCCACTCAAACATTATACTTATGCACAAGTGAAGAAAATTACAAAGTCATTTGCGGAAGAAGTTGGGAGAGGCGGATTTGGAATTGTTTACAGAGGAACCCATTGTGATGGCCCAATGGTTGCGGTGAAGGTATTGAAAGATTCAAACAATAATGATGGTGAAGACTTCATCAATGAAGTTGCAAGCATGAGTCAAACATCTCACGTCAACATTGTTTCACTGCTTGGATTCTGCTGTGAAGGTTCAAAAAGAGCTATTATATATGAATTTTTGGGGAATGGGTAACGTTGATAAATTCATCTCGGACAAGACCTCAATGAATTTGGATTTGAAGACACTGTATGGGATTGCACTAGGAGTTGCTCGTGGTCTAGATTACTTGCACCATGGCTGCAAAACAAGGATCGTGCATTTCGACATTAAACCTCAAAACGTGTTGTTGGATGAGAATCTTTACCCCAAAGTTTCTGATTTCGGACTTGCTAAACTTTGCGAGAAGAAGGAGAGCATCATGTCGCTCCTAGACATGAGAGGTACAATAGGGTACATTGCACCAGAGATGATATCTCGAATTTATGGGAGTATTTCTCACAAGTCCGATGTCTATAGCTATGGAATGTTAGTCCTTGAAATGATAGGTGCAAGGAAGAAAGAAAGAGTTGATCAAAACTCTGAATCGAACCCAAGCTCAATGTACTTTCCAGAATGGATCTATAAAGATCTTGAAAATGGAGACGGTGGAAACTATATCGAGAATGGAATCAGCAGTGAAGAAGAGGAGATAGCAAAGAAGATGACATTGGTGGGTTTATGGTGTATTCAGTCTTCTCCATCAAACCGCCCCTCGATGAACAGAGTGGTAGAGATGATGGAAGGAAGCCTTGAAGCTCTTGAAGTGCCTCCGAGGCCTGTATTGCAGCATGTTCCAGCTACGCCGCTTTCCGAATCTTTTGGGATTTCAGAAGAGAATTCAAGCGCCTCCGAGATACTGATATGTTCCACAGAATCCTCAAGTTTGTGAAAAGAAAATCTTCATGATGGTCATATTCTAGATGAGAGAGTTTAAACAGTTATGACTGTCAATGTTATCACATATTTATTACAGTAAGATATATTAAATTATAAAGTTTACATAAATGATGAGACTTATCAGAGTTTAGACTTAATACAAATCAGAGTTCAGTGTAAATGGTGCTTTTAGTAATCTTGAATGGTGTGAGACTCAGTTTCAATGTGGGAACATCACTGCTGGTTTCCCTTTCTGGGGAGGGAATTGTTTATAGAATTATAGTGGAACTCTTTGTGATGGTCGTATGGTTGCAGTGAAGATCTTGAAAGAATCAAAGGGTAATGATAGTGAAGACTTCATCAATGAAGTTGCAAGCATGAGTCAAACATCTCACGTCAACATTGTTTCACTGCTTGGATTCAGCTGTTAAGGGTCAAAAAGATCTATTATATATGGATTTTTGGGTAGTGGGTCACTCGATAAATTCATCTCGGACAAGATCTCAATGAATTTAGACTTGACGACACTGTATGGGATCGCACTAGGAGTTACTCATGATTTAGAGTACTTGCATTATGCTGCAAAACAAGGATCATGCATTTCGACATTAAACCTCAGAACGTGTTGTTGGATGAGAATCTTTGCCCCCAAATTTTCTGATTTAGGACCTGCTAAACTTTTCGAAAAGAAGGAGAGCATTTTTTCACTGCTACACATGAGAGGAACAATAGGGTACATTGCAGCAGAGATGATCTCTCGAGTTTATGGGAGTGTTTCTCACAAGTACGATATATATAGCTATGGAATGTTACTTCTCGAAATGATAGGAGAAAGAAACAATGAAAGAACTGATCAAAACTCTACATCGAACCCAAGCTCAATGTACTTCCCAGAATGGATATATAAGGATCTTGAGAGTGGAGACATTGTACGGCTTACTGAGAATGGAATCAGCAGCGAAGAAGAGAAGACAGCCAAGAAGATGACATTTTTGGGTTTGTGGTGTATTCAGTCTTCTCCATCAAACCGCCCCTCGATGAACAGTGTGGTACAGATGATGGAAGGAAGCCTAGAAGCTCTTGAAGTGCCTCCGAGGCCTGTCTTGCAGCAATATCTTGTGACATAATAATTTGCTTGTTTAAAAATGTTTGCTCTTAAAGAATACGGTTACAAACAGGGGCTTAGGCGAAACATGTAAAGCCTCGAGAATTTTACATAAGCGAGAATTTATAATAGGAAAAATCATTGGTAGCTACACCAACTATTCTGAATCACATAACTACACATCTGAACTATTTTAATGTATTAAAAACTACACGAAAGTTTAAATTTACATGGTGACATACACAAACTAACATCTGTTATGTGGAAAAACACCATAACCATCTATTTTCGACTTTTTCGATACACCGGCGGATAAAATCCAGGAATGCCCAACAAAAATGGATCTGACCCGACCAACTCATTATCCACCTTTCTTGGTCCAAACCGGTCCAAATAAAATCAAAACCAAAATCATCAATAAAATCAAACTAATTAAGTCCAAGAGAAAAAAAAAATCTCACGACCTAACTAAAAAAACATCACACGATCTAAAAATATATCTTGTTTACTTAGGGTTCTTAAGAGAGTTAGAAGATCTTCATGTTCAATTGAAATTGGGATCATTCATCTCGTCTAATATGAGGTAATATTTGTTTCTTCCTTCTGTTTTAATCTGTAATTTTGGTCTGCAATTTGTATTGATTTTTGTTTGAAATTTCGTAAGTGAATCGGGTGTTTTAGTTTTGCACTTTTGCTTTAGTGTCGGGTTATAGAATTTTTAATTGTAATTTTATAATTGTTTATTACAAGTTGGGACCATATGTCAAGATTTTGAACTTATATGTGTTGTTTTTTGTTGTCTTGAAGTGACGAGATACGGGTTAGAGTGAATTGTCAACATTCTGGAAAATTCAAAAGAGAAAAAGATGTATTGAATTATGTAGATGGAGTGGTTGATGTGGTAGACGTGGATTCTGCTACTATTTTCTCAAATATATTATTGAAGCTGCTTGAAAAAAAGATTGACATTGGAAAAATGTGGTGGAAGCTACCCTTTGAAGATGTAGAAGATAAGAAGCCTTTGTGGGAAAATGTGAATGTTAATAAACAGAAAATGAGTACTGCAGCGCGTTGGGTGAAAGAGCTTGACATATTCATTGAAAAATCCGATGTTGCTGAGAATTTGAGCTGTGAAAAAGATGATGAAGCATATGAAGCAGAGGGTGAAATTTCCGATGATGAGGATAAAGGATCAGAGGAAGCTTTGTCTGATGCTGCTGACTCCGATGGTGAAGTAGCAGTCTTCAACATGTTTCAGTTTCTAACACATGATCTGCTTCAGTTTTGATTATGCAGAAATTCAAACACATGATCTGCTTCAACTTTGATTATTCAAAACTTCAAACACATGATATGTTCCAGTTTTAACTCATGATCTGCTTCAGATTCTTTTTTTCTTTTCTACGAAGACATAATTCAAAAGACAATTCACTACAACATAAGACATACAAAAGAGAAGAAACAAATACATTATTGTTTCACAAATATGTTCGACACCTCAAGTACAAAAGAGAAAACATTACATAAATATATTACCATCAACCAAACATAATGCAACCAAAAATAATTTTCTATTCAGCTAGGCATTTTGTCGAACACTTTTTACGCATAAATTCCTCAAACTTTTACAAAAAAAATAAACTAGAAAACGAATGAATATACACTTCTCATATATCTATCTAACCAAACTTATAAGATTTAAGTAAGAATGCTACATGTTTTTTCTGTTTATGTAGATAAAAGGTATGAAGGAAATTCTGAAACTGTTGCTCAATTGGAACACTTCCTCACGAACCCAATTCACAAACCTTCCAGCACTAATTCGAGATGAATGCTCCCAATTTCAATTGAACATGAAGATCTTCTAACTCTCTCAAGAACCCTAAATGAACAAGATATATTTTTAGATTGTGCGATGTTTTTTTCATTAGGTCGTGAGATTTTTTTCTTTTTTTCTCTTGGATTTAATTAATTTGATTTTATTGATGGTTTTGGTTTTGATTTTATTTGGACCGGTTTGGACCAAGAAAGATGGATAATGAGTTGGTCGGGTCATATCCGTTTTGGTTGGGCGTTCCTGGATTTTATCCGCCGGCATATCAGAAAAGTAGAAAATATATGGTTATGGTGTTATCCACATAACCGATGTTAGTTTGTGTATCTCACCATATAAATTTAAACTTTCGTGTAGTTTTTAATACATTAAAATAGTTCAGATGTGTAGTTATGTGATATAGAATAGTTGGTGTAGCTAACAATGATTTTTCCTTTATAATATATTCTGAATTTGTTCTGGATTACAGTGAAGACAAAATTTAGTTTTGGTTTTCAATGTTTACGAGGGATGAGAACAAAAGTTGATCACATAACTAGAAGAGAAGCAGAAATAGAGAGGAGAAGAGATAGAGTGAGTCGGGTTTGTCCCCTAGGTGCTTGTGCTTTGGTTGATGGGGTTCCAGGGGTTGAGGTTGGGGCTTTTGCTGTAACTGGAGGTAGTGCTGGCTCAATGACATCAACATCTGTGATAACCAGCTCTGGAGCTTCGGCTGGAGGTATGGCCTGAGGGATCATAAGGGGTAAGAGATATTCGGGTTTAACAAGGGCCATGTAAGGTGGAGTTTCTTTCCTGCCCAAACATCGATTCCCTGAAGAAGAGAAAAAAATGTTAGGCACTAATGTTAACAATTTTGTGTTGTGAGACCTTTTTGGTGCAAATTTTGAACCACTTACTTTTGTATCTTGCAGCTGTGAAAGGGAACTCGGTGATGGTTCCGTTTATACCGGCTCCAGTGATGTATGAGTTTATCTCAACAGTTGCATCTGATAAGACGTCATATTGTTGAGAGACAAACTCATTCCGAAACAGTTCTACATAAACAGGGAGCTGAAACTTCTGCAGCCTCTCCACAACATGGGTTTGCCCAGTGAGGAAAAATTCATTTAAAGGAAAGACTGAGTATTTTCCAATGACAATAGCGTTAGCAAATTTCTTAATTTCTTCGATACCATATTCAAAAATATCACTAATGGTTTCTGTAACTTTGTAGACAGTTTCGTATTGGCTCAGCTTCTTGATGTCAACTAGAACCGCACTGTTGGTTGACTGAATCATAACCTTTTTGCTTGTACTATTTCTGTAGCCAGTCTCTGTGAGTGTATAAAGAACTGCTTTAATCACGTCGAGCCCTTGCTTCTCTCTGAGGTATACTGCATTCTGAAGGACAAAAGAAAACGTAGACTAAGAAGATACATGGTCTGGTTGTATAAAATCTCAAGAATAAAAGGTACACGATGACTCACCTCTACACTGATCAAAACACCAGAGAGAGAAGTGGAGTTCTTTGCCAAGTTTAGGAATTCAGAAAGAGACATAAGTTTCCCTGAATTTCTCTCTTTCGGATTCCTAAACATATAATTGGCGGGGTTTGAAATAGCAGCTGCACAAAAAGATGGGAGAATAGTTATTGTAACTCTCAAGTTATGTAATCTCTAAAGTGCCCAGTAATTTTAACCACAGCTACTAGAATCTAAAATTATTAAGAAAACTGATCTTTTGCATCTATATATAACCTTTTTAAGTTTAGTATGACTAGAGAAAAGGCTCTCTGATCAGTGTGCAAACACAGACTATTAGTCTGAAGAAATTGGAAAATTAGAAGGGAAACTTACGAGTCAAGCTCTGGATCTCAGGCCATGTGAGACTAAAAGTGTATATTCCACTAATTGAGCTAATCTCAGGAACAATTGTTGAACGGTTTCTGAGGGGAGATTGGATGACCGTTGTGCTTTCCCCGAGATCTATCGATCTTGAGCAAAAGGGCCATCACTAGACATTTGGACTGAGCAATCGATAACATTCGCACTATCTTTGATAGCCTTCTCATATGCCAAGTTTGTACATCCAGAATAATCCCCACTCGCACCATTTTTTGATATAATAAGAAAATCCATTGAGGTAGAACCATTTCATAGAAAAAGCAATTATAGGTTCCTTTTTTCTATTATTAAGAACAGAAAAAAAAACTTAAGTAACATAACTCTAATTACCTTGTTTTGTAGCATTTCTGCCAAGGTGGGAGAAGCAGTCTGAGGAAAATATGAAAAGGAAATGTTTAATGTTGAGTATTTCCAGTAATGTCTATAGAAGAGATTTTGCTTACCAACGGCTGCAGATGCAGTTATAGGAAAATCAGAGAGAAAACCATCGACAGAGAAATTGCCATTGTCCACAAAGGAAAGATACTCAGACACTGGATCGAAACTATAGTCATATGCAATACCAACATCATTTGCGAAACCTGACACATATACTTCTAATCCTGCTTTGTGAGCATCTTGAACTAAGGATGTATGAGGAAGCAAGTACTGCTTGTGGTCGAGTGGCAATATGTAAGACTTTGGAAAAAGAATCCCGGAAGCAAAAGTCTTGACAAAAGTTAGGATACTGGAACACAAAACTTGGCCCATTACGCCCGAAACGGCCAGTAATTTTCGAAAAGAAATTCACTTCAGGGGAAGAGATGAAGTTAATGATAACAGTTTTAGAAACTGATAGCAGAAAACTGGTCATGTTCAGATTCTGTTCCGCGTAAAACGCATCATGCTGAACATTTAACCAAAAACCTTTTGGTTTCATCTGCGTGCTTACATATTGAACTGTCAAAATTGCATATTGACCATCAAATTTTTATGATCGCGAATATATTATTTGGATCACTAAGGTGAAAAGAAAAAAAAACTTTGTGAGAAGTTACAAGAAAAACCCTAAAAATATTTTCTATATAATGATGTGTTGCGTTTTTATGCATTCTAACAGTTGTTTTCGAGTCTTTATCGAGTCTTTTAGTTTTATTTTGAGTCATTACAGGTCAAAAGATGGCTAAGGATGAAGATTGGAGCTTCTGGGATGAACTTAGCAGAAATTGGAGAAAAATAAAAAATTCACCCGCTGAGCACCCGCTAAGCCCTGAGCACCCGCTCAGACGACCTGACGGAGCAAATAAGGGAAAATCCCAACTTTCCTAATTTTTCGCCAAGGACGCCCTAATCTTCACCCAGCTGCCTCCAGACCTGCATATATCGTTTTTTCTTCTATTTTTAGAGTAAAACGCTTTTGCTAAGAACATATCACATAGAGAAAGAGTTTTTGCTTGTAAGATTGAAGGAAAAGAGATCTCGACTTCAACATTGAGAAGAACTCTAAACCCTTTATTTTTACAGATTTATTTCATGAGTATTTCATTTCTTATTGCTGTGATTTTAGTTTCTATGGCTGAGTAGTTATCCAGTTAGGTTAAGGGTTTTTCAAGGGGATTTAAGGATTCAATGAACTGAACATAGATAGGATTTATTATTTGATGTCTTCACCTATAGTTGATCTTATTGCCTAGACTAATCTGATAACTTAGTCTCTGATCTTAGGTTAAATCTATTCACCAAAAGTGTTATAGGTTGCTAGAAAAGGCATAGGTGGGCGATTTGTCCTTAGCCAATGACAGTTGATGCTAAGGCAAATCGTGAACATATTGAACCAGACCGTAATGTTTGTCTTCGATTTTAGGTTCAAACGACAGTTTAGGATGCTAGGTTGCTAGATAAAGTTGTTGGCACCACGACAGTGGGTCAGTCTTATTTTTATGTTCGAGTTCTAGATTGGTGCTAAATTAATTCCTGAATAATTGTTCGGTTCTTGATGATTTGATCCCCACGAAATTACCCTTGACCTAGCGCTTTTATTTACTGTTTTTAAACCGATTTAATTTGCTTTGCTTATTGTTTAAGAAACCATAAACTCTTTGATTCACTTAGCTAATATTTTGTCTCACAAAATTAGAGTGTATTGATGGTCCTCTGGACGGAATCTTTACTACATAATACGTGTGTTTATTTATTTATCTACACGTAAAAAAACCATATATCAATTTGGCGCCGTTGCGACAGGGACCAACTCGATACCTCTAATTTTTGGATTAAATTTTAGACTAATTTACTGACTTGTTTTATTTCTTTTTCTATGTGTGTTTCAGGTGCATGACCAGTAGAAGAACAAGAAGAAATTGCACTGAAGATTTAGTCATCCACACCAACAAAGAGTTAGCTCGCCTTGAACGTCAAAACCGTCAAAAGAGAATTACAGCTGCTCCGGTCATTATGGCTGAACAAGAAAATGGTATGGCTGCTCAGTTACAGTTGCTAAGGGATCAGATTGCTCAGTTGAGAAGAGATCAACTGCCAGTTCCGCTAGCACAACCGGGTATAGGGGATTCAGATAATCCCCAAGCGTTTTATCAAAACCGTTCAGCTATTGTTTCTCCAACAATTCAGAGACAAGACTTTGAGATCAAACCTCAGATGATCTCATTGGTGAAACAACACCTCTTTCACGGACTACCAGCTGAGATACCGATGGATCACATCAAAAACTTTGAAGAAATCTGCAGCACTACCGGTTCGAATGGGGTTTCGAGTGAGTTTTTGAAGTGCAAGTTGTTTCTTTTTTCACTTGCTGATAAGGCTCATAGATGGTTGAAGTCATTGCCAGCTGGTTTTTTGAGGACGTGGGATGAAGTTAGAGCCACTTTCTTGGACCACTTCTACACTAAATCCAAGACAGCCGCTCTACGAAACAAGATATCTTCTTTCCAACAACATTCTGGTGAAGCTTTTGTGAAGCTTGGGAAAGACTAAAGGAATACCATAGGGAATGTCCTCATCACGGTTTTAAAGATGAACAGATTCTGGGGATATTCTATGATGGAGTTGAATGGGATTACCGCAACGCCTTGAATGCCGCGAGTAATGGGTCTTTTATGACCAAGACTAGAGATGGTGCTTTTGAGCTGATTGAGAACCTTGCTTCAAGCTCTAGCAACAGGTCTCCTGAGTATGATAGGTCCAAGAAAGTAAATAGTGTAGACACTCAGAAGATTGATGAGCTGACAGCAAAGGTAAACCTACTCCTACGCGAGAGTCAAAGACCGATCAAATTTGTGGAAGAGAATGGGGCTGCGCCTATATCTCAAGAGTTTGAAGAAGATGATGATGCTCGAGTATAGGAGGTTAACTATGTGAGTGGTTAGGGATATGTCCAGAACCGTGGGTTCAATCAAAATTATCGGAGCCACCTTAACCTTTCCTACCGTAGCACCAATGTCGAGAATCCACAAGACCAAGTTTATCCGCAAGGAGGAGGTATGAGCCAGTTGCCACATAATCAAGGGTTTCAAAAGTTTTACTCCAGCAACCAGCAGGGAAAACAGTTTGTCCCCATTCAAAACCAGAACAAATTCCAAAGAGGAACTCAACAAAAGCCCAACTTCGCAACCGCTCAACAGTCCAATTTTGAGCCGGACTCTCAAGATGAGCTGAAGGATATGATGAAACAGCTTATGCTCAACCAACAGAAGACGACTAACGAAATCAACTTGAAGGTTGACACTATGTACTCGGATCTGAACAACAAGTATGAAGCCGTTTGCACTCACTTGAAACAAGTAGACACCCAAATAGCTCAAAATGCGGAAGCTATCAAGAGGCCGCAGGGAGTGTTACCGAGAAAACCAGAGACTAATCCAAGGAAAGAATTTATCAACGTAGTGGAGCTGAGAAGTGGAAGAGTTCTGCAAACTGCATAAAAAGAAAAGAGTTGCACAGATCCTGTCGTTGAGCACCAATTCCCGACGCCCGCTCAGAACAGAGCACCTGCTCACGACAAAACTCAAGCAGAAGATGAACTTAACCCAGAATCTGATGAGCCACGACCTCATACACCTGCAGAAAAAGTACGTACTCGAGTCTAAAACCCTCCAGTCCCTTACCCAGTACCTCCAAGGAAATCTCAAAAGGATTTGGAAGAAGCAAAGTGCAAAGAGATGTTACAAGACTTGAGTGTTAAACTTCCATTGGTAGATGTGATTCAGATGATTCCAGCCATGAAGAAGTACTTGAAAGGGCTGATTATTGGGAAAGTCTCCACCGAGAAGAATGTAATGATGGTTTCAAAGGAGTGTAGTGCTGTGCTACAAAACAAGATGATTAAGAAGCTTGAAGACCACGGGAAATTTGTCCTCTCAGTGACAATAGGAGCGGAGATTTTAGCTGGCTCGTTATGTGATCTAGGCTCAAGCATAAACCTGATGCCGTACTCTGTAGCAAGAAGGTTGGGAATCACCAAATTCAAGTCGACTAAAATCTCATTGATTTTCGCCGACAGATCCGTGAAACTTCCAGTTGGTACTCTAAAAGATTTGTATGTCAAAATCGGTAATACCTTCATACCAGCTGATTTTTTGGTTCTGGAACTTGATGAAGAACCGAAAGATCCATTGATTTTGGGGTGGCCATTCCTACGCACAGCTGGTGCGCTTATCGACGTGAGGAATGACACCATTGATCTCACCTAGGAGATATCACTATGACATTCGTGATGAATAGAATGTTCAAGAAACCCATGCTGGATGGGCAAACTTTTACTGTGGAAAATGATGAGGAAATTTGTGATGAAGTGGCTGAAGAGATTCTAGCTGATGACCCTTTGGAGATAGCGTTGACTCAAGCCGAAGGAGAACATGGTTTTCTGAGCGAGGATACCGCTGGTTTTGCTAAAATGCTGGATTCAAGTCAGCGAGTGGAGAAGATGGTAGTGTGCATGAACCTGAAAGTGGAGGAAGAATTTATTTCAAGAGCATCTGACGAAGCGAATGCTCTGGAGGGAGCACCTGCTCTGAAAAACCTGGTCAATGATCCTTGGAGCGAGCTGAAAGCTCCGAAACTCGAACTCAAAACCCTTCCTGCTGGGCTAAGGTACGCGTTTCTGGGACGTAACTCCACCTATTCTGTGATTGTGAACTCTGATTTGAACAATGTTGAAGTTGCCTTACTCTTATGCGAATTAAGAAAATATAGGAAAGCTATAGGCTACTCGTTAGATGATATCACTGGAATTTCTCCTGATCTTTGCATGCATACGATACATCTAGAGGATGAATCGATGACTTTTGTCGAACATCAGAGGAGGTTAAATCCAAATCTAAAAGATGTTGTCAAGAAAAAGATAATGAAACTCCTAGAGGCTGGTGTGATTTATGTGATTTCTGACAGCAATTGGATTAGTCCTGTCCATGCAGTACCTAAGAAAGGTGGCATAACTGTGGTTGAAAATGATAAAAATGAGTTGATCCCAACCCGGATAGTTACAGGCCATAGGATGTGTATAGATTATCGGAAACTGAATGCTGCCACTCGCAAGGATCATTGTCCCTTACCATTTATTGATCAAATGCTTGAGCGATTAGCTAACCATCCCTACTACTGTTTTCTAGATGGTTTTTCTGGTTTCTTTCAGATACCTATCCATCCCGATGAGCAGGAGATTTGTCCTTAGCCAACGACAGTTGATGCTAAGGCAAATCGTGAACATATTTAACCAGACCGTAATGCTTGTCTTCGATTTTAGGTTCAAACAACAGTTTAGGATGCTAGGTTGCTAGATAAAGTTGTTGGCGCCACGACAGTAGGTCAGTCTTATTTTTATGTTCGAGTTCTAGATTGGTGCTAAATTAATTCCTGAATAATTGTTCGGTTCTTGATGATTTGATCCCCACGAAATTACCTTTGACCTAGCGCTTTTATTTACTGTTTTTAAACCGATTTAATTTGCTTTGCTTATTGTTTAAGAAACCATAAACTCTTTGATTCACTTAGCTAATATTTTGTCTCACAAAATTAGTGTGTATTGCTGGTCCTCTGGATCAAATCTTTACTACATAATACATGTTTATTTATTTATCTACACGTAAAAAAACCATATATCATATAACACTTTACAAAAGCACTAACTGAATCATAAACACTTACAAGAAACATTATTGAGATCTTTCAAGGAGAAATCAATGGTGAACCAACCATTTGTAGAGACTCCATTAACTAGGTAAGATTTTTGGCTATTTGGGTAGACATAGTCAATAGTTGAACTAATGCTCATTCTTAAATCAGGGAAGCAAATCCCAAATCCATCTTTGGTAAGCTGAACATCACACCATAAAACAGCACCGGCTACACTTGTCGAGATTGCGAACTTGTAAGCATTGAGACTCGAATCTGGAAACAATCCAGAAAACCCACCACGGACAATCACACGAGGAGCTTCGCCTCATAAAAGAAACAAAATTTAATTATATGGCAAGTGACAAAATTTTATTATTGGACAAAAATCCCCCAAATTAAAATCAACATTTCAATAACAGAAGAAAATATAATTTCCCCAAATGGGGAAATCAAAGTGAAGTTATTATCCCAACTTCTACAGTTCGACTACACATCTGGATAAAGAAAGAAAATCTCTGAGTACTACTTAAGTTCTCTTGTTTTCTTGGAAACCATACGTAATTCAAGAAAAAAAAAAGAGAGAGAGAGATTGAGAGGACTCTCACCACTGAGCGTCTGCCATGGACTTGTAGATCTTTGAGCAACGATTTGACCAGCAAACAGCTGAATCAGAACAGCACCACAGAATAAAACCGTTGAAGATCGTAATAATAGCATTTTCGTATAACCTAGCCGAGAATTCATCGGTAACTTACATAAATATGCTACGTTACACCACACAAATGGGAAAAAAAAGGAAGTAGATTTTTCGTTTAAACTATGTTTAAGTTTTATCTTTTAATGCATAAGCAATGAACTCATAACGGAGAAATACAGAGAGGCAGAGACTCAATAGTTTGTTTATAATCTTAGAAACGTTTAGGTGAAATATCGTTTTCTGGCTCAATAGAGACGTTTAGGTGATATGTAGTTTTCTGGCTTAGAAAAACTTATCGAAGAATTTGAGAGCAATTAACAAAGCCATTTGATTAAAGAAGCTCCACTATTCCACCTTGACTTGGTATCTCTCTCTAATTTGTTTCCTCTGAACACAATACACACATTCATAGATCTCAAACAAATCATGTACTATCCTTTCAGTTCTTGTTTGATTTTGCTCTTCCTATTCTACCACCTTCCTTGTGCTTCAAGTAAACAAGCGTCGTGTGAGACTGTTCAGTTTCAGTGTGGGAACATCACCGCGGTTCACCCTTTCTGGGACGGGAATCGTCTTGAATCATGCGGGAGTCCGTTACTGGAGCTTTGCTGCAACAGCATAAATACCACTTCTTTAAACATCTCAAACCATGAGTACAATATTTTCAATATAAATTATACAACTAAAACTCTTAGACTTGTCAGAGCTGACCTTTTAGGTTCTTTTTGCTCTGCTACATTCAATTCCACAAACTTGCCTCCTGAAATATCTGAGCTTTCGCCAAGCTACAAGAACCTCACCATTTATTATCACTGCAACCCTCGTCTTCATTACGTTTCTAGTTATACTTGTCCTGGGAAAGGTGTTATCTCAGCGTATCAAAACCCAGTTTATCAAAGATTTTGCCAAGAAAGTTTCAACGTGAATGTTCCTAGGAGATTCGTTCCAGAAGATCAGAAAGAGTTGAATATAACTCATTTGGAAAGTGTTCTAAGAAAAGGATTTGAGGTGATGGTGAAAGATGATGAGACAACGTGTGTAGAATGTTCGTCCTCAAGTAAGTTTTCACAAAGCATTCTTACATTTTCTTCTTCTTACTCGTTTTTCTCCTCCTTCAACAACACTGGACCAAACATAGCTTCACTTATTTCCCTTACCAAACCAAAATAATTTTACTATTTGAATTGTGACCTGTTGTAAGGCAACAAACAGAGGATAATCTGCCTCTGTGCCTAGCAAAGTCTTTGTATATCTTTGTGTATTGATGCTTTTTGTGATCCCATCGTGTGTTTTATCAGCTTTGGAGCATTACGAATACTGCAGTAAACCATTTCGCTGCGGCAATCAGGCTAGTCTCTTGTACCCTTTTTGGATGCATGGCAGACAAGACTGCGGCCACCCCGACTTCAAGCTTGATTGTAATAGAGAATTCGCAGAGCTTAACATCTCTTCTGTGAAGTTCAGAATCTTAGAGGCTAACTATGACTCTGGTATCATAAGATTAGCCAGATTGGATTATATCGACAATATCGACAATATCTGTCCACTAAACGCGACATTCCCTGAAGGCATCCTTCCGTTCTCTCGTCACACCGAGATGCTTACAATTTATTACGGCTGCTATAACTTGTCATTTATTAAAGATATTCTTACTAACGTTAACATAGAAGAGCTTGTTTGTAAGGGTGATACAGCACCTAAGACCGGTCAAGAGCATAGGCAAGTGAAGCTTCACATTTCTTAACCTTAATATTTATTGGAATTTTTTTTTCTTAAACTAAAGAACTTATGAACAAGTGAAGCATAACTTTTTAATTTTTCGCAGAGCATCCGGAAACAGTACTGAACTAACCAAAAACTACTATGTGACAAGAAACATCTCGTCTCCTTTACCCAGCTTGGGGCAAATTTGCACAAGTGACGTCAGTATACCTGTGTATGGATCTGCGTTGAAACCACTGCGTCCAGATAATATAACGAGGACTCTTGAACAGGGTTTCGAAGTTGAAGTTAATCAAGCCTGTTCAATGTGCATAGAATCTAAGGGTGCTTGTGGTTATAATCAGACTTCACAAGAATTTGTTTGCTATTGTAGCGATGGGACCTCTGGCAATAAATGTGGCTCTGGAAAGAGAAGTCATGGTAAACCATTGTCTTCTATAAGTTTGTTCCTTTTTTTTTTTCCATTTCGAGATCAAGTTTGGTTCCATTCTGATAAATATTACTTGTTCAATGGTTGTGCAGAGACATTGAACAAAGCAATTGGCATGGGTGAGTTTTGCTGGCCAGAGAAATCTTGAACTGTTTTCGTTTCCGAGATTAAAAAAGAGGTTACTAACTCAATGTTTTATCTTTTTTCTAGTTTCAGGTTCAGTAGCAGGAGTTGTTTTGTTCCTGGTTTTACTAACATTGTTTTTCCGTTTTCTCCAGAAAAGAAAAATACGACTAAAATATCAGAATTTGATGGCTCTTATTCCACTTGAGCACTATACTTATGCACAAGTGCAGAGAATTACAAAGTCATTTGCGGAAGTGGTTGGTACAGGCGGATTTAGAATTGTTTACCGTGGAACACTTGGTGATGGCCGCATGGTTGCGGTGAAGGTCTTGAAAGACTCAAAGGGTAATGGTGAAGACTTCATCAATGAAGTTGCAAGCATGAGCAGAACTTCTCATCTCAATATTGTTTCATTGCTTGGTTTCTGCTCTGAAAGTTCCAAAAGGGCAATTATATATGAGTTTTTGGAAAATGGATCGCTTGATAAGTTCATCTCAGGCAAGACCTCGGTGAATATGGATTGGACGACACTATATAGAATTGCCGTAGGAGTTGCTCGTGGTCTAGAATATCTGCACCATGGCTGTAAAACAAGGATTGTACATTTCGACATTAAGCCACAAAATGTACTCTTAGATGACAATTTTTGTCCCAAAGTTTCGGACTTTGGCCTCGCCAAGCTCTGTGAGAAAAAAGAGAGCATCTTGTCATTGCTGGACACAAGAGGTACAGTAGGGTACATTGCACCGGAGATGATTTCCAGATTTTATGGGAATGTGTCACATAAGTCAGATGTGTATAGCTATGGAATTTTGGTTCTTGAGATGATTGGTGCAAGGAACAAAGAGAAAGCTAATCAAGCCTCTACTTCTAACACAAGTTCTATGTACTTTCCTGACTGGATATATAGGGATCTTGAATTAGGCAAGTCTGGAGGGCATATTGAGGATGGAATCAACATTGAAGAAGATGAACTTGCAAAGAAGATGACATTGGTGGGTTTGTGGTGTATTCAGCCTTCTCCAACAGACCGCCCACCGATGAACAGAGTTGTAGAGATGATGGAAGGAAGCTTGGATGCTCTTGAAGTCCCTCCTAGGCCTGTTTGTCAAATTCCCGCACTGTCTGTACAAGAATCTTCAATATTTTCAGAGGATATCTCTGTTTACACAGAAGGATGATCCAAGAAGTCTCCATGGCACCTATCAAAGCACGAAAGTAGCTATATAATTATGCAAAAATGTCATATGTTGTCCGTAAGGACCTTTTCTGTTTTTTTTTTGTTAAACTAGTTAATACAGATTTCTATCGCAATTAGACGTTTGTGGCCTTAATCTAGTTAATACAGATTTGTTTTTGAAATATGTATTATTTTTTTTCAGTTTTATGTTATCTATGATATAATATATATATATATATATATATATATAATTAAAAATATAAAATTTCAAAACCCGGTGAGACTGGTTACCGACCAGCTATCAAGTAACTTTGTTGAGTCAGTGTCCGCTCTAGTTTTAACAACATTAATTATGGGCTATGAAAGGTCGTTTATGAAGTTATGTCCGTGAAGGCCAAGCGGAAAAATATTATAGAATCCTATTGTATAAGGATTAAGTTGATTTAGAGATATATCAAAATATTTTTTTTTTTTGAATATTATGTTAAATTATATTCAAAGAAAACAACGTTTGTACATCAAGTGCATCAATATGATTGAATGGAAAAATCAGAACATGGTTAATTTAAACGGTTGAAAAACTGGTGCCTCATTAAAACCTAACTATGGAAAACCCTTTTGGGACAAAACCATAGTCGGGAAAAATAGTACATCCTGTTTTCCAACGATGCTGATGATATTTTCAATAATGCTGAAGATGTTTGCTAACGATACTGTTGCTGAGAGTGGAGCTTGTTGATGGTGACTAGGAGAAGCTTCATGAGTTCCTTGTAGCTTTGGATTCGAGATTGTGGAGCATCTGTTTCGAACTTGTTTGTCCAGCATTTTTATCATGACTGTCGCTGACAGTGGAAGATCTCCATGTCGCCTTCCATTTCGTTCCCGCCATAGATAGTAGACCGTTGCTTGGAGTATGTAACGAGTGAGGAATAAGATTTCCGGCTCCAGTGTTGTGTCAACAATAAGGTGTAATAGCTGAGGCCAATCTGTTGAGAACCGACTTGTCAATAAACCACCAGCTATTTCCTTCCAAACTG
>CM051368.1:15192169-15242169 GCA_028015245.1 Cardamine occulta | reverse complement strand
TGGCCGAATAGTCACATGAGAAGAATAAATGCTGTTGCGTTTCCAGTGGACACCCACATAGAACACATGAAACTCTGGCCCAACGTTCCAAGTTGCCATTTGATCTCCAGTTGTCAGCCTGTGATGGATAGCTAGCCACAAAAACATTGAAAATTTGGGGGTATAATGGGTGAACCAAATACCTGAAGACCAAGGGATTTTTGTCCTTTCGCGCCGTATTAGATTGAAAGTGTGTTTGGAGCTGAATGTTGAGCGAAATTTATTCTCTTTGTATTTCCAACAATGGGTATCCGTGACTGTAGGCTGAGATCGTAATCGGAGAATTTCTAACTCATCTTCTATATTTTCTAAAATCTCCACTCGATGACGACGTCGTCTTCTGTCCCAAACATTCGCTACAGTGGAGTTAAGTGGGATTCCAAGATCGATGGCTCCTCTGGAACCTAACCTATCAAACAAACATCCAAGGCTAGACCAACAATCATACCAAAAGAAAGTATTCTCACCATTTTTCACATCAGTTTTGTGAAAGCTGCGAGCTAGGACTCTTATTTTCAATAATTTTTTCCACATCCAAGATCCTCGGGTTGTGTTGTTGTGAATGAACCAGAAAGAATTTCCACGGAGGAGATAGGTATAAGCCCACTTTACCCACAGAGATGATTGGTTAGAAACTATTCTCCACAACATTTTAAGACAGCCCACATTATTCATGTCCGATAGTAGACGCAGTCCTAAACCTCCTTTGTTGCGAGGGCGGCAAACAATATCCCAAGCGACCTTTGTTTTATTTGGGTTTAGTTGGGGACCCGACCAGAGAAAAGCGGAGAGCATTTTTTCAATCTCACAGATGCACGCTTTTGGAAGTCTAAATGCTGAGAGCCAGTAATTCGAAATGCTTAGAAGGACAGAGTGAATAAGTTGTAGGTGGCCTGCAGTTGATAAAAATCTGACAGTCCAAGAGGTGATACGTTGCTTTATCCTCTCGATGAGAGGAAGGCAGTCATGTGTTGTCAGTTTTCTTGACACCAAGGGTAGTCCAAGATAACGAACCGGCAGCTGTCTTACCGTAAAAGAAAAAGCCTGAGTCACTTCCTGCTGCAATTAAGGTGAAATTTCCGCCAGAATGATAGTTGATTTTTCAAGACTGATTCTTAATCTGGATATCCTTGCAAAAGTATCAAACACAGTGAGAATACCTTCAATTGATCTTAGCTTACCATCAGCGAATACAATGATATCGTCAGCAAAACTCAGGTGAGTTAGACCAATGTTTTTGCATTTGGGATGAAATCCTATTCGTCGTTCCCCCACAGCCTTGTCAAGCAATTTCGACAAAACATTCAAAATATTTGTTTAAAGGAAGATGGTAAAATAAGGAGAAGAGGAGGAGCAAAATCAAACAAAAACTGAGGGGATAGTACATGATTTGTTTGAGATCTATGAATGTGTGTATTGTGTTCAGAGGAAACAAAGAGAGAGATACCAAGTCAAGGTGGAATAGTGGAGCTTCTTTAATCAAATGGCTTTGTTAATTGCTCTGAAAGTCTTCGATAAGTTTTTTCTAACCCATATCACGTAAATGTCTCTATTGAACCAGAAAACGATATTTCAGCTAAACGTTTCTAAGACTAAAAACAATTAAACAAGTGAGTCTCTGTCTCTCTGTATTTCTCCGCTATGAGTTCACATTGAACTGTTCAATGCTTATGCATTAAAAAGTAAAACTTGCACAAACTTGTGTGGTTATCATCTAGCCATATCAGGTGGAGTCTGTTGACTTATTTTTGTCCGTCTTCGACATGTTGTCCAAGTATACATGTTCCGCTTGGTAACCGCATAGTTTGCTTTCCGCATCCCATGTTTGTCGTGTGGGAGAATGTTAGAAAAGCAAGATATGTATCTTAAGGATCAAGTATTATGAGAAATATTTTTTAAACCAGACGGGAACGAATATGGGCTAGCCTATAAACATGATTTGAGTAAAACTGGCAAAACTGCCCATAACCCGCCAAAACCGGTGACCCGGTTTACAAAATTTTAGTCTTACTTTTTTTTTATTAATTAATGAGAGTTTTGAGTCAAAATTAAATTGATGAATTAAATTTATTTTAAAGATCTTTTTCTTCAGAGAGTTTTCTATTTTTATTTCTTAATTTCATTAAAAACCATTTAAATCAGTTGTTTTTTAAAAATTTTTATATGAAGTAAAATCTTAATATTTGTATTTCTTTTTTCTTTCATTATAAATATTTTCTGATCAACATATTTTGCTATATTCGATGTTGCATTTTGAAGAGTAAACCCAAGTTAATCTTTTATATTCATTTTCTATAGATTTGAATGATTAAATATATGAATTTATGTTGTTTTTTATTTTATTGTGAGAGATATTTTTGAAATATGTATTATATTTTTTTCAGTTTTAAGTTATCTACTTTTATTTAATTTAATCTTGATATATATAAATATAAAATTTCAAAACCCGGTGAGACCGGTTAAACCTGTCCGACCAACTATCAAATAACTTTGTTGAGACGGTGTCCAGTCCGGTTTTAACAACATTGATTATGGGCTATGAAAGGTCATTACAAAGTGAAGTCCGTGAAGGCCAAATGAAAAAAATATTAAAGAATCCTATTGTATAAGTGATATATCATGGTTTTTACCGGTTTTATGCCATGATATATGTCTTTAATCGAGTCTTTTATATTGCTTCGAGTCTTTTTAGAATCTTTTACAGGTTTATACACATTTGGGATCTTTTGGATGATTTGGAGCATTTCTGGAGCTTTTGGAGCATATGCAGATGCAAAGTCATGCAGAGACGACAGAAGTTTGGCATTCGTTGAAGACCTTTCCACCGATGGATCGAGCTAATATTTTGAGACACGATAGATAAATAAGTTATCTTTCATCTGGAAGTGGTTTGAGATTATTCTAACGGTGCGATCAAAATTTATGCCAGTTTTCGTGGAAGTAGTCCAGTCTGTCATGCGAATAGAGTAAGCCGAGTTCATAACCATGAGTGTCGATCGACACTAGAAATGGTGAGGATCGACACTGACCAACTCTGATGCGGAATTTAACATTTAATGAATTGTAAAGTGGCCCAGAACTTCCACAAAGTTAACAGAAGACCCCAGATCGTGTTTAGCCTTATAAATTAGGTTTTTAGGTTTTATTTTATGTATCTTCTTCTTTGTGTTTACTTTGGAGAGAGCTTGGAGCTAGGGGCTGATCTTATACTCTGTTTCTCCTTTGAGAGAAGATTTCAAACACCTCTTTCTCTATTCTAATTTATATGATATCTATTTATTTCATGTCTTTGATTTCCATGGATATGTCTGAGTAGTTTCATAGTTAGGTTTAGGGTTTTCAAGAGTTTTTGATGAATTGTTGAATTGATTATATTATTGGGATTAATTGTTAGAGTTCTTTGCCTTAGGTTGTTTTCAAAGCTAATTCTAGGAGGCACGACAGTGCAATTGGAATTTAGATCTTAGGTTGATTGATTAGGCACGACAGTGCAATTGATAATCTGATATATCTAGGGTGAGCAAAATTACTTATTCGCAAAGAAATTTGGTTTAGGGATTTTGTGAACATATCGAACCTGAACGTTAAGGCTGATTTATATTCTTAGGATTTGCAAAGAAATTTGGGATTCTGGAATTTAGATTTAGATAGTTTTCGCAATGACAGTTGGTTAATTATAGCTTAGTGATTTGAGTTCTAGAATGGTTATTAATTGTAATCCCAATAATTGATTGATTCGCAGTTCTGACGATTCCTAAGATTTTCCTATGCCTAGCGTCCTTCTCCATTGATTTATATCTCGTTTACTTATTTGCTTTATTTTCTTTAATTACAATATTTCTTATTTAGCTTAATACTTTTACTGACAATCTATTGTGTAACCAAGTCCTTGTGGATTCGATCCCTAAGTACTACAGTGATCTCTTAATTTGAGAGAGTAGCTCAGGGTAAATTTGAGCATATCAAATTTTGGCGCCGTTGCCGGGGACTTCGAGTTTACCATTAGATTTAGGGTTAAGTTTTTGTCTAAATTTTTTTTTATTTTGTTACCGATTTTGTTCTTTCTCTCTTTCTTGTGTGTTTCAGGAGCTAGGAGAGTTAGAGCGAAGACCCCGGAGAACTCAGAATTCAGCGGTGATGTTGCGATTAATCATCAGACCTGATGAAGAGGGAGTTTTGAGGGATGCGGAAGGCCTTGCGTACAATAAGGCAGGGCAAAGGATCGATGATATTGGACGTGTGATCGTCGAGGATGTTCAGCCAGTTGGTGTTGATCGACACCAACCACAGGGTGACGCTCGACACCACCCGGCTGGTTACGCTGGACATGGTGCACCTGGTGCCGTGGTTCAACGTAGGATGACATTGGCAGATTACAACCATCCTGAGCAGTTCTATGCTAACAAGTCTGTTATCCGTCCACCTCAGTTTCAGAGGAACGACTTTGAGCTCAAACCTACATACTACACACTTGTGGGTCAGAACTCTTTCCATGGGCTATCTCACGAGCACCCTATGGATCACATTGAGAAGTTCGAAGATCTAGTCACTAGCATCAAGGCGAACGGAGTCTCCTATGACTACCTATTCTGTAAGCTCTTCCCATACTCGCTATATGGGGAAGCAGCTTATTGGCTTAAGCAGTTGAAACCGGGATCGCTAACCACTTGGGAGGATACAAAGAACGCGTTTCTGAGTAATTTTTACGATGACGCACGGTCTGAGGAACTGAGGATGAAGATCTCAACTTTCTCTCAAGGACCAACTGAAGCTTTCAAGGCCGGCATGAGATTCAGGCATGTCGAGACTGTCCACACCACGGTGTCAGCGAGGTTCAGTTGGTAGGTATGTTCTTCAGGGTATTGATTGGAGGTATCAGATGGCTTTGGATGCTGCGAGTAACGGGAACTTCAACACCAGGTACCCTGAAGATGCTGTGGTTTTGATTGAGAATTTGGCTTCAAGTAACAGCACAAAGAACGCTGATTTCGAAAGGAAGAAGCAAGCAGGGAACTTGGAGGGAAGTCAGATAGCTGAGGTTAATGCGAAGCTAGACACGGTACACAACCTTCTAGTTAACAAAAAGCAGGTTCAGTTTGCCGCAGAGGTTGAAATATTTGAGCCAAACAATGACCAAGAGCGGGATGTCAACTTTGTCGGTTATCAGCGCTTTGGTAATTCACAATGTGTCGATCGACACCCACCACGGAAATTACAATGGAGGCAGTCTGAAAGGCAACTATTCAGGGAATCAGTCCTCATCTAACTACACTTAGAAGCCTCAGTATCAGAAGCCTTCCAGAGCAGTGACACCTTCACGAGGAACTACGGCTTGTCTTCCTACCAGAACATTCCTCCGCCGACATCTAGGAGCAAGATGGAATCCATGTTAGAGCAGGTTCTGGAAGGACAGCAGAAGATTACTGTGGATTTCAACGGAAAGATCGATGCTCTGTATATTGATCTGAATGGCAAGATTGAGCAGCTGAACGTTCATGTCAAGAAGCTCGATACTCAAGTTTCACAGAGTGCCGAAGCTGTGAAGAGACAAGACAATACCCTTCTGAGAAGGACAGACGCTAATCCAAGGTATCAGTGCAATGCCATTATGTTGAACGGTGATATCAGTGCTGAAGAATTTGAGCAAATGGATGAGAAATTTTTAGCCATGCTATCGGAGGAGATCGAAGTCAAAGATGATGAACTTCCGGAACCAGTGACGATCGACACCACCCATTGGTGTCGATCAACACCACCCATTGGTGTCGATCAACACCAATAGCCACAGATGACACAAACTTCATTCCAAGTGTTAGTGACGATCGACACAACCCTAGTGACGATCGACACTCCTCGCAGACTGATCCAAAAATTGAGAAAACACCCAAGTTTGTCGAGGAACGTGTCTACAAGCCTAAGATTCCTTATCCTAAGACACCTAGACATCTCAAACGTCCCATTACTGCAGAGAAGTTACTTGATTTTGAGAAGATGGTAAGGAGGATTCCCCAATCGATGTCTTTTAAAGAAGCTTTGCAATTCCGCCCTTTGCTTAGTCACTTCCGAGATTGCAGAGAAACTCTAGAAGAGATCGAGGTACTCTTTATCCAGGCCAGACACACACCACCATCACTGAAGCAGTTAGTTAAGAGAGAAGACCCAGGGAAAATTTCAGTTCCATGCTCCATCTCTGGAGTTGAATTCAAAGAGTCTCTCGTTGATTCAGGGTCTAGCGTCAATGTCATGTCAAGGGCAATTGCAGAGAGATTGGGAATTGGTATTCAAGCTGCATCGATCCCTCTCACATTTGCGAACTCTGTCACCTCACTTTCATATGGTATGATCCCTGATTTACTCATTAAACTAGGAGAATGTTTGGTCCCTATCGATTTTCAGGTTGTGGAGATGAGTGAACGCTATAGTACGCCTTTGATCCTTGGAAGACCGTTCATGGCTACAGTTGGTGCAGTTATAGACTCACCCAGTGAGAGTATCTCATTCTCTTACATTGACAAGGAGATCTCCTATAAAGCCATCCCCACAACAAGAGCTCCCAAACACATCTCCTGCATTGATATTTTGGAAGAGCCTGATGGTGTCGATCGACACCAACCACCAGTGTCAAGCGACACCCGTCACGAAACATCTCAGAAGGTCAAGCGCAGAGACAAGCCAAGGAGCAACAGAGTTCTCACAAGTTCTTCTATAACCTTGACACCGCAGAGACGTGTTGGTGACACCATTGAGTATAAGGTCAAGTGCAAAGGTATGTCTAAACCCTTCTCTAAGGTTAAAGCACTTATCACCCCAGAACTTAAAGTGCAGGGACAAGCAGCTGTAGATGATGCGTTGAGCAAAGTGCTGAAGCTGAACATGCATGACCATAGGGTACGCGCACCGTGTCTCAACCCACCGCCACCACTCCCTGATCCTCCCAGTGATTCTCATCACCGTTAAGACCACTACGAAGTCAAGCTAATGACTGTAAACAAGCGCTTGGTGGGAGGCAACCCACCGGTAAGTTTTATTTTATTTTATTTTCTTCATGTTCTATGTTGTTTTTATGTTTTATGGATTTATTTTGCAGTGATTCAGCTGGGAATTTCTTGATCGATTGCCTAGTTTTCCAATTTTAAACTTTATGTAGTTTAAGTTGGGACATAGTGTCGAGCGACACCACTGGCCGGTGTCGATCGACACCCATGCAAAGATGACGGTAATTTTCATATTTTCCACTTTTGATGCTGTGTTTCATTTTTATTTATTTTATTTTCACCAAACTCATGCTTTTATAACACTGGGGACAGTGTTGTTTAAGTTTAGGGGAGGTAGTTACTAACTATTCTTTTATTTTCTTAGAGTCAGTCCAAGTATGTTTTATTGAGTCAAAATTTTGTCTAAAATTATGATCCTTGTTTGGTTTGTTGCTTTGATTTGTTTTGTCTAAGTGACCATAGTCATAGAACCATCTCTAGAATCTGACTAATGAAAATGCTAAAAGATTGACCAGTTGACTCGAAACATCCATATCTTCAACAGAAATCCGGTAAACCCAAGCTATTTTTTTGTTTTTATCTCATTAATGTGACTGATGTCCATAGGGCTTGACTCGCCATTCATACTTTACAAAAAAAACCGCAGTAGAAAGTAACGGTATTCCTCTCCCCTGATTAAAGTTGGCAAATAAATTATATGTACTCTTGAGTGTTGACCAAGGAATGAACCGGGAACTTGGTGGCAACCACCATCGGTTTTCGTGTCTCAAACCTTGATGGATTTATGCATTATGTTGAGAGGAGATGAACCGGGAACTCGGTGGCAACCACCATCGGTTTTCGCGTATCAAAACCTTGATATATATAGAGGAATGAACCGGGGATTCGGTGGCAAACACCATCAATACTCGCGTCTCAAACCTCTAGCTCGCTGCAGAAAAAGAAAGAAAAATAAAAGAGAAAAGCAAAGAAGAGTACAAGCAAAAGTATAAGTCTGGGGGAGAGAAAGAATACCTAAATAATGTGAGAATCGGTTTGTTTTGTCATGGTATTGTATGGGAATGAGTCTAGAAGGTCCTTGGCTTTATGATCAAAAATGAGAGCCATCAATGAAGGTTTAAGGATCAATGTTGTGTGATTGTGGGGATAATCGGGAAAAACTACGAAGTCTACGGCGAAGTACATGGTGGTTCGATTTGGTTTGATTCTATGGCATGTGGATTACTCGATGAACGGTTACTGCGATGCTCTAAAGCAAGGTGAGTTTCTCTGTTTTCAAACCTCTTTCAAAGGCTGAATGGTTGTTTTGCTTGAGGGCAAGCAAAAGCTAAGTTTGGGAGAGTTGATATATCATGGTTTTTACCGGTTTTATGCCACGATATATATCTTTTATCGAGTCTTTTATATTGCTTCGAGTCTTTTTAGAGTCTTTTACAGGTTTATACACATTTGGGATCTTTTGGATGATTTGGAGCATTTCTGGACCTTTTGGAGCATAAGCAGATGCAGAGTCATGCAGAGATGACAGAAGTTTGGCATTCGTTGAAGAACTTTCCACCGATGGATCAAGCTAATATTTTGAGACACGATAGATCAATGAGTTATCTTTCATCTGGAAGTTGTTTGAGATTATTCTAACGGTGCGATCAAAAGTTATGCCAGTTTTCGTGGAAGCAGTCCAGTCTGTCATGCGAATAGAGTAAGCCGAGTTCATAACCATGAGTGTCGATCGACACTAGAAATGGTGACGATCGACACTGACCAACTCTGATGCGGAATTTAACATTTAATGAATTGCAAAGTGGCCCAGAACTTCCACAAAGTTAACAGAAGACTCCAGATCGTGTTTAGCCTTATAAATTAGGTTTTTAGGTTTTATTTTATGTATCTTCTTCTTTGTGTTTACTTTGGAGAGAGCTTGGAGCTAGGGGCTGATATTATACTCTGTTTCTCCTTTGAGAGAAGATTTCAAACACCTCTTTCTCTATTCTAATTTATATGATATCTATTTATTTCATGTCTTTGATTTCCATGGATATGTCTGAGTAGTTTCATAGTTAGGTTTAGGGTTTTCAAGAGTTTTTGATGAATTGTTGAATTGATTATATTATTGGGATTAATTGTTAGAGTTCTTTGCCTTAGGTTGTTTTCAAAACTAATTCTAGGAGGCACGACAGTGCAATTGGAATTTAGATCTTAGGTTGATTGATTAGGCACGACAGTGCAATTGATAATCTGATATATCTAGGGTGAGCAAAATTACTTATTCGCAAAGAAATTTGGTTTAGGGATTTTGTGAACATATCGAACCTGAACGTTAAGGCTGATTTATATTCTTAAGATTTGCAAAGAAATTTGGGATTCTGGAATTTAGATTTAGATAGTTTTCGCAATGACAGTTGGTTAATTATAGCTTAGTGATTTGAGTTCTAGAATGGTTATTAATTATAATCCCAATAATTGATTGATTCGCAGTTCTGACGATTCCTAAGATTTCCCTAGGCCTAGCGTCCTTCTCCATTGATTTATATCTCGTTTACTTATTTGCTTTATTTTCTTTAATTACAATATTTCTTATTTAGCTTAATACTTTTACTGACAATCTATTGTGTAACCAAGTCCTTGTGGATTCGATCCCTAAGTACTACAGTGATCTCTTAATTTGAGAGAGTAGCTCAGGGTAAATTTGAGCATATCAATAAGGATTAAGTTGATTTAGAGATATATCAAAATATTTGTTGAAAGGAAGATGGTAAAATAAGGAGAAGAAAAGGAGCAAAATAACACAAAAACTGAGGGGATAGTACATGGTTTGTTTGAGATCTATGACTGTGGGTATTGTATTCAGAGGGAACAAATTAGAGAGAGATACCAAGTCAAGGTGGAATAGTGGAGCTTCTTTAATCAAATGGCTTTGTTAATTGCTCTGAAAGTCTTCCATAAGTTTTTTCTAACCCAGAAAACTATATATATCGCGTAAATGTCTCTATTGAGTCACTGTCTCTCTGTATTTCTCCACTATGAGTTCACATTGAACTGTTCAATGCTTATGCATTAAAAAAATAAAACTTGCACATAGTTTTGATTAAACGAAAAATCTATGGGGTGTACGTAGCTTATATATATAAGTTACCAATGAGTTCTCGGCTAGGTGATACGAAAATGCTATTGTTACGATCTTCAACGGTTTTATTATGTGGTGTTGTTCTGATTCAGCTTTTTGCTGCTCAAAGATCTACAAGTCGGTGGCAGACGCTCAGTGGTGAGAGTCCTCTCACTTTCTCTTTTTTGTTTTTTGTTTTTTTTTTTTTTCCTTGCGTATGGTTCGAAGAAAATAAGTGAAAACAAGAGAGAGATTAAGTAGTAGTAGTCGGAGTCGTGCTTTATTTATCCAGATGTGTAGTAGAAGTAACTTCACTTTGATTTCTCCATTTGGGGAATTATTTTAAGAATAACAGGTATGGAAAGTTGATTTTGGTTTGGGGGATTGAAGTCAATAAAGGGCAGTTACAAAATATTAAAGTTCAATAATTACTTCGATTGTGGGGAGCATATATACTTTTGTTTCTTGCATTAGAATAAGGGTAATTAATAACTTCGGATTACTTTTGATTTATATATTTCCAGGTAAAGCTCCTCGTGTGATTGCCCGTGGTGGGTTTTCTGGATTGTTTCCAGATTCGAGTCTCAATGCTTACAAGTTCGCAATCTCGACAAGTGTAGCCGGTGCTGTTCTATGGTGTGATGTTCAGCTTACCAAAGATGGAGTTGGGATTTGCTTCCCTGATTTAAATTTGGCCAATGCTTCAACTATTGACTATGTTTACCCAAATAGCCAAAAATCTTACCCGGTTAATGGAGTCTCTACAGAGGGTTCGTTCACCATTGATTTCTCCTTGAAAGATCTCAATAATGTTTCTTGTAAGTGTTTATGATTCAGTTAGTGCTTTTGTTAAGTGTTATATAGAATTTTTTTTTGGGGGTTTTCTTGTAACTTCTCACAAATGTTCTTTTTTTCTTTTCACCTTAGTGATGCAAGCAATATATTCGCGATCAAAAAAATTTGACTTTATGTACGCGATTTTGACGGTTCAAAATGTAAGCACGCAGATGAAACCAGAAGGTTTTTGGTTAAACGTTCAGCATGATGCGTTCTACACGCAGCAGAATCTGAACATGACCAGTTTTCTGCTATCAGCTTCAAGAACTGTTTCCATTGACTTCATCTCTTCCCCTGAAGTGAATTTCTTTACGAAAATTACTGGCCGTTTCGGGCGTAATGGACCGAGTTTTGTGTTCCGGTTTCTTAGGAAAGAAGACTTCGAGCCTACAACAAACCAAACCTACGGTATTATCTTGAGTAACCTAACTTTTGTCAAGACATTTGCTTCCGGTATTCTTGTTCCAAAGTCTTACATATTGCCACTCGACGACAAGCAGTACTTGCTTCCTCATACATCCTTAGTTCAAGATGCTCACAAAGCAGGATTAGAAGTATATGTGTCAGGTTTCGCAAATGATGTTGATATTGCATATGACTATAGTTTCAATCCAGTGTCTGAGTATATTTCCTTTGTGAACAATGGCAATTTCTCTGTCGATGGTTTTCTCTCTGATTTTCCCATAACTGCATCTGCAGCCGTTGGTAAGCAATATCTCTTCTATAGACATTACTGGAAATACCCAAAATTAAACATTTCCTTTTCATATTTTCCTCAGACTGCTTCTCCCACCTTGGCAGAAATGCTACAAAACAAGGTAATGAGAGTTATGTTACTTGAGTTTTTTTTGTTCTGTTCTTAATAATAGAAAAAAGGAACCTATAATTGCTTTTTCTATCAAATGGTTCTACCTCAGTGGATTTTCTTGTTATATCAAAAAATGGTGCGAGTGGGGATTATCCTGGATGTACAAACTTGGCATATGAGAAGGCTATCAAAGATGGTGCGGATGTTATCGATTGCTCAGTCCAAATGTCTAGTGATGGTATTCCCTTTTGCTCAAGTTCGATAGATCTTGGGAACAGCACAACGGTCATCCAATCTCCCCTCAAAAACCGTTCAACAATTGTTCCTGAGATTAGCTCAGTTAGTGGAATATACACTTTTAGTCTCACATGGCCTGAGATCCAGAGCTTGACTCGTAAGTTTCCCTTCTAATTTTTCAATTGCTTCAGACTAATAGTCTGTGTTTGCACACTAATCAGAGAGCCTTTTTTCTAGTCATACTAAACTTAAAAAGGTTACATATGGATGCAAAAGATCAGTTTTCTTAATAATTTTGATTCTAGTAGCTGTGGTTAAAATTACTGGCTACTTTAGAGATTACATAACTTGAGAGTTACAATAACTATTCTCCCATCTTTTTGTGCAGCTGCTATTTCTAACCCCGTCAATTATATGTTTAGGAATCCGAAAGAGAGAAATTCAGGGAAACTTATGTCTCTTTCTGAATTCCTAAACTTGGCAAAGAACTCCACTTCTCTCTCTGGTGTTTTGATCAGTGTAGAGGTGAGTTCTCGTGTACCTTTTATTCTTGAGATTTTATCAACCGGACCATGATATCTTCTTAGTCTACGTTTTCCTTGTGTCCTTCAGAATGCAGTATACCTCAGAGAGAAGCAAGGGCTCGACGTGGTTAAAGCGGTTCTTGATACACTCACGGAAACTAGTTTCTACAATGGAACAAGCACAACTAAGGTCATGATTCAGTCTACGAATAGCTCCGTTCTAGTTGACTTCAAGAAAGAGAGCCAGTATGAGACTGTCTACAAGATTGAAGAAAGAATTGGTGATATTAGTGATTCTGCTATCGAAGACATAAAGAAATTCGCTAACGCTGTTGTCATTGGAAAATACTCAGTCTTTCCTTTAAATGAATTTTTCCTCACTGGGCAAACCCATGTTGTGGAGAGGCTGCAGAAGTCTCAGCTCCCAGTTTATGTAGAACCGTTTCGGAATGAGTTTGTCTCTCACGCATTTGACTTCTTATCAGATGCAATTGTTGAGATAAACTCATACATCACTGGAGCCGGTATAAACGGAACCATCACCGAGTTCCCTTTCACAGCTGCAAGATACAAAAGTAAGTGGTTCAAAATTTGCACCAAAAAGGTCTCACAACACAAAATTGTTAACATTAGTGCCTAACATTTTTTCTCTTCTTCAGGGAATCGATGTTTGGGCAGGAAAGTAACTCCACCTTACATGGCCCCTGTTCAACCCGGATATCTCTTACCCCTTATGAGCCCTCAGGCCATACCTCCAGCCGAAGCTCCAAGTATGGTTTTCACAGATGATGATGTCACTGAGCCACCGCTACCACCGGTTATAGAAAAATCCCCAACCTCAACCCCAGTAACCCCATCATCTAATGTACAAGAACCTAGCGGACAAACCCGACTCACTGTATATTTTCTTCTCTTCTTTTTTTTGCCTCTCTTCTACTTATGTGATGTGATCAACCCTTGTTCACTGTATCTTGTGTGATCAGTCAAACTATTGGAGTTTCTATGTGTGTCGGTTTACACTTTGGTTTTATTTCATTTGGTTATTTGACTTGGTTATATTCGGTGTATAATTTGGACTGGTTTAGTTGTTTGTATTTAAGAACATTTATCTTGTTTAAGCTAATGAACATTTTAAAATCTTCTAGTATCCTATTAAAAGAGAAGTAATATATTCTCTATATCCAAACACTATTTCAAGAGACTTAAAATGAGATAGTTTTATCATTGCATCCAAACAACATTTAACATTTAACATTTAATTAAATCTTAATTTAATAAATAAATAAATAATTAGTAAACATCATTCTTTACTATTAAAGATGGGTGATCGTTTATTCAAAAAATTCCCAAATTGAACACTTGCCAAATCCTTAATCCCTTTCTTACAAGTTACAATCCCTAATCTTTTTCTAAACTATAAAATCATTCAATTCTTCACTTGTCAATCCCTTTCTTGATTAGGTTTTTCACTTGCCAATATCCGCGTCAAACCTCTATAATTTCCAAGTGTTTTGGCGAGGGAAGGTCTGGTTGCTGATTCTTTCTCCATGTGTTTCGGACATGATGGAGTTTGAAGGATAAGTTTTGGTGACAAGGGTAGTTCTGATCAGTAAGAGCCGCCGTTTAACCTGAATCCATCACAGTAGGTGGTAATTCACTTATGCTCCGTTCCTTTCACATATTTCGTTTTCCAAACCGTATTCCTCTCCTTTTTGAACAAGGAGCTGATGTTGTCACCAGGCCTTAAAGAAATTTCTCTATTGAATTTTTTGTTTCGATTGGTTTTTTGGTATCTCTAGAAATGTATTGGATTTATGATAATCGGAAAATCGAGATGCTCTTTTATTGAAGATACTAGATTCGAATCCGCGGTGTTTTGCTGTTTATAAATATTTTTATTTTGTTCGTGTAATTTTAACTTTTTTTTTGTTTCTTTAATGTTTATAAATATAACTGTTAATACTGAAATAAAATAATAATATATCATATCAACTAACTGTGGTTATTGTCATCACTATTCTATTTATTTTCTTCAAACGATACAGTGAAATCTTTAACAAAATCTAAAAATCATAAATACCATACTTTATCTAAATTATTATATATAATAATTTTTGTTTTAAAAAAAGTTTCATTAGTATTTTATATACGGCTGGTACAACCAGCAATACCGGATCGCTGATTTTGCCGGATTTTGCAGGTTTTACCAGGGTTTTTTTGGATTTTCTAGATTTATAATTTATGGATTTTAGTAATAAATCTGGACCGGTATAGTGATTGGGTCATGATATATTAGTATTTTGTCCCATTTTAGCTAGTCTTTTCATATTGTTTTCGAGTCTTTTTTAGTCGTTTTGTGTCTTTTCAGGTATTTTAAGGCTCTGGAGCATGGATTGAAGATATTGGAAGACATTGGAGCAAAATGAGCAATTTTGAGCCAAAAGATTATTTTCCGCCTGCGCGAGCACCTGCTCGGACCTGGCGAGCACCTGCTCGACCTATTTTACCTAGATACGTTTTTATTTATTTTATTTTTAGAATAAATAGAGGCCAGCTGCCTCAGACTTGTAACACGTTCTTTTTCAGACTTCAGTTCTTCGTTCGAGGTTATTTTGGTTTTCAAAACTCCACCACTTTGTTCTTTTTCGATTTGGATTTATATTATTCAGCTTTGGATCTCTATTCCCCTACTGTCGATCATGCCACAGCTCTGTTTGAGAAGTTTTCCTGAACCTTATTTTTTTTAATAAATCATGAATTCATCTCCTTGCTTTGTTGTGTTTGATTTTGCTATGTGTGAGTAGATCCTTAGCTAGGTTAAGGTTTTCAATGGTGATTTAGGTTGTTAATGGCTGAGCACAAATAGGATTGGAATTTATATGTCTTCGCCAATAGGGGTTCGTAATGCCTAGGTTTGCTTGATCACCTAGCCTATGATTTTAGGTTAAACTTATTCACGAGAGTGCTCTAGGTTGCTAGAAAAATCATTGGTGAGCAATTGGTGCGTAGCCAACGAGAGTTGATTGATGCGATTGATTGTGAACATATTGAACCCGTTTGTTAATGCTTATCGTTTTCGTTAGATCCAGGCGAGAGTTTCGATATCTAGGTTGTTAGATATAGGTGTCGATACATCATGAGAGTGGGGCGACATTTATTAGTGTTTGAGTTCTAGACCGGTAGTTAATTAGCCCTTAATAGTTGCTCAGCCTTGTCTTCAAATCACCAGCGAAATACCTTAACCTAGTGCTTGTTTTAATTATTTTACACCGATTTATTTTAGTTGCTTACTTGTTCCGAAAATTACACCAACCAATATTTTGTCTTAGCTTTAAATTAAAATCTCATAATTTCATAGTGTAACTTTGGTCTCTGTGGATTCGATTTCTTTTATACTATTGCGTTTGTTCTGTGCACTTGTAGTATTTAATTGGGTTAAAACTCGACACACCAAGTTTTTGGCGCCGTTTCCGGGGACCAATTGCGTTACCTTTGATTTTTGATTTTGTTTTCAGTCTAAGAAACTACTGATCTTTATTTTTATTTGTTTCTGCTATGTGTCAGGTGCATGACCAATAGAAGAACAAGAAGAAATTGCACCGAAGATCTAATCATCCACACCAACGAAGAGTTAGCTCGCATCGAACGTCAAAACCGTCAAAAGAGACTTACAGCTGCTCCGGTCATCATGGCTGAACAAGACAATGGTATGGTGATATGTTGCATTTTTGGCACATTCCAACAGTTGTTTTCGAGTCTTTATCGAGTCTTTTAGTTTTGTTTTGAGTCATTACAGGTCAAAAGATGGCTAAAGATGAAGATTGGAGCTTCTAGGAGGAACTTAGCAGAAATTGGAGAAAAGTTAAACTTTCACCCGTTGAGCACCCGCTCAGCTCCTGAGCGACCGCTCACGATGACCTGACAGAGAAAATAAAGGAAAATCCCAACTTTCCTATTTTTTTAGCCAAGGACGCCCTAATCTTCACCCAGCCACCTCCAGACCTGTATATTATCGTTTTTCTTCTATTTTCGAAGGGATTTTACGCTTTAGATACGCTTTTGCTAAGGACATCAAGTGGAGATTTATTTTCTTTGTAAGATCTGAAGGAAAAGAGATCACAACATTGTTTTGAGAAGAATTCTGAACCCTAATCTCTTTATTTATATTATGAATTCATTATTTTGCTTTGTTGTGTTTGCTTTCGCCATGTGTGAGTAGATCCTTAGCTAGGTTAAGGTTTTCAATGGTGATTTAGGATGTTAATGGCTGAGCACAAATAGGTATTGGAATTTATAATGTCTTCGCCAATAGGGATTCATAATGCTTAGATTAGCTTGATCACCTAGTCTATGATTTTAGGTTAAACTTATTCACGACAGTGTTTTAGGTTGCTAGATAAATCATTGGTGAGCAATTGGTGCGTAACCAATGACAGTTGATTGTTGTGATTGATTGTGAACATATTGAACCAGCTCGTTAATGCTTATCAACCTCGCTAGGTCCAAACGACAGTTTCGGTGTCTAGGTTGTTAGATAAAGTTGTCGATACATCACGACAGTGGGGCGATATTAATTTTATGTTTGAGTTCTAGACTGGTAGTTACTTAGCCCCTGAATAGTTGCTCAACCTTGTTTCCGAATCACCGGCGAAACGCCTTAACCTAGTGCTTTTTATTAATTGTTTTATATCGATTTATTTTATTTGTTGCTGTTCCAAAAATTACACCAACCAATATTTTGTCTTAGCTTTAAATTAAAATCTATAATTTTATAGTGTAACCTTGGTCTCTGTGGATTCGATACCCCATATACTACTGCGTGTGTCTGTGCACTTGCAGAAAATATTTTGGGTTAAAACTCTGTGTATCAAGTTTTTGGTGCCGTTTCCGGGGACCAATTGCGTTACCTTTGATTTTTGATTTTATTTTCAGTCTAAGAAACTACTAAGCTTAATTTTATTTGTTTCTGCTATGTGTCAGGTGCATGACCAGTAGAAGAGCAAGAAGAAATTGCACCGAATATTTAGTCATCCACACCAACGAAGAGTTAGCTCGCCTTGAACGTCAAAACCGTCAAAAGAGAAGTACAGCTGCTCCGGTCATTATGGCTGAACAAAAAAATGGTATGGCTGCTCAGTTACAGTTGCTAAGGGATCAGATTGCTCAGTTGAGAAGGGATCAACCGCCAGTTCCGCAAGCACAACCGGGTATAGGGGATGCGGATAACCCCCATGCGTTTTATCAAAACCGTTCAGCTATTGTTTCTCCACCAATTCAGAGACAAGAGTTTGAGATCAAACCTCAGATGATCTCATTGGTGAAACAACACCTCTTTCACGGACTACCAGCTGAGATACCGATGGATCACATCAAAAACTTTGAAGAAATCTGTAGCATTACCGGTTCGAATGGGGTTCCGAGTGAGTTTCTGAAGTGCAAGCTGTTTCCTTTTTCACTTGCTGATAAGGCTCAGAGATGGTTGAAGTCACTACCACCAGGTTCTTTGAGGACGTGGGATGAAGTTAGAGCCGCTTTCTTGGACCACTTCTACACTAAATCCAAGACAGCCGCTCTTCGAAACAAGATATCTTCTTTCCAACAACATTTTGGTGAAGCTTTTTGTGAAACTTGGGAAAGACTAAAAGAATACCGCAGAGAGTGTCCACACCACGGGTTTAAGGATGAACAGATTCTGGGTATATTTTATGATGGAGTTGAATGGGATTACCGCAACACCTTGAATGCCGCGAGTAATGGGTCTTTTATGACCAAGACTAGAGATGGTGCTTTTGAGCTGATTGAGAACCTTGCTTCAAGCTCCAGCAACAGGTCTCCTGAGTATGATAGGTCCAAGAAAGTCAACAGTGTGGAGACACAACAGATTGATGAGCTGACAGCAAAGGTAAACTTACTCCTACGCGAGAGTCAAAGACCGGTCAAATTTGTGAAAGAGAATGGGGCTGCAGCTATATCTCAAGAGTTTGAAGAAGATGATGATACTGGAGTACATGAGGTTAACTATGTGAGTGGTCAGGGATATGTCCAGAACCATGTGTTCAATCAAAATTATCGGAGCCACCCGAACCTCTCTTACCGAAGCACCAACATCGAAAACCCACAAGACCAGATTTATCCGCAACAACAAGGAGGTATGAATCAGTTGCCACAAGCTCAGGGTTTCCAGAAGTTTTACTCCAGAAACACTCAGGGGAAGCAATATGTCCCTAATCAGAATCAGAATCAGTTCCAAGGAGGAAACAAACAGCAAAATGCCCAATTCGCTACACCACCACAAGTTGTCTCCGCGCCTACATCTCAGGATGAGCTGAAGAGTCTTATGCAGCAACTCATGGTAAACCAACAGAAGGCGTCTACTGAGATTAATGCCAAGGTTGATCACATGTATAATGATCTGAATGCAAAGTATGAAGCTGTTACCGCTCACGTGAAGAAGCTTGACATGCAAGTTGCTCAAACCGCTGAAACCGTCAATCGACAGCAAGGAGTTCTCTCAGCAAGGGGTGAGCATAGCCCCAGGAATGGAAGTGGTTCTAGTGGCTCAAGTGCTCAAGTGAACTTCATTGGGGATGAAGAGAATGAGCTTAAACGGATGATGAAACTGATCCTTGATGGACAAATCAAGAATGTTCAGTAGATGAACGAACGGATTGCTACTTTGGATTGGAAGGTTCAGTGCCTAAGTATTGACTTACAACGTGAAGTCATGAAAAACTTCACCGCAGTGGAGCTGAGAAGTGAGAAAGTGTTGGCACCTCCAACTAGCCCTAAATTCATTAAAAAGGGTAAAGAGCAAGCTACGGAGCACAATACCCAAGGGAAAGCTCTAGCCACAGAAGAAATACTGATGGAACATGGTTCACACTCAGAAACACAGGTTGAGACTGCTCTAGCTGATTCTCAGACCAAAATGACTAAGCACCCGCTCATCCCTGAGCACCTGCTCCGACAGGATGCCCCGGCCAGTTCTGCAGAAACTCCGCCAGCGAGGATTTATTCTCCCAAGGTTCGTTTTCCAGGTCCAGGTCCAGCTTTTAAACGAAGGCATCTCCCCAAGCTTGGAGATCCCGGAAAGTTCGTAGTTCCATGCTCCATACTCGGAGTTGGTTTTGAGGATTCTCTGTGTGATTCTGGTTCCACAATCAACGTCATGTCAAGGGATCTTGCTAAGTCCTTAGGAATTGAAAACATACAGCCCTCGGACATGACCCTCAAGTTTGGAGACGCCTCCATCAAGACTTCCCAAGGCTGTATCAAAGACCTCCAGGTACGTATTGATGACTGCTTGATGCCTACTGATTTTTAGGTGGTTGAGATGAGACAGGGATCCTTTATGCCCTTGATACTCGGAAGATCTTTCCTTGCTACAGCAGGAGCTGTCATTGACATACCCAATAAACGGGTTTGTCTTTCGAACGTCAGCAACAATGTGTTCTATGATGCAGTCTCGGAGGATGATAAGATGCATTACGGTTCTTTTGCCGCTATTGAGGAAAAGGTGTTGAACAAGACCGTCTTGTCTAAGTGTGGGGGAACACCACTTCAGGCTCATGTCTCCTTAACACCCCAGAGACGTGTTGGTGACGCCATTGAATATAAGATTAAGTGCAAAGGTATGTCTAAACCCTTCTCTAAGGTTAAAGCACTTATTACCCCAGAACTTAAAGCGTAGGGACAAGTAGCTGTGGATGCAATGATGAACATGGTTTTGAAGCTAGATTTCAACCCACCGCCAGCCCCACCTGATCCTCCAGCGGATCCACCTTCTCATGCCTAAACGGCAAATGCGTCAAGCTATTGACGTTAAACAAGCGCTTGGTGGGAGGTAACCCACCAGTAAGTGTATATATCTTCTCTATTAAATTCCTTTTGTTACTAACTGTTTGTTGCAAAAAAAAAAAAAAAAAAAACAGGGCTAGCGGTTGGATGCAGCTGTCACACGCAGACCGGTACGAAGCCGCTGAGATTTCCCTGGAAGACAGCTACCATCTGTAGCGGCTGGACGAAGCACATGCTCAGCCCCGAGCACCCGCTCAGCGCAGAGCACCTGCTCAGCGCAGAGCACCCGCTCCGAAATCAGGTAAGTGTTCCTTCCTAAAAAAAAAAAAAAAAAAAAAAAATTATTTCTTCCTTTTGTTTTATTTTTTCACCCAACTCTAAATTTATTTTCACACCGAGACGGTGTGAAGTAAGTCTTGGGGAGGGTGTTGCTACTAATCCATTTTTCTTTCTTTTGTTTTATTTCTCTTGCTTTCTTTGAGTCATTTTCATGTTTTCATTGGGTCAGTTTGTTTTATTGAGTCAAAACTTGTTGGAGATTATGATCTATTTCTTGAATATATTGTTCTAACCTTGCTTCAAAGTGACAATTGTTACAGAACCACCTCTAGATCGGACTAATGAAAAATCCAAAGGCTGATCAGTTAACTAGAGGACACCATGTTTCCAGCGGAGTTCATCCGAGCCTAAGCCAAATTTTTGCACTTCATCGATGTGGTTGATTTCCATAGGGCTTGACTCATCATTTGTATCTGACATATGAACCCACCAGTAGAAAGTAATGGTACTCCTCCCCCCTATTAGAAGTTTAGCTAGCAATAAGGTTATGTATGTGAGTTGCATATTGATACGGATGAACCGGGGATTCGGTGGCAAACACCATCAGTACTCGCGTCTCGGAACTTGATATATGCAGTAAGGAATGAACCGGGGATTCGGTGGCAAACACCATCAGTACTCGCGTCTCGGACCTTAGTAAAAAAAATAAAAAAAAAAATAAGCTAGCTTAGAAATAAGTCTGGGGGAGAGAGGAAAAATACCAAAAAGTGTGTGGAATTTAAGTGGTTCTTGTCAAGATATTGTATGTGAAAGAGTCTAGAAGGTCCTTGGTAATTGATTGCAGAGATGAAACTGGCGATGAAGGCTTTGATGGATAAGGTTGTGAATTCATGCGTGGAGTATAGTGCGCTGTGAAGGTCTACGGAGAAGTACATGGAGGTTAGATTTGGGGCTGGCTATGTGATATGTGGAGTACTAATTCAAAAGGGTCATTACAGTGTTTCAAGAACAGGTGAGTCTTTGTATTTTTCAAACCTTTCTCTTATGCTTAGTTCTGAGTTTTGTTGGAGGACAAACACGGATCTAAGTCTGGGGGAATTGATATGTTGCATTTTTGGCACATTCTAACAGTTGTTTTCGAGTCTTTATCGAGTCTTTTAGTTTTGTTTTGAGTCATTACAGGTCAAAACATGGCTAAAGATGAAGATTGGAGCTTCTGGGAGGAACTTAGCAGAAATTGGAGAAAAGTCAAACTTTCACCCGCTGAGCACCCGCTCAGCTCCTGAGCGACCGCTCACGACGACCTGACAGAGAAAATAAAGGAAAATCCCAACTTTCCTATTTTTTTAGCCAAGGACGCCCTAATCTTCACCCAGCCGCCTCCAGACCTGTATATTATCGTTTTTCTTCTATTTTCGAAGGGATTTTACGCTTTATATACGCTTTTGCTAAGGACATCACGTGGAGATTTATTTTCTTTGTAAGATCTGAAGGAAAAGAGATCACAACATTGTTTTGAGAAGAATTCTGAACCCTAATCTCTTTATTTATATTATGAATTCATTCTTTTGCTTTGTTGTGTTTGCTTTCTCCATGTGTGAGTAGATCCTTAGCTAGGTTAAGGTTTTCAATGGTGATTTAGGATGTTAATGGCTGAGCACAAATAGGTATTGGAATTTATAATGTCTTCGCCAATAGGGATTCATAATGCTTAGATTAGCTTGATCACCTAGTCTATGATTTTAGGTTAAACTTATTCACGACAGTGTTTTAGGTTGCTAGATAAATCATTGGTGAGAAATTGGTGCGTAACCAATGACAGTTGATTGTTGCGATTGATTGTGAACATATTGAACCAGCTCGTTAATGCTTATCAACCTCGCTAGGTCCAAACGACAATTTCGGTGTCTAGATTGTTAGATAAAGTTGTCGATACATCACGACAGTGGGGTGATATTAATTTTATGTTTGAGTTCTAGACCGGTAGTTACTTAGCTCCTGAATAGTTGCTCAGCCTTATCTCCGAATCACCGGCGAAACGCCTTAACCTAGTGCTTTTTATTAATTGTTTTACATCGATTTATTTTATTTGTTGCTGTTCCGAAAATTACACCAACCAATATTTTGTCTTAGCTTTAAATTAAAATTTATAATTTCATAGTGTAACCTTGGTCTCTGTGGATTCGATACCCCATATACTACTGCGTGTGTCTGTGCACTTGCAGAAAATATTTTGGGTTAAAACTCTGTGTATCATATGGTTGCTCAGTTACAGTTCTAAGGGATCAGATTGCTCAGTTGAGAAGAGATCAACCGCCAGCTCCATGAGTTCAGCCGGGTATAGGGGATTCGGATAATCCCCATGCATTTTATCAAAACCGTTCAGCTATTGTTTCTCCAACAATTCAGAGGCAAGACTATGAGATCAAACCTCAGATGATCACATTGGTGAAACAACACCTCTTTCACGGACTGCCAGCTGAGGTACCGATGGACCACATCGAAAACTTTGAAGAAATCTGCAGCACCACCGGTTCGAATGGGGTACCGCCGGAATTTCTAAAATGCAAGCTGTTTCCATTTTCTCTTGCTGACAAGGCTCAGAGGTGGTTGAAGTCATTGCCAGCTGGTTCTTTGAGGACGTGGGATGAAGTTAGAGCTGCTTTCTTGGACCACTTCTACACTAAGTCCAAGACAGCCGCTCTACGAAACAAGATTTCGTCTTTTCAACAACATTCTGGTGAAGCTTTTTGTGAAGCTTGGGAAAGACTGAAGGAATACCGTAGGGAGTGTCCTCATCACGGTTTTAAAGATGAACAGATTCTGGGAATATTTTATGATGGAGTTGAATGGGATTACCGCAATGCCCTAAATGCTGCGAGTAACAGGTCTTTTATGACCAAGACTAGAGATGGTGCTTTTGAGCTGATAGAGAACCTTGCTTCAAGCTCTAGCAACAGGTCTCCTGAGTATGATAGGTCCAGTAAAGTTAACAGTGTGGACACTCAGAAGATAGATGAGCTGACAGCGAAGGTAAACCTACTCCTACGTGAAAATCAAAGACCGGTCAAGTTTGTGGAAGAGAATGGGGCTGCGCCTATTTCTCAAGAGTTTGAAGAAGATGACGATGCTGGAGTACATGAGGTTAACTATGTGAGTGGTCAGGGATATGTCCAGAACCGTGGGTTCAATCAAAATTATCGGAGCCACCCCAACCTCTCCTACCGAAGCACAAATGTCGAGAACCCACAAGACCAAGTTTATCCACAACAAGGAGGTTTGAATCAGTTGCCACAAGCTCAGGGGTTTCAAAAGTTCTACTCCAGCAATACTCAGGGGAAGCAGTACGTCCCTAATCAGATTCAGAATCGTTCCAAGGAGGAAACCAACAACAAAATGTCCAATTCACGGCACCACCACAAGTTGCCTCCGCGCCTACATCTCAAGATGAGCTGAAGAGTCTTATGCAGCAACTAATGGTTAACCAACAGAAGGCGTCTACTGAGATTAATGCCAAGGTAGATCACATGTACACTGATTTAAACGGGAAGTATGTAGCTGTTACCGCGCATGTGAAGAAACTTGATACACAAGTACCTCAAACCGCCGAGGCTATCAAACTCAGGAACACCTCTGGGAACTGTTCCAAACGATTCTGAAGAAAAATTTTCCGAGTACCCCAATTCTGCTACGGAGCACCTGCTCCCACAGGGTGCTCCCACGAAAATTTCAAAAACTCCTGAAACTCCACCAGAACGAGGCTACGTACCTTAGGTCCCTTATCCAGTACCTCTAAAGAAATCTCGCAAGGATTTGGAGGATGCAAAGTGCAAGGAGATGCTTAAGGATTTGACGGTGAAACTTCCCTTGGTTGATGCCGTGCAAATGTTGCCTTCGCTTAAAAGGTACATGAAAGAACTGGTAAGGTTGTTGAGGAAGAGAATGTAATGATTCTTTCTAAGGAGTGCAGCGCCATACTTCAGAGTAAGGTGTTGAAAAAGAAAGAAGATCCCGGGAGGTTTGTTATCTCAGTGAAGATAGGACCGTGCACGTTTGCATGTTCTCTGTGTGACTTAGGTTCCAGCGTAAATCTGATGCCATATTTTGTGGCTAAGCGTCTGGGATTCACCAAATTCAAGCCTACAAAGATCTCATTGGTTTTTGCGGATCGGTCTACAAAGCTTCCGGTGGGTATTATTGAAGATATGCACGTCCGAATTGGGGATACATTTATCCCAACTGATTTTGTGGTTTTGGAACTAGATGAAGAACCCAAGGACCCACTGATATTGGGTAGAGCTTTCTTATGCACGGCTTGTGCTATCATCGATGTTGAAGAAGGCATAGTTGATCTCCGTCTTGGAGATATGTTAGTTCGGTTTGAGATGAGCAAGCTTCTCAAGAAACCGATGATTGATGGACAGACATTTGTGATCCATGATGAGTCAGAGATAGCTGAAGATGTGGTTGAAGAGATCTTAGCGAATGATCCTTTAGAAGTCGCTTTGACTAAAACCGAGGGTGAACACAGTTTTCTGAGTGAAGAAACCCGTGGATTTGCTAAGTTTCTTGATTCCAACATTAGAGTGGAGGAAGGAGATGAATTTTTGAGCCTGGGAGAAGGCACAAAAATCGAGGACAAGGGAGCACCCCAGCGAGCACCCCAGCGAGCACAAGGAGCACCTGCTCCAGAAAATCCGATTTCTGGTGGCTCTTGAAGTGAGCTGAAAGCTCCAAAGCTTGAGTTGAAGACCCTCCCAGCAGGGCTCAGGATACACCTAGAGAATGAATCTATGACTTCTGTCGAGCATCAGAGGCGGTTTAACCCCAACCTCAAGGATGTCGTCAAGAAAGAGATAATGAAACTTCTAGAGGCTGGTGTGATTTATGCGATTTCTGACAGTAAGTGGGTCAGCCCTGTGCATGTAGTTCCTAAGAAAGGAGGTATCACAGTGATTAAAAATGATAGGAGTGAACTGATACCAACTAGGACGGTAACCGGACATAGGATGTGCATAGATTATCGGAAATTGAATGCTGCTACTCGCAAGGACCATTTTCTGTTACCATTTATTGACCAAATGTTATAGCGTCTAGCTAACCATCCATATTACTGTTTCTTAGATAGTTTTTCAGGATTTTTCCAGATTCTTATCCACCCGGACGATCAAGAGAAGATGACATTCACATGTCCTTATGGCACCTTCACGTACCGCCGTATGCCATTCGGTTTGTGTAATGCTTCAGCAACGTTTCAACGTTGTATGATGTCTATATTTACGACTTTTCTGTGTATGGGAGTTCGTTTTCTTCTTGTTTGTCACTTCATGGTCCGAGATGGGATAGTGCTTGGGCACAAGATATCAGAGAAAGGAATTGAAGTTGACAAGGCAAAGATAGAAGTCATGATGAGTTTGCAACCGCCTAATTCGGTTAAGGGAATCCGCAGTTTTCTGGGACACGCAGGATTCTACCGTCGCTTCATCAAGGACTTTTCTAAGATTACTAGACCTCTTACGAGATTGCTGTGTAAGGAGGTGAAGTTTGAATTTGATAGTAACTGTTTGGCAGCTTTTCACACCATTAAGGGAGCCTTGGTTAGTGCACCGATAGTACAACCGCCAGATTGGGAGCTACCGTTTGAAACTATGACGGATGCAAGTGATTTTGCTGTGGGAGCTGTTCTAGGTCAGAGAAGAGACAAGAAGCTCCACATCATTTATTATGCAAGTCAGACGATGGATGATGCTCAGTGTCGGTACGCCACTACCGAGAAGGACTTATTAGCGATTGTTTTCGCTTTTGAGAAGTTCAGGTCATACCTCGTCGGATCAAAGGTAATTGTTCACACAGAACATGCTGCATTGAAGTATTTGCTGACGAATAAGGATGCAAAGCCCAGGTTATTGAGGTGGATTCTGTTGCTACAAGAGTTCGATCTAGAGACAAAGGACAAGAAAGGGTCCGAAAATGGGGTTGCGGATCACTTGAGCAGGTTGCAGATTGAAGAGGACACACCTATGGAGGATAGTCTACCAGATGAACAGATCTATTCTATCAACACCTACGAAATTTTCCGAGCATCCGACCGAGCATCTGACCAAGCACCCGATGGAGCACCTGCTCCCGAAAATTTTTGTGGATCAACTCAGACTGGTCAGTCCTCTAGTTTCCCATGGCTTGGTGGGAGGCAACCCACCGGTAAGGTTTCTTGTACATAATTCATTTTAAATTTTTTTTGATACTAATTTTTATTTGTGATTTCACTTTTTAATCATCTAAAAAAAAAAAAAAAAAGGGTATCGAGCACCCCAGAACTGGCCCGAGTACCTGCTCCGCCAGGGTGCTCGCCGAGTCAACACAAACAAAAGGTAAAATCCAAATTTTCCTTTTCCCAATCCCACTAATTTCTCTTTTTCCTATTTTGCAGGGCCATGCACTGGTCACCACTAACCTCCAAATTCTGAAAACCCTACCTCCTCTCCACTTTATATCTCGAACCAAGTGACTCCACCTTGCTCCATCGCCATCTCTCTCTCATCTATTCCGCTCAAATCGTAAAACTCTCCGCCAATCTCGCTCTCCGCGAAACTCCACCGGGTCTCTCCTCCACTTTCCACGTGTCGACACCCGATCCATGACTTCAAGCTCTCCGCCTCACCGCAAGTTTCTCTCGACTTGCTCTCGCTCGGCCAAGTTCTCTCTCTTGCCTCACTTCGCCGCTCTTCAGCCACTCCGCCTCTTATCTCAAATCCACCACGTCGCGATCCATCTCTCTCCCTCAATCTTCTCGCTCATCCTCCGCAGCCACCGTCTCTTGACACCGGCGTGAATCTTTCTCGCCTCACTGTACCGCTTTCCCCATCTCTCGGCAAACTTTTCGTGAGACTCCTCCTCTGAGCCATCACGATCTCCTAGTTGCGATCCGTCTCATCCCAAGCTCCGCCTCTCGCTGCCGTGACACCTAGCTCCCCATCTCATCATGCCTCCGAAGCAGTTCTTCGCCACTAACAAGGGAAAAGGCAAAGCTAGCACCTCCACACGGTCCACCACCACCGAGAGACTCGCCACGCACCTGTGGCCCCACCCCGAAAACACGCCTTTCGATCTCGGAATCAAGGAGCTTCCGCCCATCTCACCAGACTCGTGGGACACTCGCGATGCCTATTATTACAATCAGCTCCTCGGGCTGAAGCTAGAGCCTACGAGGTACATGACGAGACGACGCTTGAGCAATTAGGTCTCCAAGACCAAGTTTGAAGGATCCTAAGCCACGCGTATTGCATGTCTTTCGCGCTAGATGAAGATATACTTTACCCGGACCTAGTGAGACAATGCCTAGCCACCGCCACTCTCACATACAAAGATCCGGACTCCCCATCACTTGAAGAGGGTACATTTTCGTTCTTTGCTGGAAGAACGAAGTACGATATAGCTATGTGGGATTTTTGCGTTTTGTATGGCTTTCGCGAGACGGTCACCAAACTGGATTCACCGAAGACGTTCGCGCAGTCCAAAGAATTCTGGAGCCATATCGCCTCGGGCCCTTACTCGTCCAACTCTGCAAGTCAAAACCGCCTCCGTCATCCCGCACTTCGCATTTGTGCGAGAATATTCAGCAACATGCTTTTTGCCCGGGCTGTAGGTAACAAAGTCCATATCGATGAGTTGCTGCTATTATTCTTGGGATGTGCTCATATTGTAGGGAATGGGAACACGGAACAATTCGAGGTGTACCGTTCCAACTTAGGCGTCCGCTTTGCCGAGGTGATTTGCAGAATCAAGGACAACCCAACGGAGAACAACAAGGGACAGAGAGTTGAGCGAATAGGGAGTCTCCTAACTCCGCTCTTTCGCCATCATCGAGTGGATCTCTCATCTGCTTCGTGTGTCACCCAGCTGTCACAGATGGATATGAAACACCTGCTCGCTTCCAAGATCATCCTTGCACCAAGCAACTACCAGTTCATTACTGCAACGGAGAAATCAATGATCAATTTCTTTTTATCTCAATTTTATTTTTTTGGAGTCAACTAATAAAGACATGATAACAAGACTTCAACTCCAAGTCTCTCTGTATCAGTTACTTATTCTTCTTTGACTAGGTCCTTCACCATTACCATTTTCTCCTTATCGATCTCTCTCTATTTTTCTTTCCTCTCTGTTCAGAGATCTCAAAAAATCATGTTCTATCTCTCCACGTATTGTCTAGTCTTTTTCTTCCTCATCTCCTTATTCCACAATTTTCCTTGTGGTACAAGTAAACAAGGACTTGGGCGGTGTGACACTCTGTTTCAATGTGGTAACATCACTGCTGGTTTCCCCTTCTGGGGCGGGAATCGTTCCAAACCTTGCGGTCATCCATTGCTGAAGCTTCACAGCAACAAAAACATCACCTCTATAAACATCTCTAACCATGAGTACAACGTTTTCCAAATAGATCAAACATCTAATACTCTGAGACTTGGCAGAGCAGACCTTTTTGGCTCTTTTTGCTCTGCTACCTTCAATACCACAACCTTGCCTCCTGAAATCTTTGAGCTTTCCCCAACTTACAAGAGCCTCACCGTTTTATACCACTGTGATCCAAAGCATCCTTACCGCTCGAGTTATACTTGTCCTGCTTTAGGTCATTTTTAATGTCTCAAAGCCTTCACTACCAGCACTCCTGCAAAGACAGTTTCACAGTTAACGTTCCAAAGAATTTCATTCCAAAAGAGCAAGAGTTAAATTTAACCCATTTGGAAAGTGCTCTAAGAAATGGGTTTGAAGTAAAGCTAGTGATTGATGAGATACCTTGTCAAGAATGTTCATCCTCTCGTGGATTCTGCGGTTTCAACAGTACTACAGAGATTTGCTGCAACCTCACATCACCATCCGGAGGAGTTACTTGTGTACCACATCATCAACCTAGTGGTAAGTTTCTTATATAAAATCAATACTCTGCAGTTTCTTCTCTTATTCCTTTTCTTCTTTATCATTTTCCTATTGAGTAACCCCAAGGAAAGAAAATTAAAGGAGAGACCACAATGATCATTTTTTTTTTTTTGGCTGAACTGTATTATATCCCTCTTCCTCTTTTGTGTTCTTTTACAAAGATCAATCGGTCTTTGTCTTTGACAAAATATCTGTCCTAAAAGCTCTTTGTGGTCTCATTTTGCCTTTTTTTTTCTTCAGCTAATGATCTTCGCAAGCTCTGCAAAGCCCCCTTTAGCTGTGGCGATCAGGAAGATTTGTCTTATCCTTTCTGAATACCTGGCAGAGAATACTGTGGCCACCCCGACTTCAAGCTCTTATGTAGCGGAGGATTCGCAGAGCTTAACATTGCCTCGGTGAAATTTAGAATCTTAGATATGAAGAATTCATCATCTATCATAAGACTCGCAAGAACAGATTATATTGATGCTAATGTGTCCTTCTTTCGGAGTCCAAAGTTTCCGAAAGAAAAAAGTATCACATGATTAGAGACAACAAAAATTGAAGGCTCTTATTCCACTCAAACACTATACCTATGCGGAAGTGAAAAAATTTACAAATTCATTTGCGGAAGTGGTTGGGAGAGGCGGATTTGGAATTGTATATAGTGGAACTCTTTGTGATGGTCGTATGATTACTGTGAAGGTCTTGAAAGAATCGAAGGGTAATAATAGTGAAGACTTCATCAATGAAGTTGCAAGCATGAGCCAAACATCTCATGTCAACATTGTTTCACTGCTAGGATTCTGCTGTGAAGGTTCCAAAAGAGCAATTATATATGAATTTTTGGGGAACGGGTCGCTCGATAAATTCATCTCGAACAAGACCTCAATGAATTCGGTTTTTACAGAACTTTATGGGATTGCACTAGGAGTTGCTCATGGTTTAGAGTATTTGCACGATGGATGCAAAACAAGGATCGTGCATTTCGACATTAAACCTCAAAACGTGCTATTGGATGAGAATCTTTGCCCCAAAGTTTCCGATTTCGGACTTGCTAAATTATGCAAGAAGAAAGAGAGCATCATGTCGCTGCTAGACATGAGAGGTACAATAGGGTACATTGCACCAGAGATGATCTCTAGGGTTTATGGGAGTGTTTCTCACAAGTCTGATGTGTATAGCTATGAAATGCTAGTCCTCGAAATGATAGGTGCAAGGAAGAAAGAAAGATATGATCAAAACTCTTTATCGAGTGCAAGCTCAATGTACTTTCCAGAATGGATCTATAAGGACCTGGAGAATGGAGAAAATGGAAGGCTTATCGAAAATGGAATCAGCAGCGAAGAAGAAGAAATAAGAAAGAAGATGACATTGGTGGGTTTGTGGTGTATTCAGTCTTCCCCATCAAACCGCCCATCAATGAAGAAAGTTGTGGAGATGATGGAAGGAAGCTTGGATGCACTTGAAGTCCCTCCTAGGCCTGTTTTACAGCAAATTTCAGTAGCGCCGCTTCCCGAGTCATTTGGGATTTTAGAGGAAAGTTCAAGCACCTCTGGGGTATTGATATGCTCCACAAAGTGAAAGCTGGAACCTTGAAGAGAGATTCTAAACACTTATGTCTGTAAAAATTATTTGCCTTACAAATACAATACATGTATCAGTATACAAGAAAAAAACACAAAAGTTGTGATATAATTTTGTGACGTTGACATAAAAACAAAGTGTGTTTGTTAAAACAAAAGCCTTTCTACAACAACAGAAAAGTTCTATACCACATAAGTTGGTAAAATCTCATTATATTACTTGCTTTCCTCAGCCCTCTATAGCAGACTGCTTATGGCCGAAACAAACCGCATGCCATGGCTATCCTTCAACAAGTCAAGCTCATCTAGCAGATCCATTGACAAATCAATCATGAATAAGCTGCTATAGAGCGAGTTCTCGCAGATATGTTTGAAATGATTTGCTTTCAGTGAGTTTCTAGAGACATTCTAGACAGTTCGCTAGGCAAGTCAGAAGAAAATTAATAAGCTTGAGCGTTGATAGGTGTCGGAAAAAAAAAGGTGACACAATGAGCCAATCTGAAATGTAGACACTATATTGCATTCATGAATAAATGTATTTGTTACATTCATGCTTCAGTAGGTTCCAAACTTCCAAAGATGTTTTTTTCTTCTTTTTTTATGCGACATTTAGAGAACATACTTCTCCATAAACCGAGATATCCTTTAAAAGAGTAGAAGATTTGGGAAGAAGCACTATTGGAATTTGCTGCAAAACAGGCTTAGGACACTACAGGAAATATGGGTATTGACAGCATTAAAAGATAGCGTTTTTTAGGTCTATGCTATGTTTGAATTAATCGTGATTTAAAGATAGCGTTTTATAAATTGTAAACGCTACAAATGATTTAAGCGGGATTATATGAAATTGACGCGGCCAATTTTTTGGTTCTGAAGTTTAATGTCCCGCTATTGAAAATGTGAAGAGGGAAAAATGTGAAATTTTTGCTAAGGCAAAATAATAGAAAAACCAAAAAATCCCTTTATCATTTTTTCCCTACAGCAAAAAAAATCAAAAACTTCTTCTCTCTTGCGATATCACTCGATTTCTTAAGAAATTGAACTGAAATTCTGAAACTCTCACTCGATTTCTCTCGATCTCACTCGCTTTCTCAGTCTCAATCTCGATTGCTCACTGTGTCCACTTGATTTATCAATCTCAAAACTCGATTTCTCACAATCTCTCTCTCTCGAATCGTCAATAGGTATGTTCTCATTCAATCGTAGCTTCTTTGTTCTGTGATTTGGGGTTTCGATTTGGGGTTTCAATTATTGGGTTGTGTGAACATTGATCCGGAACTTTGTGATTTTGGGTATCGATTTTGATTTTGGGTTTTGATTCTTAGATTCAGTGAACATGCATGTCGAAGTTTGGCACATTTCTTGTTTCAATTTTGATTATTGGTTTCAGTTATGATTTTTTGGGTTTCGATTTTATGTTGATTGAAATTGTTCTTCATTTTTCAGTTTCAGAAATGGCGAAGACAAGAGGAGGAGGTCAAGTTGGTTCTCGTCGTAGTAGACGTAATCAAGGCTTGGAGGTAGAAGATGTTACACAACCAGTTGCTACTGCAATAACACTAAAGGTGAATAAGAAAAGAAAAGCAAAGAAATTGGGTACGAGAAGTAGTACTAGAAGCAAGAAAGTGGCTGCTCAAGCTGATGCGGTAGAAGATGTTAGACCGCAAGATAATGTGGTTGAAGAACCGCAAGATGATTTGGTTGACAGTGTAACACCGGAAGTTGTGGAAGAAGAGAAGGGTAATGATGAAGAAGATGTTACACCACCAGTTGCTCCTGCAACAACACTAAAGGTGAATAAGAAAAGAAAAGCAAAGAAATTGGGTACGAGAAGTATTACTAGAAGCAAGAAAGTGGCTGCTCAAGTTGATGCGGTAGAAGATGTTAGACCGCAAGATAATGTGGTTGAAGAACCGCAAGATGATTTGGTTGATAATGTAACACCGGAAGTTGTGGAAGAAGAGAAGGGTAATGATGAAGAAGATGTAACACCGGAGGCTGATCAGACTGAGAAAGCAATGTCTGAAGATGAGAAAGAAGATTCTGAGATAGAAGGAGAAGCTTGCTTGACTGTACAGGAACCGCAGGACGATGAAGAAGAAGCTGCCAATATGGAAGAAGATGGTGTTGATAATGCGATTCCTAGCAATACTGATGAAGGAAGTCAGGTACCAGAGGAAAGAGTGAAAGAAAGAAGAAAAAGAGGACCAACAAATTTGCCTCTGTTTTTGTGAAGCTTGATTGGAGTAATGGCAGATGCGAGATGGAATATGGCAAGTAAAGGATGGAACATGTTTCAACCAAGAAAGGTAAACATTATGCGATTATAAGAAATTATTTATTGTTTGTCAAATAAGTTGATAAATGGTTTCGTAGGTTGATTGGTTAGGATTTGTTAGATAAATTGATCAATGGTTGTTAGGTAGAAATTGTTAGTGATAAATGCTTGTTAGATGCATCAATTAGCAAGTCTTTGACATAGACATTTAGCTACTTGTGTGATAAATGCATTTTTTGTTTGGTTAGACATTCATTGCTAACAAAAAACTAACATAAGCTAAACACACGATCCTCTTCATCACTCTATTTCTTTCTCTTTCTCTTCCTCAGTTTTCTTTCTCTTTAACGTTCTCTTTCTTCCTCTTTCTCTAGCTCAGAAACCTCTAAACACATAAACACATTTCTTTCTCTGTATCTGCTTAAAGATCACAAAGAAGTCAATGGATTCTCCGAACCCTTTTGATGACTCCATTGGGTATGTAAACCTTCTAAATAGTCAACAAGACTATTTATTCCCACCTAGTGTAGCTGTTGGATCATCTGCACCTGAGGCTGCAACAGTAAGAGGAAGAAGAAATTGGTCTCCAACAGACGATGTGGTTCTCATTAGTGGCTGGTTGAATACAAGCAAGGACGCACTGGTTGGGAATGAGCAAAAGGCTGAAGCATTTTGGAAAAGGATTGCAGCATATTTTGCTGCAAGTCCAAAGCTTGTTGGACTTCCTTCGAGAGAGCATGGTAACTGTAAGCAAAGGTGGGCCAAGATAAATGACCAAGTTTCTAAATTTGTAGGATGCTTACACGCTGCAAATGCTCATAAGGCTTCAGGACAGAATGATAATGATGTGATGAAGGTTGCTAATGAGATCTATCTCAATGATCACGGTGCTAAGTTCACACTTGAGCATTGTTGGAGAGAGCTAAGGAATGATCAGAAGTGATGTTTAGCTTCATCACAAACAGATCATGTCAAGAGTAAAAGAAGAAAGCTTGATGATGGATCTCAAACATCTCAACAGTCTTCAAGCTGTAATGTAGATGAAGGTCAACCTCGTCCTCTGGGTGTTAAGGCGGCTAAGGGCAAGGGAAAAAGGAGTACCGAAAGCGTGGAACAAGGAGACAAGAATCTCACACAATTTCAGAGTATGTGGGAGATCAAGAAGCAAGATTTGGCACTGAAGGACAAGCTTAGTGACAAGAAGCTCTTGGATACTCTTCTCAGTAAAACAGAGCCTTTAACTGAGATGGAGATGACTTTAAAGGAGAAGCTCATAAGTGATATGCTAACTGGTTGAATGTTGTAGTTTGTGTTTATGTGTTTATGAATTTTTTGTTTAAGTTTAAAATATAGTTTCTGTTTAAGTTTATCTCGGATTATGTATCTTCGAATGCTTCAAGTTTTTGTAATGTATATGATGATGTATGCTTCAATTACGTTTAATGAAATATGTTTAATTATGATTTTGCTTCTGTTTTGGTTTAATGAATTAGTTAATAGTTTAGGTTGAATGTTATATAGATTAGTTCCATCTTTAGTTGCATCAAGCCCATTCGTAATTCTCTTGCATCTAACAAGACAATATATTCTATGCAGTCTGGAATATTCTGTATTACTGACAGTAGAAGGATGGATTCATTCTCTGATACCTATGAACTTGGAGTCAATATGATCAAAGGTGACCATCAAACATTATTTCTCTCTATTGTTTAAAGTCCTTAAGTTTATTTTATTAAATCCATTACTGGATTATCTCTTGATTCCAGGGTTAAGGGGTTTGTTTAAATCGAGCTTAGATGCAAAACTTGTTCCAGAACACCTGAACATCTAGCTAAAGCTCATGGAATCACGAGAAAGATTCCCAAGGAACTGCAAAACAAATATGTCTTTCAGAATGGAGAATTGGTTCAACAAAGGAAGCAGGTAGATGTAAAAGTACACCACCAAAAAAAATTCAAATATTTAAAATTTTAGATACCCATTAGAGGTTCTAACCAATGGACTATGCAAATAATTAGAACTTCTTATGCATTCTAAACTTTTAACTTTTGAATTTTTTTAATTAAAATATTGGTTATAACACTTTATGGGTATCTAACTGATAATGATGCTCCTTAAAAAACTTCTTTCACACATGTTAACATGTGATTGGTTTTATGTTTTTCTACTATTTAAAATTTAAATAAATAATTAAAATATATTATATACATTAAAATACTATATCACTACAAGAAATCTACCGCGAAACTGACAACAATTTCCGTCGGAAATCCATCCGATTCGGCAAAATCCGTCGGATATTCGTCGGTTTTTGCCGTCGCTTCTATCTCGTCGGAAATAAAAATAGCGTCGGAAATCCGTCGGTTTTAAAGCCGTCGGTATGCCATCGGTTTTAAACCGACGGATATATATACCGACGGATTTCCGACAGAATTATTTAATTTTTTTTAATTATATAATCGAATATTTAAAAATAAATTTATTAAATTTTAAAATTTGTTTTCTAATATAAATTAAAATTAAAGAAATAATAATTATATAATAATGCAATAATTCAAATTAAAATTCAATATTTTAAAAATAATTCAAATAAAAAACAAAAAAACTAAAACTACGATGGCGGGAAGCGGGATAAGAATTTGTCCATGCGTCGCTGCAATAGCAGGTTATCCGCCTCCAATTGGCGGGATTTCTCACGTTCCGCTTCTTGTTGGAGGCAATCCGCTTCCCGTTGGAGGCGATCCGCTTCTCGTTGGAGGTGCTCGGCTTCTTGTTGTTCTGCGAACTGTTGCAGCTGCGTCTTCATGGCCTCCATCTCAGCGTCTCGTTGTGCGAGCTGTGCCCTAATATCGGAAGAATCGCCGTAGAAACGCGAAGTTGCAGAAAAAGAGTCGTCGTCTGGAAGGCCAAATACACGACCTTTGGTCTTCGGAGTACACTGTGGTAAGAAACGAAAAATTTGTTAAAAATTAGAAATTACAAAAAAATGATTTAAATATATATTTTACTTACCTCATAGACGAATTCGTTAATCTTCTCGATCGGAAGATCGGTCATTGGAGGCGTTCCTTCGGTGAGTGGCTGAGAAAGGAGGAAGTCTTCCTTCATCTTCTCATAATTGTCAATGATCTCCCGAGCCAGCGGATCTTGGATTTCATGGTTTTTCCTGCTGGTATGCGCATCCTTGAGCAATGTGATAGCGGAAGGTGGGACACCGTCTTGCCGAAACTACAAAAATGAAAATTTAGTAAAATATAAAATTATAAAACAAAGATAACAAAATTTTAATTACTAAAAAACTTACCAATTGTTTGGCCCGTGTGACCAAACTAACCGCTCCTAGATTGTGTGTCGCCTTGCCTTTTCCTTTGCGATCGCTGTTTCGGCACGCAGAATGAGTTGTGGAGCTCGTCTTGGTCGGTTCTTCACTCCAATAAGAGCATAACCCGCTCCATAGGCCCGGGTTGGAAAGCAACTCCCTTGGGACATCATTCTTGTGCCACTTCTCCTTCCACTCGTTCAGCTTCCACGAATACATTCTCGCTGCTTTTTTATCGAAGCATCGTCTAACCGAGGCGGTCATGTGGCTGTCCCAAGTAAATTCTTGCTGCAAATCAAAAATTCAAATAAAATAAACTATATTAAATAAAAGTAAAAAATTTAAAATATGAGGTACTTACCGCAAATTGGCGAAACCACAATTCCTGATCCGCCATCGGCATTTGGTTGTACGTCGGGTACGGATGCCGAAGCATTCCATTGAGCATCCGGTTAATGGACTTGGAAATCCCATTTCCGGAATCTTTAAACCTACAAAAGAAAATAGTGCAAATATTTGGAAATGTAAGTAAAGTAATAATAGTAAATAAATATTAAAATTCTTAAAATTAACAAAAACTTACCATGTGTCTCTTCCTACGCAATCCGGATGGAGACGAGACAATCTATCTCGTCCTGGTTGAGCGACAAAGTCCTCTACGCTCATCTGTGACGGTGCAGTAGGTGAAGGCGTCGGCATAGGCGCTGTCTCCGGGATATGTGTCTCCGGGATATGTGGCTCCGGTATAGGAGAACTCCTCGAACCGGCAGTACCTCTCCCGCCGTGTCCTGAACGGGCAAACCTACCGTAATCCCTAGAAAAAAAATATATAGCAAACATTATATGAAAAAAATATACATCATGAAAATAAATAAAAAGTATGAAAAAAATATTTTTAATTCATTAGTAGTCAAAAACAATTATATTTTTATAAAAGAAGGAATAATTTATGGAAAAATTTATAAATTACTAAAATCCTCATAAATTTATATTTATAAGTATTAATTCCAAAACCATTATAAATTTGTAAATACATGATTATTACATGAAATAATTATACATTATCAAAATAATAAAAAAATTTCAAAAAAATATTTTAAATTCATTATTATTCCAAAACAATTATACATTTATAAAATAATGTATAATTTATGGAAGTACTTATAAATTACTAAAATCATCATTAAATTATATTTATAAGTATGAATTCCAAAACAATTTTAAATTTGAAAATCCATGATTTATAAAAGAACGAATAATTCATTAAATTAATTATAAATTACTAACATGATTAAAAGTTATAAAAAAATAATCAAAACTTTCTAAAAATTATAATTAATACGAAAATTAAGAAAATTTTAATGCATGAAAATAATTATAAAAAATTCAATTAATAAATAAATATATCAAAACAAATAATTTCAATCAACATAACCAACCTAAATCTAACAATTACAAACCAAAATCTAACATTAGAAACCTAAATCTAACAATTACAAACCTAAATCTAACAATTACAATCAGAAATCTAACATTACAAACCTAAATCTAACAATTCTAATTTTCTAAACAATCAATCTAACTAAAAACCTAAAAATCCATAATATAAACTTAAAAACTTACAAGTTTGGGGGAATGTTAGACATTTGGTTGATGGATCGACGGAAATCCGGAAGATTGGGAGAGTTTTGGCGATTTTGGAACTTTTTTTCGATTCTGCGATAGTGAGGAGGAAGAAGACGAAGTCGTATATATTACGATAGGTCCGACGGATTTATCCGTCGGAAATCCGTCAGTTTTAAAAAAAAAATTACACACGTTTTCGATAAGGTTTCGGAAAGGTTCGCGCCTAAGTTTCCAACGGATTTCCGATGGATTCGCGAAAATTTAGGCATCGCGGGAAAACGAAAAGATTTTCGCGGTTATATGTTCATTATCCGTCGGAAATCCGTCGGAAATTTCCGACGGATTTCCGACGGATAGTATAAATATGCATGTCTTCCGATTGGCCAGTTAATTCTTAAACGCGGACACGTGTTACCACAAACCCGTCGGAAATCCGTCAGAAATTTCCGACGGATTTCTGACGGGTTTGTGGTTTTAGTGGTTATTTACGCACCGTTTCAGTAAACATATGTTTATAGTATTATAAATTCATGATTGCAAACACAAATAACTTATACAAATCTTTCATTTCACAAATTTCATAAGTTTAGAAGATTATCATGTATTTGGTAAACTTGTACGTTAACTATATGTTTATCTATCAAACACTTTCGGTCAAACCATGAATAAAAATGAAATCTTTTGAAAATATGTTATATATCACATAATTTAGTTTATTTTGTCAAAGTTGGTTGTTAACATTGTCTTGAAGTTCAAGAAATTACAAGTTAACCATGTAACCCCCAAACCCGTCGGAAATTCCGACGGATTTCCGACGGTTTTAGGGTTACACGTGTCTATAAAAATTAAATTAAAAATAACCCGCAAAACCGTCGGAAATTCCGACGGATTTCCGATGAATATTGATATTTTTTTACGAAAACACGTGTCCGTTTTTAACGTTTTAAATTATATGACCATTGAAAATCCGTCGGATTTTCCGACGGTTTTGCGGGTTATTTATATAGATAAGGGTTTATATGTGGTTTAATGTTTAAGTGGTATAATGAGTTTTGTGGGTTTGTTAAGGTGTTTGTATAGAGAATATATATTTCTGGCAAAATCTTATTTTATTAAAATTTGTAAAAATATACAAAGCTGAAGTTGAGCTTATAAAATGCTCGGCAGCTGTGGTCTTCGAGGACCTATGGTTTATACCGTAATGTCAAAATTAAATAAAATACAAAAAAACAAATTTACAACTTTCTGTAATACCAAAAAATTATACGAACCACACATATAACTAATCTTCATTCGATGATGATGCTGATCCGTCAGATGGAATTGAGTCTGAATCCTCATAAAATTCACCTTGTTCTTCTTCTGATTCGGAAAAAACTAAACCAAATTGTGTGAAATTGACAACAAGATCCAGAGCACAAGAAGGCTCAACTGGATCCATTGGAACAACTTCTGCTGGCTGTAAAGGATCGTGTTCTGCAACTCCATAAATTCTTCCTCTCGGGGTCACTTTAGTAAATGTGCGCCAAGGATCTGTCCGCCGTGTAACTCGAGGGTAACGAATATAGCACACCTAAAAAAACCATATTAGTTTTGTAAGTATTATACCAAAATAATGAATTGAGTATTAATTACACTAATATTTGTACCCTACCTGCTCAGCTTGTGATCCTAGAATGAATGGGTCATACGTTTCTAGTCTCCGACTTGAATTAACAGACGTAACACCAAATTGGTCTACATGAAGCCCACGACCGAGTGTTGAATCATTGATGTACAATGTTTTAACCCAATTAAATACTGCAACTGCACAGAACAATCGCAATAGTATAAAAGGAATCGAATCCACAGAGACCAAGGTTACACTATGAATTTATGAGATTTTATTCAAAGCTAAGACAATATGGTGTTGGTGTAATTTTCGGAACAAATAAACAACTAAAATAAATCGGTGCAAACAATTAATTAAAGGCACTAGGTCAGGGTATTTCGCTGGTGATTAGGAGATAAAACTGAGCAACTATTCAGGGCTAATTAACTATCGGTCTAGAACTCAAACACAAATGAATGTCGCCCCACTCTCGTGATGTATCGACACCTTTATCTAACAACCTAGAATCCGAAACTCTCGCCCAGATCTAATGAAGACGATAAGCATTAACAAACAGGTTCAATATGTTCACAATGGACCGCAGCAATCAACTCTCGTTGGCTGCGCCTCAATTGCTCACCAATGATTTTTCTAGCAACCTAGAGCACTCTCATGAATAAGTTTAACCTAAAAATCATAGGCTAGGTGATCAAACTAACCTAGGCATTACGAACCCCTATTGGCGAAGACATATAAATTTCATTCCTATTTGTGCTCAGCCATTAACAACCTAATTCACCATTGAAAACCCTAACCTAGCTATGGATCTACTCACACATGATGCAATCGAACACAACAAAGCAAAGAGATGAATTCATGACTTATTAAATAGAATAAGGTTCAGGAAAACTTCTCAAACAAGGTATGGTCTGATCGACAAGAGGAGAATAGAGGTCCAAGCTGAATAAATATAAATCCCAATCGAAAGAACAAAGTGGTGGAGTTTTTGAATACAAAAATCAACCTAGAACAAGAACTCAAGTCTGAAAACGAACGTGATAGAATCTCCTTCAAGTCTGAGGGGCTGCCTCTTTTTATTCTAAAATTAATTAAAAACGTGTCCCTAGGTAAAATAGGTCGAGCACCCTGGACGAGCACCCTGGCGGAGCATGCGAGAAGGTGCTCGGTCGGCGAAAACTGTCTTTTTGCTCCAAATTGCTTCTTTTGCTCCAATGTGCTCCAATATCTTCAATCCATGCTCCATAGCCTTAAAATACCTGAGAAGACACAAAAAGACTCGAAAAGACTTGAAAACATCATGAAAAGACTAGCTAAAATGGGACAAAATACTAATATATCAACTCCCCCGGACTTAGACCTTTGTTTGTCCTCAAACAAAACAAGATCAAGAACTGAGAAGAGGTTTGAAAATCAAGGGAACTCACTTGCTTGTTGGAAAAATTTTGAACTTCATACCTTCTTCACTGGGCCTTAGGACATGTACCGTAGTTAGCCGTGGGGTTCATGACCTAACCTTAATAACTCACGACCCAACAGAAGTTTCGGACTCCCCACTGTCATCTCTTACATAGATTAATAAAAATAAAGTACAGTGATCTTACCAGGGGAAATCGGTCCAAAAGGTGCCAACTTCTTCTAACCAAAGACCCTCTCCAATATAACTTTCCTCTCCCCTCTTTCCCTCTTTCCACGCCATCATTTTTTTCTGTTTATTTTTCACAGCCATCGGTTTTCATTTGCCGATGCTTCACCTTTTTTCACAGCCATCACTTTTCTGATGCTTCTTCTTTATTTTGTGGGATGAATCTCCATGAGGTCGCAAAGGATACACGGGTTTACGCATCATCCCTTGGTTCACTTCGATTTTTTAGTTTCCCTAACAACAAGCTTTCCATGAGGTCACAAAGGATACACGGGTCTACGCATCATCCCTTGGTTCACTTCGGCTTGTTGCTTTGAACTTCTCCTTTTTATTTTCTTTTTCTTTTCTTTTCTTTTTCTCGGTGTAATGAAGGGGAGTGAGAGAGGAATAGCATACTTTGTGGAGAGTTGCGTGGTCTTGTTTGGCTCGAATAGGTCTTTCCTAATGAACATCAAACCCCTGAAAAAGAAATTGAAGATCAGGTTAGGGTCCAATAAAAATCAGAGATGACATAGGTTCAGCCTATTTCCCGCTGAGCGTGAGCTTTGGGGAATATTCAATCCGCCCAATGCCTTTCTGATACTGAACTTTGGCCAAGCTGTGAGTCATACAAGTAATCCTTAGTCCGAAAATAAATCCAATAGATCAAGTTCATAATTCCCAAACAAGCTTTTGACTCGATAAAACTCTAAAACATACTTGATAAAAGTAAACCAAGCAGCAGGACCTGATTCACTAAAAATCTAAGACTCTTGGGACTGACACAACAACAAGACTCAATAGAATATAAAATAAAATATAATAACTAACCGCTCCCCCGGACTTAAATCACACCGTCTACGGTGTGAAAAAGAACGAGAGATTGGCGACATGTGAAAGTAAAAATACACATGGATAATACAATGATAATAGAGGGTAAAGGGGGATATCACTGAGTTGTCGTGGTGTCGTGCTCGTCACCCATGGAGCACCCTGGTGGAGCAGTGCTCGCCTCTTCCTACGGCGCAATGGCTGCGCGGAGCCTGAGGTTAAGTTTGAAGGGCGTGGCGAAGCAGCTGCTGCGGCGGTGGTATGGCAACATCCTCGCGCCAACGTTTGCATGATCCTCTGCATGAGACTGTTGTTTCTCTTGGTTGACTCGATCATCTACCTCCTATACTCGGCAGTGTCAGCATCATCAGAGATGGGTGGAAGATCAAACTCACCTTGAGTAGAGGCGGCATGATAGGGAAGTGTGAGGCACGGGACCGGTGTGGCGTCATCGTCGGTGTCATGACGAGATATGCTTCGACGAGATGTGCTCGCCCTTGCTGATGATGATCTGCCCGGGATGGGGATGAGGTACTATGGTGGTGGGTGGAACGCAAGATCGTCCATTGTGTAGAGTTCAGTCGCGGCCGGGTTCGGAAGCTCGATGAGGCTAGACTCCCCGGTTGCAGCGATGAACTGGTAGTAGGACGGTGCAAGGATGATCTTGGAAGCGAGCAGGTGCTTCATATCCATCCGTGAGAGCTGGGTGACACATGAAGCCGATGAGAGATCCACTCGGTGATGGTGGAAGAGCGGAGTTAGGAGACTCCCTATTCGCTCAACTCGCTGTTCTTTGTTGTTCTCCGTGGGGCTGTCCTTGATTCCGCAGATGACCTCGGCAAAGCGGACGCCTAAGTTGGAACGGTAGACCTCGAATTGCTCCGTGTTCCCATTCCCTACAATATGAGCACATCCCAAAAATAATAGCAGCAACTCATCGATGTGGACTTTGTTACCTACAGCCCGGGCAAAAAGCATGTTGCTGAAAATTCTCGCACATATGCGAAGTGCGGGATGGCGGAGGTGGTTTTGACTTGCGGAGTTGGAGGAGTAAGGGCCTGAGGCGATATGGCTCCAGAATTCTTTGGACTGCGCGAACGACTTCGGTGAATCTAGCTTGGTAACCATCTCGCGAAAACCATAGAGAACGCAAAAATCCCACATAGCAATTTCATATTTTGTTCCTCCAGCAAAGAACGAAAATGTACCTTCTTCAAGTGTTGGAGAGTCCGGATTTTTGTAAGTAAGAGTGGCGGTGGCTAGGCATTGTCTCACAAGGTCCGGGTAAAGCACATCTTCCTCTAGCGCAAAAGACATGCAATGCGCATGGCTTAGGATCCTCCGAACTTGCTCTTGGAGACCGAGTTGCTGAAGGGTCGTCTCGCACATGTACCTCGTGGGCTCTAGCTTCAGCCCGAGAAGCTGATTGTAGTAATAGGCATCGCGAGTGTCCCACGAGTCCGGTGAGATGGGCGGAAGCTCCTTTATCATGAGATCGAAAGGTGTGTTTTCGGGGTGGGGCCACTGGTGCGTGGCGTGTCTCTCGGTGGTGGCAGACCGTGTGGAAGTGCTAGCTTTGCCTTTACCCTTGTTAGTGGCGAAAAACTGCTTCGGAGGCATGATAAGACGGGGAGCTTGGAGTCACGGCGGCAAGAGGCGGAGCTCGGTGGAGCGTGAAGTAGTCGAGGGCGACTTGCGGTGAACCGGAAAACGCGACGTGACAGAGTGATACAAGTATGGCGGTGGCGGAGAGATCGGAGTCACGGATGTAGTGGCGAACCGTGTGGAGTGGGTGGGAGACGTGGTGGAGGTTCGCCGAAGATGGCGAGAAGATATAGGGAGGGCGGATGGTGGTGGTGATGGATCTGAGCGAAGTGGCAGTAATTGGCGGAACGAGAGCAAGTCGAGAGGAACTTGCGGTTATGCTTGCGGGTATGAGAGAACTCGCGAGTTGGTGACAGCGGTGAACGGCGGAGAGCGATGCGGTTCGGCGGAGAGAGAGATCGGCCAAGAGCTTTCGGATTTGAGAGGAGGGGATGAAAGCTTTGTTGAGCGGTGGAGATGGAAGACGGAGGAGGAGTCTTACGAGGGACAAGCCGAGAGGCGAGGGAGAACGGTTGATGCGGAGAACTCGAAGTCACGGATTAGATGAAAGAGAGAGATGGTGATGGAGGAATGTGGAGTTGGTTGTCTCGAGATATAAAGTGGAGAGGAGGTAGGGTTTCGGTAATTGGATGGTAGTGGTGACCAGTGCATGGGCCTGCAAAATAGGAAAAAGAGAGAGTTAGTGGGGTTGGGAAAAGGGAAATTTGGATTTTACCTTCTTTTTTTTTTTTTTTTTTTTTTTTTTTTTTAGATGAATGAAAAGTGAAATAACAAATAAAAATTAATATAAAAACAAATAAAAAATAAATTATGTACAAGAAACCTTACCGGTGGGTTGTCTCCCACCAAGCGCTTGTTTTAAGTCGTTAGCTCGACTTTGTAGGCCGTTTAGGCGTGAGGGACATCACCTAAGGCGACAGTATCACTTTTTCCAATGTGCGTATCCGCAAGATACGGTTTGATCCTTTGGCCATTTACCACGAATTCGTCCCCTTTCGCGTTTAGCAACACCACGGCTCCATGTGGTCTAACCTCCTTGATCGTGAAGGGGCCAGACCAGTAAGTGTTCTTGTGCATAAATCACGAAAGAAAGCACCTACTCCTGCAATTGCTTGGTGGACGTCTTTATGGAGAAGATGAGCAAAAGCGAATGGAAGAAGCCTCTGCATCACAACGTGACAATCATGACTCTTCATTCTAGTAAACTTTCCTTCTCCATAATCGATGAAGTTACGCAGATTAGATGCGTATCCATCAGTGAATTTAACATCGTCGTGAATCCAATCAAAAAATTTTGTTTTCTTTGCTGCTTCTAACCGGTATAATGGAAATGGACATTGACAATTTGGGAGCACTTCAAGAAAACCTCGATCGCAATATGCTGGCAAGTCTAATCTAGATTTGATATTGTCTTTCGTCTTCCCTTGGACGTTTAAGACTGTGTTCATGATGTTCTCAAAGAAGTTTTTCTCAACGTGCATCACATCAAGATTATGCCGCAATAAATGGTTATTCCAGTAAGGCAAATCCCAAAATATGCTCTTCTTGTGCCAGCTATGAAATTCACCGACACCATAAATAGGTTCATGTCCATTACCCCCACAATAAGGAGTCGTCTCAGCACCAAAATCTCTCAACTGCTCCAATAAAGTTTCACCGTCTATCTCAGGTGGTGGACCATCAAAAACTTGCCTACCCTTTGTAAACATTGTTCTCGAACGACGATACGGATGATCACTCGGTAAAAATCTCCTATGACAATCAAACCAACAACTTTTTATGCCGTGCTTTAGTTGGAATGCATCTGTGTTGTCTTGGCAATACGGACATGATAATCTCCCATGTGTTGTCCATCCAGATAACATACCATATGCTGGAAAATCGCTTATGGTCCACATAAGCACCGCACGCATCTTAAAGTTTTGCTCGGTTGAAACATCGTACGCTTCCACACCATGCTCCCATAGCATTTGTAACTCATAGATCAATGGATGGAGAAATATATCAAGTGATCTCTTCGGAAGCTCTGGGCCGGGAACAAGAATCGATAGATATATAAACTCTCTACGCATGCACAGAGATGGAGGCAAATTGTAAGGGGTTACAATTACGGGCCATAACGAATACTTCCTTCCATGCTTCCCAAATGGGTTAAAACCATCTGTACATAACCCGAGGTACACATTCCTACGCTCATACGCAAACTCCGGATACAATGATTGAAAATGTTTCCAAGCTTCAGCGTCTGAAGGATGTGTAAAATCTCCATCTTGACGATGTTCTGCATGCCATCTCATTGGCTCTGCTGTGCGCTGAGAAGTATATAACCTCTTCAACCTCTCTGTTATTGGTAAATACCACATACGTTTATATGGAATTTGAATTCTGCCACTACTTTCCTAATACCGTGGTTTACGACAAAATCTACATCTTTTGCGGTTTTCATCTTCTCTCCAATATAGCATACAGTTGTCGATGCACACATCTATTATCTTATACGGTAACCCAAGACCAGATACAAGTTTTTGAACCTCGTAGTATGATCCGGGTAAAAGATTATCTTCTGGCAATAAATCTTTCGCCCAATCTGTTATCGCATCAACGCACTCCTCTGCCAAATTGTAATCCGTCTTAATCGTCATCAATCTACTTGCAGATGATAAAGGCGAATGCCCTTCTTTACACCCTTTAGATAGTGGCTACTTTGCAGCATCTAACATATCAAAAAATCTTCTTGCTTCTACATTAGGTTCTTCGAACCTATATCTTTCTTCACCGCTAAACTCGACATTCTCTCTAAACGCATCATTCACCATCTGCACGCTCCCTACACCTACATCTACTTCCGTGCTACCTCCTAAACAATCTGAGACAGTTGGTTCACTAGTACTACCATACTCAACATTTGTTTCTCCATGTAAATACCATATCTTGTAACCCAGTAAACCCATTACTATACAAATGATGCCAAACTATCTCTATCGCAACATTACGAGAATTCCTACAAATTGAACATGGACATTTTAACTTACCTGATTTTTGAACACGCGGTTGCTTTCCCGCCACTTCCATGAACTCGTATATGCCTCGTGCATACTCCTCGTTCAAGTTGTTCGTCTCCGGATCCATTAATGGTTCGTCCATCCATGATCGAAAATATCTAGACATATTTTTCACTTTTTTTATAGAATTCGTATTAATTAAACAAGAAATGAGAGAGAGATATGAAATTAAGATTGTTGTGTAATGGGATGGAGGAAGGGAGAAACATATATATAAACACGTTTCCGTCGGATTTCCGTCGGAAATCTGTCGGCTTACAATGGTAAATTCAACGGATACATTAACGTTCATATTATCCGACATATTTCCAGAAGCCGTCGGAAATCCGTCGGAATATAACGGCATGGATATCCGTCGGAAATCTGTCGGAAATCCGTCGGAATATAATGGCTCGGATTTCCGTCGGAAATCCGTCGGGATTTTCTGACAGCATTATTTCCGTCGGAAAATTCCGACGGATTTCCGACGGATTCCCAGAATTTTGCAACTCTCGGGAATCCGTCGGTAAGCCGTCGGAAAATCCGTCGGTTTTGCGGTAACTTTCTTGTAGTGTATTTGAGAGATTTTCAGAGTTGCACATTCTCTAATTGGCTAACATTTTGAACGTCCGAAAGCTGAAGAAACGAAATTAGAGATGTTTAAGGAATCATGTATATGTCGTTAAATATCGATAAAATTAATATTCGATGACAAATCTTTTTTACTAGTGGGGACCTTATATGATTGTATTATATCTTTTAATTAAGATTAGAGTTGTCATGGTTCAGAGATTTCAAACTCTTTACAAAAAAAATACGTATTTTGAGGTTTATTCAGGCTTTTCAACAACGTTAGCTGATAAAGTTAGAAAAAATGTTATCTATTTTCTTTTTATTTGATATTTCTTATATATATCATCTATTCATTTCGTATTCTTCCATTTAAAAACACTATTTTTCGAGATATCAACACAATCTAGAGATGAATTCATGTTCTTTTGATCGTCGACGACGATCTAATAATACTTGGGACAATCACAGATAATACTTGCATCACTTTTATTTAACATAAGCAGCAACAACAATAACATTTAAGTCACTTCAAGAGCATTTACGTCTCCTTCCATCATCTCTACTACTCTGTTCATTGGTGGGCGGTTGGATGGGGAAGACTGAATACACCACAAACCCACCAATGTCATCTTCCTCTCTATCTCCTCTTCCTCGCTGCTGATTCCATTCTCGACAACCTTTTTATTGTATCCTTCCTCAATATCCTTATAGATCCATTCAGGAAAGTACACTGAGCTTGTATTTGAAGAAGCGCTTTCAACCCTTTCTTTGTTCCTTGCGCCTATCATCTCAAGAACCAATATTCCGTAGTTATACACATCTGATTTGTGGGAGACCCTACCATACATTCTTGAAAAAACTTCGGGTGCAATGTACCCTATCGTCCCTCTAGTCTCTAGCAGCGACATAATACTCTCTCTCTTTTCGCAGAGTTTAGCAAGTCCAAAGTCAGAAACTTTGGGACAAAGATTCACATCTAACAGTACGTTTTGAGGTTTAATATCGAAATGAACAATCCTTGTTTTGCAGCCATAGTGCAAGTACTCTACACCACGCGCAACGCCTAGCGCGACCCCATACAGTGTCATCTAATCCATGTTCATTGAGTTCTTGCTTGAGATGAACTGATCAAGAGATCCATTTTCCAGATATTCATATATAATTGCTCCTTTGGAACCTTCAGAGCAGAATCCAAGCAAGGAAACAATGTTGATATGAGATGTTTTGCTCATGCTTGCAACTTCATTGATGAAGTCTTCCCCATCACCCTTTGAGTCTTTTAAAATCTTCACCGCAACATTACGACCATCACAAAGGGTTCCTCTATAAACAGTGCCAAATCCGCCTTTCCCAACCACTTTGGCAAATGAATTTGTAATTCTCTTTACTTGCTCGTAGCTATAGTGTTTCAGGGGAATAAGGGCCTTTAGATCATGTTGTCTAAGATCATCTGATTTGTTGCTTGGGCAGTTGACGACACAGATCAAGATTTTGACTATAATAAATCCAACCACGAAATAAGATAAAAGAAACCCCAGTCCTAGAGATGAAAAAAAAAAGTTTTAATACCAAGATTATGTTGTTTCCTATGGTATGTGGTAGTTAAATTAGGTGTGTTAAAAGAAATGAAGAAGGTAAGAAACAAGCACCTATTATGTCAGCGTAAGGGAGGCCTGCATCAATGGAATTACATCAAGAAAAGATCAGTTGGAACTTAAGACGAAACTTTTAATCCATATTTCATTTAAGCACGAAATCTTACCCCAAATGGTGTGCTCACAAATATGGTTATGAGCCAACCCGTCACAATAGCACACAAATCTGCTTAAGATATGATCATATCCACAAGCACCCCCAGAGTCTATGCACATCGAACAATCCCTGTTAAGTTCAAGCTCAAAACCCTCTTCAAGAGCCTTCCTCAGATTATCTGTAGTGGGAGTTCTCTCCAGTCTATTCAATGCGGGTCTAGAAGTGGGAATACTAACGTTTCTTTTGCAAATTCCCTTGAAGTCGTTTATAAGGCCACTAACCCCGCGAAGTAAAGGCGACGAGAGGCTTCTAGTTACAAAGTAACTTTTCACATCATCTTCACAAACAAGCTCTCCAACATAAATAGAAACAGATTGTGAAAGGTCTCGGCGACAGTCATAATAAATTGTCAGCATATCGGTGTCAGGAGCATATAGGGTGATGTTTTCGTTGAATGGTGCATTTAGTGGGTTCGGGGGACAAAGATTGATGATATAATCTGATCTAGCAAGTCTTATGATACAAGAGGTATAGTTAACATCTACGATTCTAAACTTCACAGAGGAGATGTTAAGCTCTGCGAAACTTGTGTTGCATTCGAGCTTGAAGTCCGGGTGGCCA